>CM032339.1:57085126-57685126 GCA_019022885.1 Schlechtendalia chinensis
TCTTTTCTGGCCTCTTTAGCTCCCAGATTTCGTATGTTAATGTGCTGTGTCCATCTTTCTTTGGCCTGAATGTCGATTGGTATAACTCCCGCTATTACCATGATCGCTGGTTCTGAGACTGTGCGGTAAGCGCAAGCAACCCTCAGAGCTCCTGTTCTTTGTACTTGGGTTATCCTTATTCCTCTTCTTTTCACCTCCGCAGCGTCTCCCCAGATCTCTGCCCCATATAGAATGATGGAGTTAACGGTCGACATGAGGAGCTTTCGTTTCGCAGGTTTTGGTCCTCTTAGATTGTTCATGATGCGACTGAGGGCCGCGACTCTCTTGGATGCTTTATTTGCCGCGCCTGTTATGTGATCCCAGTACGTGAGCTTCCTATCTAGTGTCACACCCAGGTATCTTACCGATTCCTTTGTCCAAATATCTTCGTTCTGCACTTTCAATGGAATGATTGTGTTAATCCTCTTTCTTGTGAGTAGTATCATCTCGGTCTTGTTAGTTGCAAGCTGAAGCCCATGGTTTTGCATCCACGAGATCACTCTTCGCATCACTTGGTTAAGCCGTATCTGGATAAGTTCCGTCGTGCGTTCGACTATCACTACAGCAACATCGTCGGCGTATCCAACCAGAGACGTTCCTTCTGGCATCTGTTCTCGGAGTAGCCCGTCATAAGCCACATTCCAGAGATCCGGACCCAGTATAGATCCCTGAAATGCTCCGGCCGTGACCTTCTTCTGTTTCTCGCCTTCCGCCGTTTCGTAAGTGAGGTATCGGTTCCTTAGGTAATCTTTTATTACCAGCATAAGATAGTCAGGTACACCAAACGTGATTCCTAGAGCATGCAGCATATCCTTCCATCTGGCCGAGTTGAAAGCGTTCTTCACGTCAAGGGTTACGAGCAGAACCATGGGTCTGGCACCGTGGCATTTCTTTCTGGAGTCAAGTACCACTTGTACCACCTCCTCTACAGCCCCTATCGTTGACCTTCCTTTCCTGAATCCATACTGTCTTTCAGAAAGGTCTCCGGCATTTTGTATAACTGTCGTGAGGCGCGTTTTTAATAGTTTTTCATATAATTTTCCAGCAGTATCCAGCATGCAAAGAGGTCTATAGGAAGAAGGAGAGTTAAGCTCGCTTTTTGTCTTCTCAATTAGGACCAATCGCGCGCTTTTCCAAGGGGTTGGGAATACCCCCATGCTCAAACATGCGTTATACATATTCATGAGCAGCTGTGGTTGATTTGTCGCTACTGTCTTGATCACTTCCGCGGGTATGCCATCTGGTCCCGGTGCTTTTCCGATTTTGAGCGATTTTGCCGCTATCTCCAATTCTTGATCAGTGAATAGAGGAATCGCCTCTATTAATCCCGTGCTCGCTTGATCCTCGAGTTCTTCATGTGTCGGGAACAGCGTGTTTACGATGGACCTCATTTCATCCGCATCTCTGTTTGTGGGTGGTGTCATTCTTCCTAATTTCCCCATCACAATCTGGTACGCCTTGCCCCAAGGGTCATTATCGACCTCTTTACACAAGGTTTCCCAACATTCTCTTTTACTTCCTTTGATAGCATCTCTCATCATCTTCCTTGCAAAGTGGTATTCTGCATACCTTTGTATTGCTCCCGGTTTGTCTCTTGCTCTTTGATAAAGGCGTCTTTGTTTGAGGCATTGTCTTCTAAGTTCCTTAGAGTGTCGTCTAAGTTTATTATTATTATTATTATTATTAATTAAAATATATTATTAAGTAGTCCGACCGGTGTTGATATTATTCCACTTTAGTTCGAATAAGTTAATTTAAATAACGAAAGAATTTTTAAAGATATTTTTGATTATCGTTTTAATATTTGTTTCAATAAACTAACATAAACTTAATCTTCTTTATGTTTCCACAAATAGAAAATGATACTTTGAATAATGTATTTGTATTCCAATGTGCACACAGTGTTTTTAACTTGAGTTTTAATGAACTAATAGATACATATTAAATTTAACGTATGATTAAAGTAATTAAATAATTTATATTGTTATATTTATACGAATAAATTAAAAATATATGAACTATTCTACGTTGTGTAGCAAGTATTTCTTTTTTGTCGGATTTGATGTTGTGATAATAATAAATACTTATAAACTTACTGCTATTATTTTATACATCATTCAACCTCAATAATTTGTCATTCAGGTATTTATATGAATATTATATATATGATTTTATTTCAATCACGATTTAAGATAACGCAATTTAAAAATAGAAACAAATTTTCGATAAATTTTGTTTTGAAAAAAAAAATAAAGAAAATAAATATAAAATAATAACAACTTATAAATATAAGAAGGAAAAAATCTGTATGAGTCAACAACAATTATAATATTATTATAATGTATATCGTATTCATAAATGCTCTCCGTTACTATCTCGTCGAGATAACATCTGTGTCCTCCCATAGGCGTGCAAGACGTTATTTGTTTGTTTATTTTTTTTATTCGTGGTTTCGTATAATTTGTTATCCCTACTCCTTCCTATCGTCACTACATCACAGTGACAGGCTTTACTGACGATTCAAATCTGACGATATTGTTTTTTTCCGATGGTACTAAAAGCATGTATACCGTAAAGATTAAATGGAATTCATGCGGAAAGTTGCTTGATGAGAACCTGCCGAGGACTGCCGGAGAACTTATACGACGTGACGCTACTTGGAAACAGAGATTTATTTTTCTCCTTAAGTCCAGTCACACCTCATCATGTTTTCAGTATAGTATGTGTAAGGCGAAAAAAATTGATACAGCAAAAGCTGCACGTAAGGCTTCGGAATCTACTATTCATCACGTTCACATTGCTAGGCATTCGATTTCCGTGTGATCTGGGTACAGGTGTTGCGCGGATTCGCGGACGTATCGCCGCCAAACCCCTATTCTTATACGAAGCGTTCCGTCGCAGTCGTGGACGAATGTGTTGTGGCTCGTAAGTCTTGACACATGGACCGCGTATTTCTGGTAAAATGCCGATAAAGGAAATGTTTATATATAAAAACATATATAAAAGTACATATACCACACTAAACATAGTGTTTTTAGTTACAAGCTCCCGACAATATTTCAAGAATTATCAGTCATTTTTTATGGTTTTCCCCCATTTAAAACTATATTTTTTCATAATTTTAAGACTTTAACCCCATCCCTAATTCGTTATAACTACACAAGCTCTTGAATTTTAAATAGCACCATATAAATTTAATAATACGTTTTTAAGTAGTGTATATTTGCAGAAATTTACACATGTTGATGTTTAAAAACCAATGATTATTTCACGAGAAATATTTTATCTTGAATGAAGGTAGTTATAATCATTATATAATATATATAAAATATACATTTATTATTGTAATAAATGAAGATGAACGATTCCACTGAACCACGCAAATAGCAACTCCTATAACCAAATATTTATTAATAATCGTTTATAAACGGAATAATGAAAATAAAAAATAAAACAGCGTTTTCATTTATTTATTTTAGTTCTATAAGATATTGTAGAAAAATTATAGGTTATCATTTAAAATCAAAAGTAAACATTTGTTTAACATATAAGTCGGAATATAATTTTGAATATCGTCTACAAATATTCTTTAAATTATATAGCAGTAAATAAAAACGTAAAAAAAGTAAAAAAATAAAATTCGTTTTACATTTTTTTAAATAAACACCGTTTCGTAATAAAAAAATTATCTTGTATGTATGTTATACTAACCCAGATGTCGTATAAAATTTATTTGTTAGTTATATTCGAATATAGTTGTAATGAATACGTTTTTGGAAAGTTAATATTTACGGTGTTGAACAATTTAAAAACAAGACTAATCATTTTTTTTATAATTATTTTTACAATAAAACATTATTTTAATCATTTAATATGTTAGGTTAGAACATTATTATAAAAAATAATATTAGATTTTAATGTAATAATTAGGGCTGAGAATTAAATACCTTAAAAATACTAAGAAAATACCCTACAAATGTAAAATAATGCATTACTAAAATGCATTCAAAAATTATAAATACGATTAAAATATAAGGTAAACAAAGTCTTTTAAACATAGTATGCATTGTAGGTAGAGATATATTATTTTAGTTATTTAGTTTGATAATTTGGTGCTTTAATGATTTGATTAATTTCATGAATCTGTATGAGCAGCGCAAAAACAAACCAATCCGTCAGTAGAGAAAACATAACTGCAATATTCGGAAACATACAAACGTAATCGACTCGAACATTTTACTTTCGACATATTAAATATGAAAGTGTTCACACTTTATGATAAAATTTGGGTCTAAACTCTGTTAGATAATTTTGTAATTTGGTTTATTTGTACTCAGTGACTATAAAAGTAAGGGATACCCAAATGGTCAGGTAAGTATATTATCAGAAAGTATAATATGTCTGTTGGCTTGTATTAAATTAGTTTAGTTGTATAAAATTCAATAATCTCAAAAATGAAAGATTTGATATTCTATAATTGTCGTTGATAGTAGAATATATGACAGCCCTCTTAGAATCTTAAAATACAACTTATAAATTTAAATTTACGTATAAAATGTTCCTAAAATTATAAAAATGCTTTTTAAAATGAAAAAATGCTAGTAAAACAGAAAATTCCAAAAAATGAAAAATAAAATTAGTTTGTTCAACAAAACATGAAATTGATTTATACCAAAACGAACATCACAATACTTCTTCTAGAAAAAATGCAAAGTGCATTGAAATTTTAGCCTTAGAAATAACTGTACAATTTTTCAATTGTCATTATTTTATTCAATTGTACCCAATTTTGTTACTCGCCATATTTGAATAATACATTTTATGAATATAGCAGTAATAATAATAATAATATATGTTGTATATTGGACTTCATATAATAATTTTATATTTTTTAAATTATTAAAAATTGTTTGTAAGCTATAGTAAAATAATTAAATAATAGTTTTATGTTTTCAAATTTCGAGTGTAAATTAAATTATTTCACATCATTCTCTCTGTATTTATTATCAAAATTATAATGTATTTACATCATATTTGAAGTAGACCATTTTTTTAAGTAGGCAACTTAGGTTGGTCTGTCTTAAGGTTTGACAATATCTAAACAAATATAAAAATTGGCATAATATTAAAAATGCGGTATTTAGTGAAGATAATTTTTATTAATACCAAAATATAATTCATAAATCCAGAATCATATGAAAAGTATTCATAATCCTTTTTAAAAGGTAAATAAAATGTTGTCGAATGTTTAAAAACATTTTTATTAATACGCAGTAAATACATATTTCATTACTTTTAGTCGTAGAATTTTAAGTATTAAGAAAATAAACTATAAACGGAAATTTAGTTATATTATCCACAGTGTTGTATTTTTTATTTTTTAGTGCCAATATAAAATTTTGTTATTTTTGATTTTACAAAGTAAATATATCATTCACTTAACGATCGATTTCATTTATTAAATAGAAGAAAAGAAGAACATTTTGTACTCTAAAAAGTATTTATTAAAGATAGTAAGGTAAAGAAAAAAACGCATAATCGTTATATTTTTTATTTCGTAGTTACGATTTCACTCTTAAATGTATTCTTATAGTTTTACGAACTTTACTGATCAAATCCAAACGAATATCGTATAATCCATGTTATTCGATATTAAAACATACCACGAATAATTATGTCGAACTTTATAACCCTCGTAGTTAATTATACGATAGTAGTATATGCGGATTAGTACATAGTTTTGCATAAATTAACATCTGACATCTTAGACAGAAAATTTAACTAATTACTTTCAAAATGAACAGTTTTCAACCAATATTATAATGGCGTCTAATTCAGCTTTTGTAGATTGCGATGAAAGTTACAAGAAGGAATGCACACAAAGGCAATTATAAACTGTCGTTTGTATATAAATGGAATTTTATTGTCCTCATTTAATAATAAGTTTCAAAGGATTACATTTATAGCTATCCAAACTTAATGATTATCATATATTTTGATATGATGACACATACTAGTTTTAAATTTCATTAAAGTAAGCGACTTTATATTATTAAATTGAGGTTTCTTTAAAAATGTGTCGTAGATAATAATCAGTATTTATTAGTGACATTGTCTTAAATAAATGTACGAATAAATATATTATTTATAATCCAACTAATAAGTACATAATCTAATAAAATTAAAAATATATACCCGATTCATTTATAATTTATTATTTGAGTATTAAAAGATTATTTAGAATTACCTAAAACGACGATTAATTTTATTTATAATTTTATAATATTAATACATTATACATTTATTTATTATAGTAAAGTTAAAAATTATATTATTATAAACTCATAATTGGTAAAATAGTAATAAAATGAACTTCTTTTACTTATAAACATATATTGTTACATTTATATAAATAACATTGGTATTTAAAACAACAAGTGTTACAAATAATTGTATTTCTTGTTTTAAAGTATGTATGTATAAAAAAATATTTTATTGATTTGTATGGGATTCCAATTCACACGTACTGAAATTGAATAAAACGAAAAAAATATATATACAATACATTATTATAAAATGTTATTTATTAAACTATTATGAGGAAATTTAATAATTTATAATCAATAACATTCGCATCATACTATAATGAAGTCTGTCGTTTGTTAAATGAGCACAAGTGTGTGTATATATATATTTATATAATACGATACATTGTTTACAACATTAAAAATGTTTTAAAAAGAGTATTATATTTTCAAAATTTGTTTGACAAAATAATTTGTTAACAGTGAACAATATACGTGTAGAGCGATTCAAGTTGCATAGGTGCTATAATAAAATTACGCGTCGTTACTACTTCCAAATGTCCAAAAACTAATATTTCTTGTTGTATTTTTTAATCCGCAAAATGCGTATTTGTCGGCAAAAACAGTATTATAGTTTTATGTTATTGCTGTATCTATAAGTTGTATTTAAAATTTTAATGTCGAAAATACTGACGATGCGGCGTCATAAAGCTCCGAAAAACGTTCGTTCAATGCACTCACAAAGTGTTACATAAATATTATGATGATGACTATAGTGTATTATAATGACACGACTACATTGTTTTTGTCAACCACGTCTTGTCGTTCGTAAAGGGAAACCGACGAGAGGGTGCTTGCGCTCTATTCACGACCCCGTTCTCGTAACAGTGTGTGTGTGTGTGTGTGTGTGTGTGTGTGTGTGTATGTCGATACAGCCGCGATATAATATTATTGTTATTATTCGTCTCGAGCACGTACTGCGCGACGAGATCGATGGTTATTGTGATACGTACTAGTATGATATTATTACCGTGTTACTGCCGGTAGAACCAAAAACCGGAAACTTACAAAACGATGAATCGGAAAAAAACGCCGTTCGGTTATTGTCTACACGATGTTAGGTACGTAGTTTAGCACACGCTTACAAGCGCGCTGGTCAACACGAATGAATATAAAATGTGACGGCCGAAAAGACCGTGTGAAACGAACGATAGAAAACGGAGAACGGACATTAAAAGAAAAACCAACGACAATGAGTAATGCGGTGCGCGTTCGGTCGTTTTCCGTATTTGTTTGATTGTTTTCAATGGCCAACTTATCTCGTCTTAGTAAAAAACGGGCCCGCCGTGAATCAGTCACGCACTCCGAGGCGTCGCGCGTTCGAATTGTCGTGGCCGTTGCCGTCGTATCCGCCGGGGACGCACGGGATAATTGTCGTATTCGGCGACGCTCCAAGCCGGCCGTAACACGACGAGTACGTTGGAAATTTCAATTTTCCCGTAACGATGACGTTGTATCGTATCACTGATAACTGGCGTAAGTAATACTATCGCGCGAGTACGCGCAACAATCCGTCGATGCGAATATACACATGGTCAGTATTTTAGGCGTGTCAACGGCACAACAACAGATTCGCGTTACACATTATCCGTAAAAAAACATTTTTCAATAGTAATTAAAATACGACTCAAATACATTTATACTCATATATATATTTATATAATATATATTCAAATAATCTTATAATTTATTTCAAATACTAGAATAAAAGTTGCTAATCGTTATAAACATTTGACTTTTTCGGACCAACATTTACCACGGACGAGAGTATTCAGTTGAATATATCACGAGGGCTATTCAGAAAGTAAGGAACGTTTCCGTCTGACGCCGTTATATTTTGGTATGTGCGTGCTCGACTCCTCAGTCGGCCTCCAACCGTAACAACTGGAATATTTTTGCGCTGCCCGTTTTTTCAATATTCAATATTGAAATGTGTGCTGCGATTGAAAATTCCGCCAGTTGTGAGGTTCGGTCTGCCATAAGGATTTTGTTGGCAAAAAAACCTAAAACCGATAGAAATTTATCGGCAACTGTGTGAAGTGTACAGAGACAACACAATGAATGAAAGTTCCGTCCGAAAATGGTGTATTCAGTTTAAAAATGGTCGAACCAACGTTTATGATAAAGGGAAGAGTGGACGCCCGAGCATTGTGACTGACGATCTGGTTACTAAAGTTGAAAAAATTCGTGTAAACCGCCGTTTCACAGTAACGGAGCTTTAGTTTTGTTTTCCATAAGTTTCAAGGACTTTGTTGTTTGAAATTGTTACTCAAAAGCTAGGCTACCACAAATTTTGTGCAAGATGGGCGCCAAAAGGGCTCACAGACCACCATAAAGGTCAGCGAATGGGGTCAACTTTAACATTTCTGGACGCCTTTCCACACACGTGATGATTCATTACTGGATCGAATCGTAACTGGTGACGAGACGAGGGTGAAACACGATAATTGCGAGACAAAATTACAGTCCATGGAGTGGGGCACACAAGATCTCCCAAAAAACCAAGAAAATGTTTGCAAACCTGGTCAGCAAGGAAGATTATGGTGACTGTGTTTTGGGATAGGCAAGGTGTGCTGCTTATTGACTTTCTCGAACGTGGTGCAACAATAAACTCTGAGCGGTACTGTCAAACTCTGTTCAACATTAGGAGGGCAGTTCAAAACAAGCGTCGAAGAAAATTGTCGCCCAAAACATTTTGTTTTTGCATGACAATGTCCGACCTCACACGGCAAACCGCATTCAAGAACTCCTTAATTTATTCAAATGGGAGGTTTTCCCTCATCCGCCCTATAGTCCAGATCTTGCACCAAGAGATTTTCACTTGTTTTCAAGAATGAAGACCTGGCTAGCAATACAGCGCTTTGACGTCGAAGATGAGCTCCGGGTGCGCGTCACTGAGTGGCTGAGATCACAGATGGCAGATTTCTACGACGAAGGAATTTCAAAGCTTGTCCATCGCTATGATAAGTACCTCAATTTGTTTGGTGACTATGTAGAAAAGTAGTATTTTAGTTGCTCTTTCAGATGTATATAATCATTTTTTTTTACTTAGTGTTTTTTGTTAATTCCAAAACGTTCCATACTTTCTGAATAGGCCTCGTATAATAATATTTATGGAAAGGAAAGGTAAGATTGCTTAATTCGTTTGTATGCTGTCAGTCGGTGTAAAGTAATAATAATTATATTAAATCAAAGAAAATTAAAAAATTGTATAATATTTCTTATATTCAATACCAATAAATTGTATTTAAAATACTTTATTGAATATTTAATAGTACATTTATCTAATAACGTATTTAAAAACTTGTACACAAATAGTCAGATATTTTACAACATTGCTTGTAAACTAGCTTACATAATAGCATCTTGAATACTATTATATTAGTTTTGATTAATATCCATTGATGTTAAAGATCTACGAAGCGTCGGATATCTGAATTCGACAGCTATACTCATGAATACATTAATACAGTTTTTTTTTTAAATATAATAATTTCGGAGTATAGCGTTTGATTCAATAATGCATCACGCTAAACATTGATCCACCTGTCTTGCCATTTTTTCCTCCATTCACAATATATATATATTTTAAATTTAATTTATTTATTATTATTTGGGCACAGTCATAAATCCTTTTTTAAAACTTTTTTCAACCCGAGATGATTAAAAATACAATTATTACGCAAGAAAACGTCTGTGAGTGTCTTTATTATTATTATTATTATTATTATCTCACCTAAATGACGGGTATATAAAAAAGAAACTTGTGCTACATAAATTATATACACCAGACAAATTTTGCCAAATAATATATTATACTACAAAATTATTATCTAAAGTTGAATAAATTGAGTTAAAAAATATAACAATTTGATATAAAATGTGATTATTTTACAGTCTACTAGTTACAAATATCGTCGATTTATGTGAAATTAATGATACCTATGTACTTTTTTAAATATTTTTGTTATTTTGGACCAAAAACGAAATGTATAATGTTTTAAATATCCTAATTATCGCTGTGTTATTACCAATAATAACAATTTACAATAGAGAAAACATATACAATGAAATAATAATAATCACTTGAAAGAAAATAATAATAATAACTGTAACAACAGATATGGACAAAATGATTGAGTGTTTGTTAGTTTTTTTTGCTTTGCTAATCTTAGTGCAAACCAATATATTATATTATATTTTTAATTTGAAAACAATGATGAATAATCATATTCAAAAAAATATTATGATAAAAATTAATATACTGTTAAAATATTTATTTAATTTTTTAATCCTTTTATCATCTTTTTTATATTCTGTTTTTTTTATTAGTAAAAATTATTTACCTAATTCCGTGAAATGATTTCACATTATTATGATAAATTATGAATGAGTATTTATTATATAAAAAAAATATAATAATAAAAAAATTTAATATATTTTCACATTCATCCGAATTTAAATTATTTATCATTGAATTAAAAATAGTTAAATATAGTCTGAAATTTAAAATTAACACGAAACACGAATGAGTTTATTTACAATGATGGAAATAAATGTATATTTTTAAAGAACTCAATACGTTATATTGAATACATACATTATTAGATTTTTCACATTATATTTGATGTATTATATTATATTTAACTTATTTTTCTAAATTTTAACTGAAATAGTTACGTTAGTAAAATAATGAATTATAATTAATTCGTTGTAGAATCGAATTATCGTTTTTAAGATTGATACTTACACATACTTTTAGTCTTCAGGGACTTTTGTCGTTTATTCTTCAGTGGATATTTGTACACAGTTTTTCTATGTTTGATTTATAAGGAATTTGTTATTGTTGTATGCATAAGAACGTGAAAAGTTTCATTTTCTGTTAAAAATAAAACTAATACCTATATAGATATATTTATTAGTCTCTCGTATTAAACTCCTCTCTTCTATTTATTAAAGCCTTGAGTTTGCTAAGAAAACATCGACAAAATTCATCCCGGTCGATCTTTTAAACAAAAAATAAATAAATAAGACTGGTTGGTTATTGCAGTTTATGTCCTACAAGGCTTCTTCCATGTATTACATAAATATAGATGGTAGCAAGCTCAAGTTTGAAATATGATGTAATTTTAAAAAGCCACTGGGTTCCAATTCTCAGAGGGTTATAATACATGAAGAGTGTCTTATATTTTTATGGCTCAGTAATGTGACACGAGTTGGGTTCGTCCATCATTATGCGCTCAAGGGTCTTAAATTTAAATACGATCTATGGACTGACTGGATTACCGTTTGCCCGTAGATCTTCTCAAGAAAAATATGTTTTCCTCATTAAGTTAAACTGTACATTATGCATATTCAGTATCACGAAGAAATAAAAAAAAGCGAACTACATCATAAAGAACGGGTTGATGTAATGAATATATTTTTCAGATTTAATATACTAATAGACAGTAAATATAAAACTTATTATTCGTCACCGAATACGTTATTTTATATGAATGAGCTTTTTTATGTACATGTTACTTTACTACTATAGAGTATAGACCATACAAATAGTAATTATAAACATTTTCCTCTCCATAAATTTGCAAAATAATATAAGTAAATTTCTTTGAATTAATATAGACATAATAACTTAAATCCATCCGGTGCCATAAGAATTTTAAATTAAGAAAAGTTTTATCTTATAATGAATCAAAAATATTTCGAAAAATTATACATACCAAGATTATTATGGAACATAATTTATAGAACCTATAATTGCCATTACAAATTATATTTACTTATATTCTACAGAATTACATATTTTTCTATCATAAAATTGTACACTTTATATTATATTTTACTAAAAGTAATTTATATAATAAAATGTATATATCGAAATTATCTATAAATTATAACTAACTAACTATTAGTGTTATATGAAAATAAATTACAATGTGTTAGATACATAAAAAATATACATAAAATGATTAGAATTAATTTGTGTACACTTGTTTTGAAGGGTTAATTATTAAATTTCATTTATTTTTTTTGAAAATCATGATTATTCTAAAATTATTAAAACTAATAGATAGGTAATTAGAATTCAATTTTTTTAAAAATATAAACCCAATAGTAATCCGTTATATATAATATTAGTTGTATTTCTCTTGATTTTTAAAATTTCAATTTAAAATTTCCTATCATTAATGATGCAGTATTCTGTGATAACAATAAAAAATCTCTAGAAGTACAGTTTCTCTATATTCTGTTATACCTCGATGTACACTGTCATCATTATGTAATAATTCTGTGGAAATATGAAATCGTTGAAAATGTTGAATTTCCTTATTTGAAAATAATTCAAACGAAGATTTTCACTTGAACAATTTAAAACGTCATAAAATTTAAAATATATACATAACTATATATTTCGTCTTTGTTTATTTTGAATATCTGTTGTGTTTACTTTTTGTTTTTTCTATCGTGTAAATTAAGTTATACCAAACAACATTATATAAGAGAACATTCAAAATGTTTTTTTTTTAATTTAGCATAAAGATTATAGTTTGATTTTTTGAAACATCAACAAGAAAAATAAAGTATCTTGACATTTTTAAATTTATAGAATAACAAAATAACTCATTTATTTAAGTCAAAGAAGAGTTGTAGATTAATATTATTAACACTAATTGGTTTAAACATACATTCGTCACATTTATAATATTATAAAAATAATGGTAACTATAACTGTAATTATAAAGATAAAATACATAATTTTATTGTTTATCAACCTATGTGATTAATGAATTTGAATAAGAAAAAAACTTAAAAATTATACATGATCCGAAATACATCGAATATTATGTTTCAAGATTAATATAAGTGAATAGATCTATTTTTATTACTATTGCGAACAATTAAATGGTTTTTTATGTTTTTTTTATACATAGTTTATTTAAAATTTAAACTAAAATAAAATTTTACTTGTGATTTATAAATAATTTCAGTAAAAGTATTTATACGTAAAATATGAAGTTAGAGTACATTTTTTTAACGATAAGAATATTAATTTAATTTTGTACCAAATAACTAACGACAATTTGATTAATAAACTCTTCTGGAATGCAATTAAGTTTCATAACTTTAGTGATATTTTCAATATACGACTGCAAAAATGAATATAGATGTAGAAACGTCGATTCGCTTCAAGAGCGAAAAAAATTAATCAAGGTATAGTAAATTTCATAATTAACCATAGATCATGATAAAATTTAAATACAAATAATTTATAATATATATAAATAAATATATAATTATGCGTACTATGTTAGTAACAAAAATTGATTCTTAAAAACATACAAACATGAGATTAAATCATGGTTTCTTCACCTGCGTAGATATATGTTCGACCGAGTGTTGTATAAATAACCCATAGTTTGATAAATTTATCGTGAGAGTTAAAAAAAAAAAAAAACTTCATTTAACAAAATATTATATTTGCCGTGAACAATAATAATGTCCCGTGACCGTAAGTTGGTTTGATTATAATAAACGACCGCGTCGGCGGCGGCGGTTCGCGGAAGAAAGTTTTCCAATTCACAAAACCGCCCCATATTGCAACCGCTGCACAGATGCCTCGACTCGGCAGCGCCTCAGTGCGTATGTCCGCTAATAACCGTGGCCGCGTTTTGAGTTTTATGAATTCCGGTGGCGGGCGAATGGGCTTATTGTAAAACGAGTATACTCGTTTCGCCCCAACACGTCATACACAATACACTTCCGTATGCAACTTTGTTGTATAACCTACACGTGTGCACACCGAATGATGAGATTTCATAAACGAACACAGCACATATACGGGATTGTGAGAACGGTCGACTCAGAGAAACGTGTTCCCTAATCAATCGATTTCGCAAAAATCTTTGCCAGACCACTGCTATTGGATGCTGTCGTTTTGGTACGGTTTGTGTAATAATATTAATTGTCGTTTGAAGATGAACGCTCACCGAACTGTAATGCAGAAACCGTTCGATGTGGTCATTTTGAAGGTGTTACACAGAAATTCGTAGAAATTAGAAACAGAAAACCTAAAAAAAAATCTCAAATTTGCATTTGTGGGTCGAGTAGCAAGAAATGTACGTCTGTACAGAAACGCTCGGTACTCGTTAATTAACAAATTTCGAATGGTTACAATATCTGATTTGATTAAACGCATCCCGGCTGGCTTAAAACAAACTATGATTGTACCTCTAGACGTTAATTCTGTAAGACAACATTTCTTTGATGAATTAATTTCGCATTCATCGAGTTTCGTTATCGGAACATAAAAAAATTCGATTTTTAAATTTACGCCGATGGAAAAAAAAGAATGTCGTGGATCCCACTACTGATTATGGTATGATATGTAAAAGTGTAGACTATGTTCGATTACTATTAGGTCACAGAATTTTGAAATATTTTGACGTTTAATGACGTAAATATGTATGTGTGTATAATTCCCTGGAAACGTCACCTTTGAATTGCCTAACTAAATCTGAGGCATTTATTTGTGATAGAAGTACTGACCTTGGTTTTTTCATATTTTCCGAGTTACAGCTTTTTTTTTTGCACTGAAGGTTATGAGTGAAACTATTTTAAATATAAAACATTGATTTATACTACAAATATCAATAAATCTGATAATTATAAATTATCCCATAGTTATATTTTATTTATTTTATTAAAATTTATTTTGTTCAAATAATATATTGTAAGTATATTTTTTTAAGATTTGTATTTAATGCACACTAACAATTAATATTGTTTTCACGTCAAACAGTTTTTAATGTTATTATTATTAAAAGTATAATAATACAGTATATTTAAATTAACAATAAATAAAATACTCCTATGCTTTATATAGATTAACAATCATTGATATGTCGTCGTAAATAACGATGTAGGGAATTGTATGATGTGTTTTTGACAGAGTAGGCGAAAAACAGACTTTTCTTAAAGGAGCATTTCCTCTTTAATCCAACTCATCACGAATGCAGCATGTGGTATACGAGTACTTATCCTACGCTATATTATAACCTCATTGATGTATACCATGCCACCATAATATATTGTACAACTGTAATCAAACAAGTGCACACATTACATAAATAGAAAACAAATTAATAATAATAGTACTTAAAATAATTATATTAATAAAAAAAGTAATAATATAATAATAACAATAAAAACAATTTACAAAAACAAAATCATTTTACAGATTTTACAGTTAATATAAGTATGCGTAATTTAAAAATGAAATGAACTCATAATTTTTGTTTTTCTTTGATTATTTTAGTTAATTATTGAAGTAATTTTTTTTTTCAGTAATTGTTTAGAATTTAATTTGAATTTATGTTATTTGAAGTTATTTACAATACAGTGCCAACTGAATTTATTGAAGTAGTATTGCTGGTAAATTTTTTATTTGTGCTGAATATTTACTAACTTCAACTTTATACATGTTTGGTAGTTAGTGGATATGTTATATGTTTCTTATTAAGAAAATTAAAAGTATATGAGAATGGAAGGAGGTGTTTTAAATGATACCAAAAGAATAAATGTGTTCAGCAAATATTCCAAATGTTTAATGGGAGTGTGTCGTCTATAATGATATTTGAACAAATTGAGACTTTGTTAAAACTATACAGCTATTTTATGTCAGAAGTATAATATTATAGGCATTGCATGAAAACTATGAAAGTTATATTTCTATGAAATTGCATTTTGGGATATTTGATTAAATTATTATTATTGTTATTACCAACGTCATTCAAGTAATGCATTTTGTTGCGTTTTCGTATGGTTTTCGCGACCGCTCTCATAAATCGGTTAGGATTAGGGGAGTGGACTTTAGTATACTATACACGATATATCTATAACTTATGAATACGATATAGGGGCTATATTTTAACTCACGCACACTATACAATTCGAAAAAGAAAGAGGGAGGATAACAGGGAGAGAGTGAAAGAGTGGAAGAGAGGGTGGTGGGTAAGAGACGTGTGTTTTACGCGTATGGTGAACATTCACATCCGTCCGCGTTTATTATTGATAAAGATATGGCGGTGGGCGTGGCTTAACGGTGAATGCTTAACGGACCGTTAAAACCGAAGGTCCGACGAAAACGGTGAACCGAAACACGGTGTCGGGTCCAAACGAAAAGGTTAATGACGTCACAACCTTGTGTGTACAGGTTTAAAAGAGCATCGCCGTCCGATGACTGATGACCGCAAACTGCCTTGCGTGCTTGTTTTATTCGGTTATAAACATACAAGACAGGAATATATGGTGCATAGATTTACAATTTGAATTTTTACACAATTCCATTGATTAAGCGTTTTGTTAACTTGAGTGCGAACATAATAAAAAAATTAATCCTAGTATATATATATATATGCTGAAAATATCATTAATTTATTATATACGACACTTGATTGAAGAATATTTTCCAAATTTCTTCAGGAAATTATTCGGAATTTTCATTTTTTAAATTTAAACTATCGGGTTGTTTATTGCAGTATACGTATTGACACGTGATGTGAATATGCATAAAACACGAAATAATAGAATAATTTAAGTTGATGAAAAATCTATAAAAGTTTCTAAAAAATCATGTTTTGGGTATGCTGTTCTTTACATGGTTGTATCCAGTAATAACGTTTTGGTATAACAATTTTAATTAGTTGATTGTTAAAACCCTTCTTTAAAAAAAAAAATTTACAAAAAATTACACCACCGTTGTTGAGTCTCGTCATTTTTTAATTTTCCTTTCCAGTCTTATCCCGTCAAATAACAAGTACAGTAGATAACTAGTACAGTAGATGGCTGGCATCATACTGACGTTGTATTAATCTTTAATTTTTTACTTGTATAAGTAATTTATTTCTCATCGTGTCCATTTCATCGTCATCGTTCAATGATGTCACGTATTGTATTACTATATATTATACACGTGATTATTACGACCTCAGAATATTCACTAATAATATAAATAATGCGTTTTAGTGTTTATTTGTTTTTCTACAAATTGATTTTATCGCCGTCGAGTTTTTCATTTATAACCGCACATCTAGATTTATTGTTTATTTTCGATTCGGATTAATCGAAGAGAGTAAAAACTAGTGCTTCGGTTCTATTTTTTATCTACCTTTAACAGCGCAAACAAAAAAAACAAACACATAGTACTTTGATAATGTCATAAATCGAACATGACATGACTGCCGATAAATTATATGGAATTTATTTTGACAAAAAATGGATATGTCTTATAATATTATCTTCGATTTCGAGTTAAAAAAATTTTTGTGAAAATGATTATGTAAAAACAATATGCTGATATAATGTAAACGAATAAAAAGTAGGAAGCATAAAAATTTAAAAAAAATCAATTAACTACTGGCAATCATACGAATATTATGATTACATTACTTAATTTATTGCCAATAAACCAGAATATTTTATAAAGAAATATAAAGATGATCTTGTTGTATATTACGTTATTCAGAATTGATAATTCAACAAATAAATTTGTTTATTTGGTTAATTTCGGCAGAATACATAACAAGTTTGTGGTTTCTGTAGATGGTTGATTTGAATAATTCGTGTATTAAGTATAGCAACGTACGTCTTTTAAGTTTTCAATTTACGAGGCTCATGTACACGGTAAAAATATTAATATTACGTAGTTCAGGTCGTGACGACATCATCGTTTAACATATTAGGTATCGCGCAACAATCAATAATAGCCAAATTATCGCCTCGATTACAACGCATAGTTGCGTATTTTTAATATCGACACAACAGACGATTAATTTGTGTTAAATCAATTTTTATGAAGTCGAGTTTATGACGAATACACAGTACACATTGTGTTGTATATTATCACAACAACACAATGGGTACACAATCGATAATGGCTGTGTGTGTACACAATCTGGAGTTGTGCGTCGCACGCGAAAGCCTACTGTATAACGTATCTATAGGGATGGTAACGAATGAATTGCTCTCATTCGGAACGCAAATAAATTCTCAATCATTAAATGTTATTTATCGAGTTCGCCGTGTTCGGCGTCCAATATGTACGCAATTTAAACACATTTTCAACGATAAAGGAACCGCAGTAATGAGTCAAACACGCAGCAGTTTTTCCGTATCTAAATATGGGAGGAAAATATAAATATCGTTTAACAGTATAATTGAAAAATCATAACGAGCAACATATTTTGCTAACGCGTCCGACTATGGTTATTATAAAAATTACTGTTTTGTTAGAGTTTATAATATAATGACAGAATGACGTATGTAGCCAATTTATAGACAGTAACGCTTTAATATATTTTATAGCGTTTCAGATTTAAATTATTATTATTTTTAACTGTATTCAAGGCTAGTTAGAAATTAGGGTAGTTCATTAATACATTTTGATTCTACAAATTTAATATCCGAGTATTTCGCAATTTTTTTTTTGGATTCTTAAAATAATATTAGACACATACTAGTGGCTTGTGGAGGTACTTTTTATGTTAATTTTGTGCAATAATTATTTTTCAACTAAAAAAACTTCATACATTTTTTCTGACTTCGAATGTAAAATGTATTTTAATGATTAATATTGTCTTTTATGTTAGTTATTAAATTAATTTAGTACAAAAATACTAAAAAATTATTCGTTTCAAAGTAAATATGTTTTGTTTTAAATTTAATATCTACTTGTCAGTGTTAACCTAAACATTTTTGATAATCATTTAAAAAACTAAGCTACAAAAATTGCAATATTGTTTAATTTTAAATGTCCCATTTGTATAAAAATATATATTTCATATTTAGACGAGAAATTTAAACAATGCATACTTGTTAATATGAAAATTGACATTTTATATTATAAATTCGAAGTTCCTTCGCTGGAAGGACTCTTCACTCCTTCGTGCAAGCCTTGTAAATAATTTTGATCATACTCACTTACTGTTCAAATTTAATATAACAGAATGTGAAATTAAAAAAAAAATATTGTAAGTAATTAATTTGTAATTCATAATTTAACGTTTCTAATTAAATAATTTGTAACGATGTTCACTATAATTAATTTAAGATTTAAATAAAATGTCATAACTATATTTTTATAGTATATAAGTTTTAATTTTAATGTTTTATCATCAAAATATGCACTGTTTTAATATACAAATTATCAAATATCAAGAAACAATTTTACTGTAATAAACAATTACTTAATATTTTGCAAAAAAAATAAATACTAATTGTATATATTTCATGTTTTGTTTTCAATTTATACTTGTTTTGTGGTCATTTTGTAGATTTTCAAAAGTTTCGATTTTTTTTTTGAATTACAATATTGCATTTGTATGGATAAATATAAAATGTACAATGAATTTTGGGATGCGATAAACTTTAAAAATTCTATAAAAATAAGTTGACTGTGTTATATTTTGGGTTTCGTAACTCATTAAATATGAATGTGTCAGTTTTGTGAAATCAGTTCGTGTTCTATAGTTATAAGAAGTTTTATTCGATTCTACGATAAATGATGATATTTTTAATGTCTTTCATAAATTATGATGTAATAATTTTATAATGATAATAACAAATGGATTTAAAATCGTATTACAACAAAATACTATAATCTTAAGTACCAAACGCTGTAAGCTATATGTTTTAGATATTAGGACTTAGAACTGCATTCTTCCATGGCCCATGGTTGCCAGAACGTCATTAAGATTATTGCTATAAATATCATAATGGGAAGAAAATCACACGAACAAAAAAATTCCGTTAGATTGATTACCATTTATATCAATAGTGCAAAAATATATTTCGTGTGTCGGTAGAATATAGATGTAATTAACCTCTAATAGGCAATTCGAAAAATTTATCGGATGTACTTTAAAATCCATAATTAATCATTTTATAGTTGTATTATAATGTTTCAAATTTAAAAAAAAGTTTATCATTTGAATTTACGATAAATTATGAAAATAACATATTTGTATTTATTAACGCAATAAATTACATATTCATTTTATAGAATATACATAGATAGATTATAGAATTATTATTTTAATTATAATATTATAATTATATTTATAGAATATACATTTTTTTAATATTATTAAGTTATAAGAAATAAAGGATTTGAAGTTTATAATAATGAGTATAGTAAGTATATTAATATGAATCATTAGTTTTTATAGTTACTCATATTTGTTTTACCATTTTTAAAGCGAAATCTATAATTGTAGATTTCATACTAGATATAGTATATTAATATAAAACTTATTCATCAATTATATGGGATTCACAACACTGACGATACATGAAAATTATTGTTTGAATTTCATACGTTTAATTGATATTGTTTATTAATTTGACGTACAAAACGGATAATTAAACTGAAATGCCGACAACAATTATTATCGTGTTTGATGTAAATGGTGGAGTGACATGCCTACAGAGTTTCGAACACGCATAATTGTTTGAATTTCAAGTATTTGAAACACTGCACTCACATCACTTCAAAATTCATATTTTATGTAAAACTCAACATGTTTAAATTTCACATTATCATAGTAGTAGCTGTAAAAATATAATCAAATACTTGGTATAATTATTCTTGAAAAAAAAATTATTTATATTTTTTTTAAAGATTCATAAAAATAATTTTGTTTTTTATACTTTATAGAATACTTTAAATATTATTTATGTTCCGTGTGTTTGTTGTACATATATTTTGTTTGGTACATCTATACTATAATATTATTGTGTGCATGTACATTTATTGGCTGCTGCATTATTTTTTTTTTTATTATTTGTACGTTCAATGCGCAATTGCAGGTGCAGGATTCAAATGAACTAGCTAAAGTGTCGCATACGAAATATCGGCCACAAAAGGTGGCTGAGAGAAGGAGTAATTGAGGGATAAAGACAGCAAGTGAGTGAGTTAGAGAAAGAGAGAGAGAGTGATAGAGAAAGGGTGGAAGGGAGGTAGCTTCAAGGACATGACTTCGAAATACAGACCATTTGCCGCTACCAATAATAATACAAGGCTAGTATTTTTTTTTACCCTACACGAACCTACGTATAAATGTATATATATACATTTTAACTTCCCTTCTCTGAATATCTAAGAGCGCATTATGCCGTTTCTGTTGGCCAATCACGTACTCTCGACCAGCGTGATGAGGGGATTCATTTCTTTACTATTTCTTTACTTTATGCGTGATCGCAGCCAAGTGGAAAATGTGCACTGGAAAATCCGAATGAGCGGATTCTGCGAGTAAAAAGATGGTATGATTATAAACTGTCCTTTTGAAACCAGAAAAAGATAAAGGGAAACGATTTTAATAATATTAAAAAACCAATATAATTTATGCGAGTACGACCGTGTTCAAGTTTTTGAGAAGGCGTTTTATATTCAATTTAAAAAGAAATTTATATTAAAATTTCAATCAATTGGAACGTATAGACTTTTGTATATTTTTTTGATAGTCGTAAATAGTATGTATTCTGAGAATTATTTAATATTATTAGAAATACAAAAGATTGTATGTTTGGGATATCTCGTTTTTATTGAATGAACTTTATTTTATAGTATTAATAATGTTAATGGTGTAACATAAAACGATACATCATGATTACTAAAGATTAGTTAACATTCTTTGATTTGATTTTCTTCAAATTAAAATCTAAGTTATTGTACTAACGGATTTTTAATGAGAACCTAAATTTATTTACAAATTACAAATAAACTAATTAGTTGAGACAATTTATTTACATAGTTATTACTTTCTTACCTATCGCATAGTTGATATAGTTATATAGTTATAACAGTTATATAGTTATTTAGTTATATAGATTATATAGTTTATTTCAAAATTATTTTATATTTAACTATCTGTTCTTAAAAATTTAACACAAGTAATTTATTACTAAAATAAAAATCGTAGATTTAATTAATTTAAAAAAAAAATTAATTATTTTTCTATAATTTTATAAAACTAATGTAAATACCATATGAAAATAGCAATATTAAAAGTAAATATGAAAAAATAAAGTAAATAATAATAATAATAAATGTATTGAATCATACAGATTAAAATTAAATACTTTGAAAAATTTATTCTAAGAAGTTTTCTTTTGTCTTGTTAATTCAATTCATTGAAAATTGTTTTTAATTATTATTGCTTAAATGGTATATATTGTTTTATTACATCGCTAACAGTAAATTAATGACTTTTTATTCGATTTAACTTCTCTTATTTTTCAACGTATCACTAAATTTCCTTCAAATAATCAAATGTAATGCATTTAAATTAAATTTAAATAATATATCTCTTAAGAGAATTGTTAATTGTTGGTATTTCATTTATATTTCATATTATATTCAAAAAAGATCTATAACTGCACTGCAGATAATTACTGCCATTGAAAAAGTTGTATACAATAAACATAATATACCATTTATAGTGGTTGTAATTGCAGCTATACTAATAATTTGATATGAATAACGATGGTATGGACTAAGTAATTTAGCTTTGTCATAGGTTTTATGAAAAATTCGTCGTATCTACGAGCATTTAAATGAATGTTAACTGGAAATTGATTAGTAACCGTTTTAACGACCTAAGTTAATTAATTATAATTAATAAGTAATAATACTTCGTTAGTATATAATGAATAGATAGCAACGCGATAAATAGATAGCTGCTTTTTGTACCAAACAACGTTTAATAATATTTTGTTTGTACTTTGGTATTATTGTACATACATTAATATATAATCAATAAATATTAAGGCTAAAAAATATTTAGCCTAAAAGTGCTTGTGTATGTTATGTTTAGTATTTTTTCAAAATTTGTACTTATTATTACTTTTCTATGATTACAAAATGTTGAATATTTTAGGGGTTTCCTTACATTCATATAACTCCATCATTTTTTAAATTAATATGATGTTTTCTTATTGTATTTTATTAAATATATCATCAACTGATGTTTAAATTGAATTTATAGAAATATTTGTGGATTTCTGGTCACATCGACATTGACGGTAATGAGCAAGTAGCTTCCTTTGCTAGGGAAACTAGTTTTATATGCATTGGTCCATTGCATAATATACCTTTTTCGGATATAATTATTCATTATCGTAAAGTCATATGGAAAACATGGAATTCCGATTAGTCAGCTCCGCAAAAAAACCAATTCCTAGTTGTATAAATATGACTTTATCTCTTTCTATTTTACGGATCCCTGATTTAATAATATTAATCTACGTAGATACGTTTTGACTGCTTTTTAAAGACTGAGATTAGGGCATTACTTCCTTCCTTCGTATGTCTACTTCTTGGATTTTAACTTGTTTCCTTTCTGTCCTCGTCACTTTAATGAAGTCTGGTGTAATTTTCAGCAAATTATATTTGACTGTGAAGCCTTAGTACAGAATAAGTTAAATATGATTACTTATTTGATGGACAGGGGCTTAACTTTTTTTTCTTTTGAGGTGATAAACTCAAGGATCCTTTATTAATATTTTTGGTTGCTTCCTTTCTTCACGAATCGGGGTTTTCAATTTAAATTTGATATAAATTATATAGTTATTATGATCTTATGCATTTATATATAAATTACTATTGTTTATGTTTCAGGTATATTTCTCTTTGTTTTGTTTTATATTTATATGGTGATTGACAAGCTATTATACTGTGCGTGAAAGATCTCATTGAATTAGAAAACAATTTTTGAAACTTTCTCAATTTTTATAAATCCCATGTTGAATGAACAGCACAACAGTATCCAATGATAATATTGTAAACATAATGTTATTAGACTTACTAAAGAAATTAAGACAATCACGTACATACCCAGCGAATCAAATCTGAATCAATCAAAAATATTAGTACTTGTATGTATACATATTTACACGATCGTCACAAAATTATATATGCAACTGCACTCATGGTCGTATTACCATTATTGTGAATAATATGATATAAATAAATGTTGATTGATTGTTTGAAATATAATTATTATAATTTTTAGGATCTTATTAAAATTGAATGATTGATTTAAACAAATTGTGAAATAATTTTATTTAAAACAATATATTATTATTTTTTTAATTATACTAAACAAAAATGTTTATTACAAGATTAATATTGTATAGATTATATGTATAATTATATAATATTTTTTATTATATACGTATACGACTCTAATTTCGGCGGTAGAACTTTAAAGCGAACAAGAAAGTATTCGTTTGTCTTTTTACCCTTTTATTGCTCTATAAATTTTAATCCACATTTAAACGTGTAAGAAAAGGAACCCAGAGGTTTTCAAATCAGTCCACCCCATAGAAGTTAATTTAATCTTAGCACGCAGGAACTTCATCCATTCTAATTCTGCCTGTCAACAGTCCGACCTTTTACCAATATCGTCGTACCCCGGGGAACAAACCAAGGGATTCTTGCTATATCTTACAGACATTCAATGTCGTGGTCCTTTCACTGTTATCGTAATGGTTATATATTACGGTAGCGTTTATGGAAGACAAAAAAAAATTAAATACCCATTTTCAGTACTATGTCTTATAAAAAGCGCTGTCAATCATAATAGGAATAAAATATATTTATCTGTCAAAGAACACTCTCAAAATGTTTAGCTGTTAAAATTAAACTATAAAACGTATCGCCCGGCATTAAAAATGGTACGTAATTTATGTCAAAAACATAAATATTGACAAATTTAATGGGGATTAACTAAAATAATGTCATATGAATAGTGTTTTCTAAACAATTTTCGAGAGATCCAATAAAATGTATGAAAACTATCTGTTTTTTTGTGAATCTTGAATAGTGGGTAAAGTATATATTTTATAAATATAAATATGAAATAATATTTAAAAAATGTACAATTATTTAAGTATTATTTATATAATATATATATAATTGTACAAAATATATCGTTGTATTTATATTTTTGTATTTGTGTATAATCTAATACATTTAGACAAAATGAAAGTAATATTGTTCTTAATTATATGCACTAATAAATTAGAAAATAAACTTAATTATATTTTAAATATTGTATAGGTGTTTTGTTATAAGCAAAATAAAAAGTGCTACGAAGCGAGAGTAGTATAACAAATATTAAATCGAAATTAATTGAATGGTTTTAGTTATCATGACACGATCTAAGAAGTTTCATAACTGTAATAATTGTATCTGTAAAAATTGATGCTTAGCCAAAAATTGGTTAAAATAATTAAAAGATAGAGTAGATAAAGTTATTTTTATTTGAACAATTAGAATAACATGGTATATCTCTTATAAGCGGATGATATAATTTATAACTTTTTGCAAGTAAATACAATTGTACAATTTGATTTAGTTTTATTTTAAATTACTTTATAATATTATTGTATTATACAAATATTTTACATTTAATGAACATAATGACGTACATTACATGAAAAATGCATATTTGATGTTTTATTGTTTTAAGCGCGATTAATATTTTAAGACAACCATTTTATGTTTTTTTATGCCGTTTGTTTTTCATAGAACACTTTTCTAAAGTACACTTGAACGTGCATAAATAAATAAGATTTTAAAGATTGTTTGTCTTTATATAGCACAGTTTATTCTCAGAAGTCTATATTGCGTAATTTACTACTTACCGAGCACTGAAATATTACAATGAATTGCGATAAAATTAAATCATAACTAGAAATAAATTTGTCTGAGGTTTTATAGATGCATTTAAAAAGTAAACCGTTCTTTATATTTTGCTAATTGATAAGAAATATATGAATTGTTACAAGGACTTACCTACCATTGGTTACTTTCTGGAACTAAATCTCTCAATAACAACTTATAGAAAATACGCATAGCGGTTTTAACGAACAAATGACGAACATAAATACACTGTTATTGTATAACAACAAACTATATATGTATTTTGAAATCCATACAATCTATTTTTGTTCGTCATAATTTCAGAAGGATGGTATTGAATTTGTTATCATTTGCTGCATGGTATTATAAACCATTAAGTTCAGCACGGGATACACAATAATGGGCCGTAGCGTATCGTTACCCTCTGTTTGATATTGTTAGAAGACAGACGGTACAAAATATAATAATATACACTTTGCCATGCATAATAATAACATGATTAGCTATCGTATGTTTTCCGAGTTTTCCATTTTCCTATTTTCCTATACATCATATATTGGAATAAAAGAAATAATACGATATTATTATTATATATTATGTTACACGTCGTATTATACCGATCGTTGTCGACGCTACTGCTGCACATCATGCACAATAGTCGAAAGATATCTCAACAAAAGGATCGATCTGTTGGATGCGAGGTGAGTTTTTTCTTCTCTTACATATTATCTATTTAGGTACATATACATATATTTTTTCAGCCTCAACGTACCGTTCTCGACCGTGCTCTTAACTCGGTAATTCCAGACTAATTTCATGGTTCTACGAAGACAACACATCTGACGCGCCTGCATATTATAACCATGGTAACACATCGTTATACAAATGCCAGACAAATACCGATATTACAAAATAATACGCTCCTCTTCCAGCGAAACAATTATTATTGCGAAATGAGATAGGACCGACACGTGGTGCCGGTAATAGAATACAATGGCATCATATAGTAGCAGCGAATTTGAACCAATAGATTTCCGTTTTGTATCCTCTTTTTCTCTACAATCTTTGTTTCACACACACACACATATACATAAAATTCCTCTTCATTCCCGTTAGTTTTATATTTCATTCCACTTTTTGAATGCGTGCCCTTAAACGTTAGCGCTTGGTCCCAAACTGTCTCGGTCTCTCTACATATCTAAGCTCATCCGTAATACATACGACCCGATAAGCTTGGTATTTCGATATTCTATTATTTATTTTCCCCTTTACATTTATATTTTTGTTAGTAGTAGTTTCTGGAAAAGTTTATTTTTGTGAAACAACAAGTTCGTACATTTCATTCCCTATATACTTATATAAACATATACACTTAAAAAAAATATATATATTAGCACGAGACATAATTAAAATAATATAACAATAATAATAATAATAATAATAATAATAAAAATTTTAAATATATTTATATAACAGATCTATCTGTTTTCATATTAATTATTAATATAGTTATAGGAAAAACATGTCAATAAGTTATTATGATTAGATTTCTTTACTTTAGTAGCCGAGCTGTTATCTTACGAGATATTTTATCATAATTTATCAATTTTTATAATTATTTTTAAAAACAAATAACAATACGAAATAATTTAAATAATTAAAAGGCTGTTTGTAACTGTATACAAAAAAACTTAAAAAATTATTCTCTAAAATACTAAGAATAATAAACTGTTGATAAATTTGTAAATATTTTTTTAGCACTGAATTTTGTATAGAAATACTAATATTATTCCAAACTTCCTAATATTTTTCATATAAAATTAATTTTTAGAATAAGTTGTTGTTTTCCTATGCATTCTTTTAAAGTGTTTGAAACATCTAAAAATTACATCTTAAAACGAAAAGAAAAAACTAACTTAGTTAGTTACCTAAATTTAGAGGTGTTTTATTTCCATTAATATATTGTACAGTATCAATATGATTAAAAATTACAAAAAAAATCAATTATATATTTTCACTCAAACTCAATATATTTGTAATTTCAAGATGAATAATATACAGTTAATAATATTTGTAGTTATAAAATTAAGTTACAAGGTATGAGAAAAGTTGATAAGTTAGAATTTTCCAAGTTATGTGAATGTAGATTATCAATTCCCGTATATATGGTTGTTTTACTGAGTTTTAGTAACACGGAAACTCAGAGAAATATTCTATTTCATTTGATCTATATAATAAGCATAAACTAAGACGCTTGAAATAACATCATTTTTCAATACTTATAAATTAACGATATTAGTAAATTTCAGTATTTAATAAAGCGTATACGCGTAACAAATAAAAATAAAACTATTGATATAAAATCAAAAATTATAACATAAATATAATATTATTCAGCATTGTTGTATAGCAAAATAAATTATTGTGTGCAAAAAAATGTTGCATTTGCAAAATAGTAAACATTATAAAATTTATTTAATAATTGAAGTTATTATTTAAGTTATTACTATAAGTTTTTAATTATACGGTTAAATAGGGATTGATACATAAGGATTGTAAATATAATTTCGCACATCATACTGCAGGATTATGCAATCATACTGGTGATTTTTCGAATATTTCTTTTAATAATTATTAATATAATTATATGGACTACAATTCTTTTCATTTTATTATTTTTACTATTATTATTATTATTTTATAAATAAAGCGATAAACTAATCATTGGATGAAAAATCATTTATATAATATATGAGATCTACTACGAATAAAAATAGAATTTTCTTTGAAGATTAAAAATGCAAAGAGGAAATGCTTTTTTATAGAATATTTTGATAATAATAGAGTTATGTACATACATATATATATATATACTATACAGATGACATTGATGTGTATTTAATAATGTAAGTTCCACTATGGCTCTGAAATTATTCGTGCTGCTTTTATTGAATATTTTTAAAAATGTATTAAATATTATTATAGAAAAAGGGTCACATAATATAAAAAAGCATTTTATTTTATAAAGTGGTATAATAATATACATTAGTATGCTTATAACTCTACAATTAACTGAAACTATTATTTAGTTGTCAGTGTATGTTTATAATTTTGTTAGTGCACATTAAAATCAGCGGTTTTAAATTGTAGGGTTTGTAATGGTCCAAGCCTAACATAAACTGTATATAATAGTAATCTATTTAAAAAATATTAACACAATAATTTTGGTTTCCTATCAACTGTTGGACAATTATTACAAGTCACAGATTCTTATAGGCGACTATGGACTAGTCTCTGAATTATGGTTAACCACTATGACTACCTAACTTCTTAGACTATAATGCATAATTAATTTGTAAGCTATAACCTTTACCTGTAATCAATATAAATTATTTTTGTGATTTTTATACAACTAACAGGAATTCTCTAAGCTCAAAAGGAGGACAACAATAATTGAGTAAGTAAACTGATGATTTTTATTAGTATATGATCATACTGTAAAAAACATTGTAACGAAGTATACGAATATAATTTTATTTTTATAATATTTGTTTTTGTCGTTAAGTCATCAAATAATACACAACTATCGGTTTTTATCCGTGGAATTCCTTCTTAGGATTAACTGTATCTTTTACCGGATATTACATTAATAGTAATGATAGTATGAACTAGCATTTTACTCTTGTTTGAGAATTCATTAATTAATAATACTAATTATTTGTATTTAATGCTTAATTTTAATTATATAGTTTCACGACTGAACGCATACGCTTACTTTGACACAATAATTGTCATTATGAAATTATTGTCGAAATGTTCTATCGAACGAATTCTTTCGACTGTTTGATTTGCAAATTTGATAAATTCTTAATTCGGCCCAAAGATGGTCAAAAATTTTTGAAAATTAAAACTATAATGTATAATATAAAACTATAAAAAACTAATAGTTTAGTTTTTAAGTTTTGATTGAAGTTTTTTTATTTACAACCAAACACCGCCGATTATATTATTGAAAAATACGATTTATAAAATTATCATATTTGTCAATTTTGTGATATAAATGTAGCTACTAAGGATCTACGAGTACACAGGACATAAAATTTTTGAAATAAACCTTATCTGCAAAAAAAACAAAAAAACACATAAAAGAAAAACGATATATTCCTCATTTGATGCACTTTTTGATTTTGCCATTTCCCTATCTATCTTTTTATGAATTAAATATATGTCGAAGGATTTTCTACAAATAGTTCAAGTATTACCAAAGTTTACATAATTATATAAGCTGATTGAATTCCGAAACAACGGAAGACGTCCGGATGAAGTATTATTATTGAGGAATCTAATAAGAAAACTTTCTAATCCTAACTACTTTTAACTCGTTACTATATAATATAATACGAGTATTTTATGGTAATTAGTTAACGATTGGTGATATAATAAATCAATATTATATTATATAATTAAAGCCGATATCCTAAAATACATTTTAAAATTTTATGATATATTGTAACCAAGAAAAATATTGTTATTTTTATACCACTATTAATTAATATATATTAAAAAAAATAAATTATTCTAAAAAAAAAAAAATGAAAAATAATGTAAATCTATACTACATGAATTAATAAGTATTTAAAATCGTTAAACAATAATACATTATTTTAATACGTGAATTTATCTCATACATTATGTATTTTTATCATAATAAATCAGATTTTTAAATTTTAATTTATTTATTATATAATAACATTTATTAATTACATGATATCATATCGTTTTGTATTTTTGGTTATATAATATATTATAATTTTTGAAATTTGTACGCAGATATGTGAAAATTTGTTAATTCGTATTAAAATATATGACATAATCTAAAGAAAAAAAATTTAATATTCTAAGTTTAAATTTAAAAACGGATCAATCGTTATTGGATCATTTTGTGTGTTGACTGCTTGACAACACGGTAATGCTGTTGTAATGACTATATCGATGGGACTTATCGTATGTGGGGTTGTTCACTAAAATTGTTGTTTCCACGTGTCAATTGATTGACAGCCGTTCGTATGTCCTTGATATCCAACCAAAACATAAGTACCTCGTGTAATAATATATATTTATATAGAATTAGAATTTCAATATCACACGTTTTAAACTCGTGTTCATTATATTATATATCGACTGTTTGCTAGCACCCTACACATACACACATCGTGTTGTCTACCGTGTTCCAGAGTGTCATGCACAATATAGGCGTAACGAATGACCACATCGAAAAATAATGTAAAATGCATTATCTTCCCACGTATGATACGTATTCTTCGACATTGAACAATAAAGAAAACTACAACGTGTATCGGTAAGTACTATCATCACCGATACAATTTCACTAAACTAACAATTATTTATGAACGGCTTTTCGGTCTGGTATTTGTGTGTATAGTTTTACGTATATTTTAAAGTATGATGTGCCTATAATGCGTGACTGTATAATATGTGTGTCAGACGAAATATATATCTCTCTAAATAATTTTCGACTTCGTGATTAAGTTTCAAAACTGTCAACCGATTTCTCAAAAAAACTTTTTACCATTTTGTCATGCGCGTCAAGACCGAAGTAAAAACTTTAAACTCAAAGTAATAAAAATTCAATGTGAAAATATCTATTTTATAACGTAAGAATAAACTACTTGTGCTGCCATAACAACTTTGCTGGTCATTTTTTATTAGCATGTGTTTTGTGTGAAAACAGTTTAATTTTTTTTTTATTTTACATTAAAACGAAAACGGTATCTATTATGTTACATAGTATATAATATATTAAACATAGATAACGCATATCGTAAAAGTAATTTTACAAAAATAGAATATATATGTAGCACGTATAGAGAAAAAAAGTATTCACACGACAGTTATAAGTTATTAAATTTTTTTTCACGTGATTCGAAACTAATTTGACATCTGCTTCTTAACAAATAAAAATATAGTACCTCGATACGATTTAAAAACATATTGATGTATATTATTTTAGGTAACTGATATTAATTTATCTTAAATTCATATTAAACACATTTTTAGAATCTTTTATAGGTACTACAAAAGATATGATGTTAAAAAATGCTCCATAATATTTTGTGTTTATCGAAATTTCCATAGTTGAAAATATTTTATTTATTCGATTAAACAAACGCTTGTTGTAATTTCAAACATATTGCTACATTTATATTTCCCATATACATATTTGGTTAAATAATATTTGATTTTAGTTTGATTATCATCAATTAATTTATAAATCCACGTTTATTATTCAGTTTTAATACCGATTCGGTTGCGAGATAGAATGGTCATATATCACATAGTGTTTACTCAATTCGTCGAACATGACAAATGTAGTGTTTAATGAATACATAATAAACGCTACAAAATGTATGCACTTGTTCGTACATTATAGGCATATGCACATAATGATGACGGTAGGGTCGAATATAATAACTCTCGGGGTTTATCGGACGTATATTCAATGTTTAACATTAAAAAAAAAAAGGAACAAAAATAATAATCATAAAAGTGTATACAAGGTTTATGTTGTCATAAAGTATTTACAAAAAATACATACGCGAGAACGTTGACAAATTAATAGCATGTGTCGACGGCGTAGCCGATAAAATAATGAAAACGAGACAATGAAAATCAGATGTTGATGTGCTATATTTGATGTACTATATCAAATTATGGATCTCGGCATCAAACAATACGAACATTTACGAGCTCGAGCGCATTCGTTTGGCACGTTTAGATCTACGTAGACACTTACAAAATCCATACCTGAGCCGCTTTCGGTCTAATTTCAACACGTCCGTAGACATATAAAATAGCATGTGGACAAACTATATACACAGTAAGAGTCGGATTTAAATCAAAATTGTGACGTGCATTTAGAAATATAATCGACCGATTGCAATGTCTCGGCGGTTGTTTCACATACGATGTGGTTGTTATCGTCAACGTCGACGCGCCGCTGCCTTCGAAGTAATTGAATAAGGAAAAGGGGGATAGGAATTGTGGGAGAACGATTTACCAGCAGCGACTGGGATGAAATGTCGTATACAATGTAATACCACTGAATGGAACTTAGTCCCGAGACATGGATAGAAAGCTGAGTAGTTAATAATTCGAGTGTTGCATACGACCGCATTCGTTTTGTTCTCGAATAATGTTGTTACTTCGAAAACGTGTCTTAAATTCATTGAACGCTTTTAGAAATCTATTTACATTTTATTTAAACTTGTTAAAAATAATCATAAGCTCGTACAATACACGAGTGCGGTGCGTGTTAATTTTTCGTCGAATCAACGTATAACATGTTACTTGAAATTTCTCGGTGTATATGTTATGTGTTTTTTTAAACATACCCCATCCCTTGTATGAGAAAATAATATTCACTAACCTTTATATTTATATATTCGTATATTGAAATTTAATATAACATTTGTTTTTTGATTGAAACGAGTATAGAATTGTTTTTAAAATTGCACGTTCGGTCATCTCAAAAAAATATAGTGATGGGAGTATTATAAAAACATTTTATTGTTCCTATTTGTACGTTAACATTTAAAAAAATGTATTATACCAGTCATTGTATACAGTTATATTATTTGTATTCAAATAGTTATTATTATTCATATTAATATTAATAATTATTTATGATAATATTTAAATATAATTTATATTTTATACATTTATATTACATTGATAAGTAAATCGTCCAATATTTTTCAATTTGTAATAATTTTTTTTTCTGTTTATTTTAGCGAAACATACAGTTAACAATAAAATATTTCAATAGTGTACGTACTATAAGTATATATATTTTTTACGCATAAGCAATAAAACAGCGGAATTATACTTATTCTTGCAGATATTCAATTATTTAAATAGCAATTTCACGGGTACGCCAGAACCACACAAATTTACGGGCGGTTGTGAAGAGAGGGGACAAAGTGAATAAAGTAACAAAGTTTATGTTTCTCAATCGTTCGAAGATTTTTAGGGAGAAAAGTCTACGCACACTCGTTGGGCTCGGGGACAGGTGAATTTATTGTCGGCGGTGGCGACGGTGGCTATGGTATTGTGACGGGGTGGTGAAAATTGCATTAATGGAAAAATGAAACTTTTATAAACAGTTGGGTTAGCGACGATAGATATTGTGTTTAGTGCCGCGACGGCGAGAGGAACTCGGCAACATATTTTTTGCCACTTAATATTCATCAAAACGTATATTATTATGGGTGTGTACGCGTATATAATACGAGTGGCGTACGCCTTAACGCTGTAGGGGCAATGATATTATGGGGTAAAGGAAAAAGAAAATAAAACGTCCCGCGGTTTGACAGAAATGAAGAGAAGTATAGTAGAATACGCTTATAAGATATTATTATGCACACATATACACACAGCAGAACTTCATAAATTACAATCGCTGCCAAAAACGTACCCCCGAAACGAGGGAAAACATATACACTGCCAATGTCAAATCGTCGGATATGCATAGTTGTATAACTGAAGGAGTGTTCCTCTGGGGGTCGCTCATTCGCGCGGACGGCCGTCGACTGTTTCCGGATGCAATGGCAATAAAATTCTTTCTGCGATGTTGTTTTTTCGTCGCTGTTTTAATAAAAAATAATAATAATAATAATAATACAGTAACGCCAAAAGACCGAATGGTCTACAACAAAACAATAAAACATACAAAACGTTTTTGCTATTTTTCCGCGCTGTACAACTTTAAATTTGAAACAGTTATTTATTGTACGAACATATTGTGCAAATATCGATCACGAAATAATAATAGTGAGCATAAATAAATCAAAAGAAAATTCTTAAAGTTATTATTATTACTAGTATTATTATTATTATTATTATTATTATTATTATTATTATTATTATTATTACTATTATTATTATTATTACTATTTGTATTATTAACGAGACATTGAGGCGTTATTAAAAATAGGAGTGCGCAGGCTTTTCAGAAATTTGTATTTTTGACAAATGGCTAATTTTTCTTTTGTTTTTACAATTTTAAGGATTCCTATGTATATTTTGATAGTAAATTTTCTATTATACGTAATGTACTACATATATTAAATCATATAAGTTTAAAATTCCTAAATATACCATTTAATATTACATATAACCTATATAATTATATAATATGTACATTCATTGTTACCTATTTCAGTATTTTTATAAATACAACAGTGATAATCATTAATAGTATTATTGTTTGTACAAACATTAAATGTACTTAACGTATGTTTTTATCGTCTCCGTTTAGTTACATTGGATTTTGCAATCGTAATATTTAGATTATAATTCAAATTTGCCATATCTTACCGAATTTAAAGTGAGCGGTATTTTTATGGACATGATAGTCTATGTTACATATTTTCCAGCTAAAAATGATTTGTTATATAAAATAAAATGCTTAAACGCTTCTTCGCTATTCAGAGAAAAGAATTATGCTTGACTTTTTTTTTAATCTGTATTTTAGTAAATCGTTTTTACATTTGCAATTAAAACTATGATTTTTTTATTTATCCTATTTAGGACTATTAAAATAAAAACAACGTTGAGATATAACTAACCTAACCTATATATTATAAAAAAAAAACAATAAAAATATATTATGGTTAAACATGAATTTAAGGATTTTATACGGCAATGATTATTTTTATCTTTACAAGAATTTACTCTATAATTGAATGTGTGATATTTAAAACCATTTGATACCGACTGGAAGACAACTAATTATGTTAAATAGAATTTTTAAGTTTTTAACTATCTATTAGATCCGTAATTATAGTAATAATGACTAGACATATGTTATATCGTGTATTGCTCAAAACGTATAATAAAGTAATTGTTTAAAATTATATAAATGCTATTAAATAAAAACAAAGAAAATCTTTAATTTGACACATTATAGCAGTAATAAAATATTACAAACGTGTTACAATTGTGTACTGCGTTCGCATTGTAAATAATTATATTAATTATTTACAGTAAATAACAGGAAACGTTAATAACGTACATATTTTAAATTATATTTTTATATACAAATTATTATTATTACAAACGAATCATCTAATGGTAATTAATATTTAAATCAAAACATATAAATGATACAATATAAAAAGGAAATTTCGGTTTTACAGGTCATAATTATTGATGGTCCATATTATTATGATATCCTACTATTATTACAAAGATAAATTAATTTTAATTCGAAAGGTACAATCAAAGATAAATCTAGACATTTGTATCATATTTTTGTTACTATCTATTTTTCTTTAATTGGATAAATTAACGTCCATATCATATATATGTCGTATAAATGCAATATCTAGTTCATTAAATTATATTGGCTATTCCAAATGCAATAAAACTTCATGGACATATAGTATATATGTATATTTTATATAACAGAAAATATAATTATTTCTATATCAAAAGTCTTATATTACCATTACGAACCAAGTAAATTAACTGCATACTCGTATATAAACTTTCATATTATATCATCGTGCATGTGTGTATTTACTACAACATTATGTGTTCGTGTTTTATATCCGTTGCGAGATAACTCTTTATTAAATAATTGTAAAATATTCGTTTTTATAAATTACAAGTTAGTCCGGCTGAATTATGGAATACAATTATTTATAAATATCGTGCAGTTAATTATTGTTGTTAATATTATTACAATATCTTCTTCCAATTTATACCTCATAAAAGCGCAAAAAAACGTACGTTTAAACATATATAGCAATAAAAGTATGCGTGTTAAATTATATGCATGATCTAGAATACATAATAAAAATGATGAATATTTTAAGAAAAAAATGAGTAAATTTAAGTGTCGTAAAATGCTTTCGAATATTATCATAAAAACCTGACGGATTTAAAAAAATGTTCAAATGTTGAATCAATATACAAGTCAAGTTTGAATTTTATTTCTTACAACTTCAAGTATCAAAAAATTAAATGACATAGGGTCATTCATTATGCTTGAGTGATACATATGTGTACAATTTTTCTATTGTAACAAAAATGATTAATCACTCGAAAACTATGTGATATTTGATTATCTAAACTAGATTTTCAGAAGTTGAATTTAAGAAAAAACAATAAAATAAGACACAACTACATAAATATACATTAACATTGACTAATGAAAAATAAATGTACTTGAATTTAAAATTATCATTAATCTATATATATATATATATAAGATAAACCTGACTCACTAACTGATCTATCGACGCACACTGGACGGATCGAACTGAAATTGGACATACAGATAGCTATTATGACGTAGACATCCGCTAAGAAAGGCGGATGTCTACGGCGGAAGACATCCAAAATTCTACCCTTAAGGTGGTCAAAAGGGGTATAAGGGGTAAAAATGGTAGATGTAAAATAAGCAAAATACTAAACACTGGGCCAAACGAAATTGAACTGAATTGCTATATTATTTACAAAAAAATTTCTAAAGATAAAAAAATATTTAAAACAGACCAATCTAACCTAATTAACAGCTAATAAAGTATATTCGTGTAAAATTAAACGTATAATTTTAGAAATAAAAATTAACAGTTCGTAACAAGTAACAGAAATGTATTTCTTACAAATACTTTAAACAATTTTGGAAAAACTGATATTTACAAGTTAAAATAAACGACTATTCCCGTTTTTTTAGCACGTTGTTTTTTCTGTCAAACTATATATAGTCGTTGACGCATTTCAAATATTATTATATATTAGTTCGGTTAAAACCCTAAAAATAAAAAATAAAAAATGAAAGAAATAGATCAATAAAAAAAATAAAAAATGAAAATACAAAAAAATTAAATCATTTTTAAATAGTGTTAACCTACCACTCCGTTCACTGTATTACCTACCCCCATACGCTGGAGCCGTGTCGAAAATAATTGTTGGCTTTCGTTTAGTGGCATCTCGCCAAATTCCAATCGTTTCGGTTTCTCTGTTGTGTGTTTATCAGTGTATGTATGTGTATAGACATGGAACCACGGGTTATATCCTTAATGACGAAACCCTCGAATCGTGATAATCACGTGCTCGGTGTCAATTATTAAACGGCGAACGATCCTAACACACGAGACAATATCTCGCAGTTGTATTGTAATTTGTAATTATTATTATTATTATAGTTATTTGAAATCGGGAAAACGGATTTAACGTTTCAATATGCTCACTGTGACTGCGACACTATCAACAACGAAATTTCCATAATAATTATTACAAACGACCATAGCTGTACTTCCATCTAATCGAATAATATTCTATACGTGATCGCCACGATACGTATCGTTTGTCCTCATTATTGTTATTATAATTTCCATGTTTTTTGAACGTTAAACTATGCCAAAATTATGTTTGTGAAGATCAGTGTTTTTTTTTTTTTTTGTTATTTCATATTGCCAATTACATAGGATGGAAACGGGTTTAAAATCGATATCAATAACATTATTGTGAATTTCAAATCGTACTTAAATATAATAATATAAGTAATTATTTTCGAATAAAAACCTATTTGAAATATCTGCTTCTTTTTTTTTTGTTATGCGGTGAAATATTTATGTAATAGTGTTATTCTGATATCGATTTGCTGTTTGGGAACTAATGATGCTACCAATTAAAAGTAAAATGAAATAATATTAAGCCGAAACTCAAGAACATCATAAGAGAAAATAAGATGTCATGAAAATATACGTATATTTACAGAAACAAACAAAATAATCCAATATTTGCTCATTTAATAAAAACAACCGATTTCGTTAAATAATATATAAATCATATTTATATGCTTTATCTTCTGTGCATATAATATAATTAATATGCACATTGTAAGCTTATACACATTTTATGATTTTGATTTGTTAATGCATTTTGTTTAACAATTGGATTTTGAACGAAGCGAGCGTGTTGGTTTTGTGTACAATGATGTGTTTATTGTTCATAAAAACTAATGTCGGGTATAAAGAGTAATATATAATGTTATAGACCTTTTAGGGATTATAATTATTTTGACATAAATGGAATTTCACACGTTTACTTTTTGGAATTTCCCATTTATTTTTGAGAAATTCGTGTAATATATTACGATACAACTGCAGTTTAACAAACCCAATAATTTTGTTATTTAATTTTAATTTTACAATATTAAAATATTGTATATTATCATAATATATTATTGACAGCATTGCACCGAAAATGTGATTTAATTTTGACTTTATCATTTCTAGACTTCATTTTTCAGTTATACAATTGTTTTAAATTTAAATTTATATAACGTTCGTAACAACGATTTAGATAATTAAATATCAATTATACTTTTTGAAGACATGAAAATTAAGTAAAATGTTTATTATAGCAACTAGTGATATTTTATTTTTACTACATTCAAAACATAAAAATAAATAAATAAAACATTGGATCGGGAAAGAATTTTTTAAAAAAAGTTAAGGGTTGATTTAGAATAATATTATGGAGTAATAATAATAATATAAAGTAAAAATTTAAGCGAGGTGTTAATGTATAATAATATTATGAATACATTGTATTATTTTGTTGTTTATTGAAATGTTTTTAAGGCATGGACATTTAAGTCCAGGTTGTCTGTATTTTAACAATATTGTACACCTATGTATCTAAATCTATCTCCCGTGTCATCTGTTCAAAAATAAGAATAAATTAAAAAAAAAAAATCTAAACTATCTCGATTTGCGAATAATTTATAATAATTTTGAAATTTAAAAAAATATCTCGCTTTAAATGTGTTAAAATAGTAGAGACAAGTATTCAATATTCAGAATATATATTATTGTCTTTCACGCGGATTTCATTATTATTTACACAAAACGTAGCATTTAACGTCATAATATTTCTATCAAATTCATTCATTTGGAATGTAATGTTTCTGTAAAAAAAAAAAAATCAATATTCACAAAAAAAATAATATTATACCATGGATTATTATTTTTTTTTTTTTTATACTTAACCCAATACTATTCAAATTTCCATTAGCACTCGACTTCTATATTATATTCACATGTCGACGCAAGTCTATTGTGTATTTAATTTATATTTTCGATATTTAGATACCGGTACACAAAGCAGCCAATAACGTCAAAAAAAAAAATAATAATAATAATAATACAATTCTCAGGGTAGTCGATGGAGCAACGACGACGACGACGTACTACAATAACAATAACATTCACGAGATCCACTTCCGCCTTATTTGTTGCGAAACGAACCACGTCGGCCGGAGGCGACTTGTGGCGTACATTCGTCGGAATCGAATCGAACGGCGTTATTTTTTATTTTTTTGTTATTTCGTAACGAGTAGTTTTTATTAAAAATAAAAATTCATTTCACCGTCCTCCATTTCTTCGTTAATTATGATATTTGATAATAATATTAATATTATTTGGTATTATATAGGTTCTTTCTATTTTTTGTTTATAATTGAACCACAACTGCAAATGTTCTTAAGGCATAAGTTTTGCACAAGTTCTGCATAAGTTCTTTTTGTTTTTCACAATCGTAGTATTAATTACAATTTTTGTCGTATATTAATGCGATATTCATGTTATTAATATGAAATTAAATTTTTTAATCGTTCCCAGTTTGTCATTGTGGCAACACACGTAAATTATATAATTGTATTAATTTAGTTTTTGTAGTAATTCTTATTTGTACAAGTTCGTATCAGTGATACAAAAAGTACATGTATAATTATATTGGTCGTTCGGACGATGCGCCCACAATTATTGTATATATGAACTGTGATATTTTATCAAATGATTAAAGGTGCGTGTTACTCGCACTCTATTTATAATTCTTTGCGTCATCACCTTTAGTGCGGCAGTGCACGCGAACCATTTTCCGTTATTTGTTTCTGTTGGAAATTATCAATGTCGAGGATTTCACGAATCGCCTGAAATCGAGTGTGGTACCAGAAATAAATCGTAAGCGCACCATCTCACTCATCAGCCGCAGTGCTAAATAAGGCCAGTTTACATTTATCAAAGTGGCCACGTACGCGAACTACGAATCAGCGTCACTTTGATGCGATCACTGATTAAAGTGTTTACACTATCAAATTTCACCCAAACAAAATGTATGTCCTAATCTCGACGAACGACGATCACAAGTCAATATAATCAATAGAAACAAAACGAAATGTATGCGTTACGTACGAGAATCTCCGAAACATGTCCGCGCCGGCGTGTATCGGACAAAAAAAAAAACGGACCGCTTGTGAGTTTATATTGTCAAAGTAAAATCCGTCGTGGCACGAATCCGCGATCGACGAACGAGGTGGTGGCTGTGATGATAAGCGTAGCCCGCGGTCGAGTATCGCCAGTCGTCCGAACCGGCCGGTGTAAAGCGACCAACTATTGTCCGTCGAGCCACACGAGTCACGCGTCTGATTTTCAACTTGGTACGTAAACACGTTCAACGTATATTATTGTCAACAACTAGTTCGTTCGATCAAACATGTGTACACACATGTTGCCGTTATAAAACACAAATTGCATTTATCCGTTTGTACCGGATGTATTCGGCATTGATCTGACCGTACAGATATTATACGATCGATTAAAAATGTCACGACGAAAACCCCGCTGTTATAGTGGAGTGCGTACGTGGACGAGAACTCGAAAACAAAATAATACTCCGCAGAGATCTACGTACAGTAGTAAACGACCCTCCGGTAGGTACTCATAGACACAAGCCGGCGTTTGCGTGCGTTCCACTCGTTTAACTTTGCACAATACGAGGTTTTGTGTTCACTTGTATATATATAAATAATCGCGCGAACGTTATATCATATAAATACAAACAATATAAAACGCGCGGTGATTGCTCGTATTGATAAGCGTCGGGGAAAAAAAGGGTGTATTTGTTTTTTATTTTCGTCGTATCCAGGCGCATGTCGTACGATACGCGGTGACGTGCGTGCGCGCGCACGCACCCGCGTACGAGCGGGGCAGCTGTTCTGTGGGGGGATGAAAAACGGCGTGGCGGCGGCGCGCACGGTGACGTGACGGCGACCCGCCCGCCCGGCGTCCGTACCCGCGGCCCGAGGGACGGGCGAACGTTTGCCGGTGCGTGCGCCGCGCGGCTCGGTCGGCCCGTCGCCGGTGGCCGTCTCGCCGTCTCTGCCCGTTCCTCGGAACGGACCGACTTCGCCGCCGCCGCCGCCGTGGTCGCGCGCGCGCCCTAGTGTGACCGGCCCGCGCGGTGCCAGTCGTAAACGAGCGTGTGCCGTCCGACACGGTCAGTCCGCGTTCGCGCACCGCGTCGAACAGTCTGTCGCCGTCGTCGCGCCATGTCCGAGACGCCGTCGCCGTCCGCGAAACCGTCGGTCGTCGTTCCCGCCGGAACGCCGCTGCTCTGACACGGTTACGACGCGCCGCTAACCCAACTGCTTTTCCCATTGGTTCGCTCGTCGCCGTTACCGTCACGGCGGGGTGGGGAAATTCGCGCCCGGTGTTCTATTTTTTTTTTTTATTTTCTTTTTTTTTTCGGTCGTTTTGTTTTCGTTTTTTTTTTTTTCGTTCGATGCTCTTCGTCGTCGTCGTCGTCGTAAACGTCGCGCCGCGTCACGCGCGTCCGGCCCGCGGGTAACCGCAACAGCAGTCAAGAACATGCGCGTGTTCTACGCGATACTCGCGCTCGTGCCGTTCTGGCCCACGGCGGTGCACGGCCAACAGCGCCACAACGCGTCGTCCGCGGTGGTGCCGCCGTTCGACTACGACGCGCCGGACGACTGCGCGTGGAAGGTCCGCGACGACGGCGACGAGGTGATGTTGGCGTGCACGCTGCGGACCATCAACAGCGAAATGGACACGACCAATTTCTCGGCCATACCGTCCGAGCACACCGTGTCGCTGCTCATATCGTGCGACCCGTCGGTGACCGCCCGCAGCTCCGTGGAGAACCGGAGCTTCGCGCACCTCGCCAGGCTCCGCGAACTCGAGCTGGACTCGTGCAAGCTGGCGCTGTGGCCGTCGGCCACGCTCACCGGGCTCGGCGACCTGCGGAACCTGACCGTCCGGACGGGCGTGTCGGACTGGCCCGAGGCCGGCATGACCATGGAAATGGAAGTCGGCAGTTTCGCGCACGCCGGCCGCTTGGAACGGTTGGACCTGAGCACCAACAATCTGTTCGCGCTGCCCGAGAACACGTTCTGCCAGCTGCCCAATCTGGTGCACCTGAACCTCAGCCGGAACCGCATGCTGGACGTCGGCGACCTAGGGTTCAGGGAACGCACGCCACCTCCGCCGCAGCCGTTGATCAGCAGCCACGACGACGTCTACGACCCGGAATCGTATCGTAGAAAGTCCGCGTCGGGCCCCTGTCCGTTGGACGTGCAGACGGTGGACGTGTCGTGGAACCGGATCGCCGCGATACCGTCCAACGGGTTCAGTTCGCTGCGCAGACTCGTCGAGCTCCGTCTGGCCGGAAACGAAATATCCGTGGTGAACAGCAGCCCGTTGGCCGGCCTCGCCAATCTGGAGGTTTTCGATTTGTCCTGCAACCACGTCGTCTCGTTGCCCGCGAACATGTTCAAAGACGTGGCCGACAGCGTGAGGCAAATCTACTTGCAAAACAACTCGATCGACGCACTGCCGCCCGGACTGTTCGTCAACCTCTATCAGCTCGCCTCGCTCGACCTGTCCTACAACCGGCTCACGAGTACTTGGATAGACGCGGGCACGTTTACCGGACTCATTCGATTGGTCACGTTGAATTTGTCCAATAACAAGATATCGAAACTGGACCCGACCATATTCCACGACCTTTACACGCTGCAGATATTGAATTTGGCCGGGAACCTCGTCGATTCGATACCGAACGACGCGTTCATACCACTTCGCAATCTCGACACGCTGATACTGTCTAACAACAGAATCGTCGACGTCAGCCCGTTGGCGTTGAACGGCCTGTACGCGCTCACCCTGCTCTCGTTGGACGGGAACAAACTGACGGACGTGCACGAAGACTGTTTCAGGAACTGCACCACCTTACAGGATTTGAACCTGAGCGGGAATCGACTGAAATCCGTGCCGTCGGCCTTGAGGGGAATGACACTGTTGAAGACCGTGGACTTGGGAGAGAACGGAATCGATTACGTAGATCCCGATTCGTTTTACGGGATGTCCAATTTGTACGGCCTGAGAATGATCGGGAACCGGCTCCGAAATTTGACCTCCAATTTGTTTGACAATTTGCATTCGCTACAAATACTGAATCTGGCGAACAATCAGATCGATTACGTGGCCGCGGACGCGTTTCGTAACGTTTCGAGCATACAAGCGATCAGGCTGGACGGCAATCGATTGTCGTCGATGGAACACCTATTTCGCAACGTGTCCAGTCTGCTGTGGCTGAACGTGTCCGACAACGTTCTGAACGATTTCGACTACAGCATGCTGCCGGAACAATTGGAATGGCTGGACGTGCACAAAAACTATTTAACCGAGCTGTCCAACAAGAACGGTGCGACAATCAAGATCCGGACACTGGACGTACGGTACAATTATCTCACGTACATAAGCCCGTCGTCGGTACCGGACAGCGTGGAAATCCTGCTGATGAACGACAACCAGATCATGACGGTCGAGACCGGCACGTTTCTGAAGAAGGTGAACATCAGCCGTGCGGACATGTACGCGAACCACATCGGCCAGCTGGACATTAACGCGTTGCGGCTGTCGCCCGTGCGCCCGGACAGGCCGCTACCGGAGTTCTACATCGGCGGCAACCCGTTCCAGTGCGACTGCAAGATGGAATGGTTACAGCGCATCAACCTGTTGGGCGGTCTGCGCCAATACCCGCTGGTGATGGACATGCCGTCCATATACTGCAAGCTGTTGTACAACCGCGAGAACAAGTACGTGCCGCTGTCCGATATCAACCCCGCGCAGTTCGTGTGCACGTACAAGACGCACTGTTTCGCGGTGTGCCAGTGCTGCGAGTTCGACGCGTGCGACTGTGAAATGACGTGCCCGGCCAACTGCACGTGCTACCACGACCAGCCGTGGTCGTCTAACATCGTCGACTGTTACTCGTCCAACTACACCCAGTTGCCGGCCAAAATACCGATGGACGCCACCGAGGTGTACCTGGATGGCAACCTGTTCACGCACCTATCCAGCCACGCGCTGCTGGGCCGGAAAAACTTGCGCATACTGTTCGCCAACAACTCGGGCATCCGGTCGATCCGGAACGACACGTTCACCGGACTGAAGCGGCTGGCCGTGCTGCACCTGGAGAACAACGAAATCGAGCGATTCGACGGGTCCGAGTTCAACACCGTGGAAAACCTCAGAGAACTGTATCTGCAACACAACTCAATCAGTCACATCGAGAACGTGACGTTCGGGCCGCTGAAGAGTCTGCAGGTGCTGCGGCTCGACTACAACCGGCTGTACGACTACGACGTGTGGATATTGTCGACAAACGTCCGCTTGACCGAGCTGTATCTGTCCAACAACCCGTGGTCGTGCGACTGCGAGTTTGTCCAGTCGTTCCGCCGGTACATGATGTCGCCTGGCAGCAAGGTGACGGACTCGGCGGCCGTCACGTGCCATACTGACGGCGTCGCGGACGTAAGTATCCGTCACCAGAACGTTACCGAGTGCGTATCGTTTTTTGGTTCGATCGTAGAAAACCGCATCGTCAGGGACGTCTTGCCCACCGCACTGACGGCCGTCTGTATAGTTTTAGCACTAGTGCTCGTCTTGTACCTAATCGCCGTGTACCGAGAAGAGTGTCGCGCCTGGGTGTACCATAAGTGCGGGTTCAGGATATGCCACAAGACCGTGCCGTTCGAGGACGATCGGATGTTCGACGCTTACGTCACGTACAGTCTGAAGGACGACGGGTTCGTTGCCCAGATGTTGGCCCCCGGTCTGGAACAGGGAAGTCCCAGGTACAGGATAGGCCTGCACTATCGGGACTTCAACGTAAGCTCGTTCGTGGCCGACACCATCGTGGAGGCGATCGAGTCGTCCAAGAGGACAATACTGGTCGTTTCGAAAAATTTCGTAGAGTCCGAGTGGTGTCGGTTCGAGTTCAAGTCTGCCCTGCACGAGGGCCTGAAGGACAAAAAAGGACGGCTCATTATTGTCGCCCTCGGCGAAATACAGCCCAAAGACGTCGATCCAGAACTTAGGGTGTACATGAAGAGCGCGGTACATGTGAACTGGGGCGACCGGATGTTCTGGGAAAAATTGAAGTTTGCCATGCCGGACGTCAGCAAATGTCAGAGCCTAATGTCACGATCCAGAAACGGCGTGAACATCTACGCGACGCCAATGAGAACGTCCTATTCATTCGCCGGTCAACCGCCGAGAACTGCTTCCGTACAATCCAGCAAGTATTACCTGACCCCGGCGTACGTGGATTCCTTCACAACATTTATGGGCGTAACTAGATCAACATACGCCGCCAGGTAATATTAACAATATTTTAAAATAATTCGTCTTTTTTTTTTTAATTTTAAATTAACCGTAAAATATCACCGAGCGTCGTACTCGCACGACTCGTTTAATGATGTTACTTCCTCTGTACTTATTGACGAGTGTATTTTATTTTGTGTTCGAAAATATCGCAGTCGCAGTAAAAGGTCGAAACGAATCAAAATATATAATAACTATTATTATTATTATTATTTTTTTTATGTGTAAATCATATAATTTGATGAAATTTAATTATATATTATTCAATAAAAACCATTGAAAATTACTCAATGTCAGGGATGTAGGCATGTGTAGATTTTCGTAACGTGTGTATTCAACAATCCGAATAACAAATAACCAACACAGAATTATTACCCGAGGAAAAATCTCGGATTCGGTACCGGTAAACACGTTTTGTCTAACCGAATCTCATTAATTGTATTTTTCTTGTATTTCTTTGCCTGAGGTCCTACGTATATTGCGCTCGTACTACAGCTAGTTGACAGAATAGATAATCATCGTCGTAGAGTAAAATAATTCTTCTAATACGCGTGTACGACCATAGGTTTTTTCTCAAACACCCCATAATATTAATTTGAGTAATAATTATTTCGTAGAAAATTATTTTATGAATAGCGCACCAAAGACAATTTAATGATACACACGAAATAACTTGAGGCGTGACGATTAAATTCATTAAACTAATCCTCGATACCTCTGCCGTCACACGATTCACGCGTGTATCCAAGGATTTGTCTGTCGTAGGTTTCGAGCTCATCGTCACGACATTTAAATACAATTAATCTCCCTGTAGATATAGAAAGTATATTACAAGTTGTTGACGATAAACTCATCAATTCCGCGTAGACTCAACGGTCAATTATTAATATTGACGTTTAAATGGATGTGGCTACAGTGTACTGTACACGGTACAAATTAAATTATTATCTATACCGTCTAACAACAATGATGTTGCAAAATATTCTATTTAAAAAAGAAATATATATATATATATATATACACTCATGTATAATACTCGTTAATTTGCATTTACCACTCCAAAAGGTCCTTTGCCATTTGACATCCTAAAGAAAAACGTTTATCTACCTTTGTGGGGAAAAAAGCTGTTTATATTATTTGGTTTCTTTCCATTACACTTCGTGTATACTTTTATGTGTGAATAGATGTTAATTCCGACCGCCGTTTGAGGCCTCTCGACAACGTCACTTTTTGCTTTTTTTTCTTGTTATAAAAAAAAAACCCGTCAAAACCCGATTTCACCGTCAGTTTTTCAGTGAAATTTAAAATGTTTATTGTTACCGTCTATCAGAACATGTACAAATTATTTTTTTAATGTGAATCTTGTAAACCAGTTGTAAAGTTTAATAATAACTATGTGTTTCAAACACAAAAATAACGTCTGGTACGGCAGAATAAAACTAGTTTACGATTTGCCTCGGGACACCATTTAGAATAAAATAAAAAAAATACTGTAAAATAAAAATGCCACGAATGCCATTAGTTTTGTTCATTTTTTTCTACTTCATTAAATTTTTGAACTACATAGTCATGGTCCATTTTTTTTTTTTTTATGAAGATTTCATTAGCTCGTGTTCGAAGCGTGCACATCGGTACGCTATTATTATTATTTTTTTAACTTTAAACGGTATTTAGATATATACTATTCTTATTATTGTTATATATATTTTACCTTTGAAATTAAAATGTACCCTAAATTTTTGGCGTCTTTTCACCCTATACGTAACATCTGCTCAGGCAATGTTTTCCATCTGCCCTGTTGGGTATTCATATTCACCCTATTCTATGTATGCGTATGGAGAAATTCAATCTCAACACCTAAGCCCATTCGATAATTAACCCTCTAATATTACAAACTGCATGAAGGGGAACGCGAAGTTATTGCGTTATAGTTCGAGCAAACATAACGCTCGTTTGGAAAATCGAAGCAAACGTGTGTAGCACTAATGAAAATATTTTTCGTCGTGCCTATCAAATAATGACAATAATATTATTTATCACTAAAGTAGTGTTAGAATATTTCTATTAATTTACTCGAATTATCGTAATAATAATAACATATAGAAATAACGTTTCTATGCATACTAATGGTGTTTAATAGAAATTTAGTGTATTTGTATGCATTTGATATTATATCGTTGATTACCACAAACCACAGTTATTCATAAAGAAAAAAAAAAATGTTTTGTGAAATGTGAATAATTATACATTATTGTATGTTATTAAACAGTTATTAATAGCCCTAGTGGATTATAATTGAGCCGTAGATGGAGCATAAATATATATGTTTACAATATGAAATAAATATTTACATTTGGTTTATTCTGTAAAAAAAAAAAAAAAAAAATGCAGCTACAAGTATTTCCATTATCTTCTTTAAATCTAATTATCTAATATTAAGTGTTATCGTTTTAAATTAAAACGAGTTTTCTTAGAATACAAATTGAAATGCAAAAATACATTGTTTTAATGATATTATGTATTAAACACCTTATCTTATGACGTATGTAAATGAAGACGAAAATTATACACTGAGGTGTAATGTAACAAAATAAAATTTATTTCAATGAATAATAGTAATAATAATAGTAATAAAAATATATTTTACGAACAATATATATCGAATGTTTAATCATCTATAAGTATCTTCGGCAATTAGTAAACATACAATTACTTGTGTACATCATAATCACTTGAGTTTATTTGTTATTTTGTCTGCCCTAAGAACAAAAATACCATAGTTGTATATGTCGTGATCGAGTTTAGTATTATAACCTTCCTATGACTATAGGTGCAGTTAATGTGCTCCAACGTTCGTTAATCGACGTGTATAATATGTCGATAGCGGCGAAACATCGGCGTCTAACGGACGAAAACGATTTTTTTTTTTTAGCCGACAGAACTCGTATATTTTATTTATATCACATATTCTTGTAGGGAGTGTATAAAAGTTGACAAAGTTTAGCCTTCTTACAAAAAATAAAAAAATAAAATAAATACTATCCCAACAGGGACTTTAAATGTAAAAGACGATCGGTATCGATTTAGCGTTACAAACCGCCCGGGGACACATGCGTTTCGTTCGCGTAATTCCGTTAACGTTTGTGAAATCGGCTTATCGTCCCAATCACCACCGGACAATAAGCTAGCCTCTTTGTACAGGACGACCGTATGGAACTCCTGTCAAAGCGAAATCCCAATAAACCATTCTAATGGAGTTTTCGAAAACCTACTAGAAAACAATATAGTTTCCGTGAATATTTCAATAGTAAATTGATGTTTTTTATGATTAATCGAATGTGACACGATCGGGTGCGTTCACAGGCTCCGAAAGAACTCCTTCGAAATGATTTACGACCCATTACGGCGTGTTTGAATGCGAACGTTCATTTATATCGATTGCCCTCGATCATTATCGCGCTGAAATTATTTTTCAGTTTCGTTGTGCGAATGATTCTCGTACCGGTCATTTGGTCGAAGGGATTTCAACGCGAATCGCTTATTAATTATGATAATACACTCTGGATGGCAGGCATTATCGACCGCAATTAGATCGGTTAACCACGAGTTTTGTAATTTCCCGTTGTTGATCGGTACATCAAAGGCGTTTTTACGTTTCGGATTCCGATTTGTCCCGGCGAGGTTCGCCGGGCGCGTCGCAGTGGTTCTGACGATCGATCACGAATCCGATTCTCGCAATGATTCCGGACGTTAGAAATAATGGCGGCGCGAAACAATGACAAAGTCTGCGGCACGGAATTGTAAAACGTCCGTCCGGTCGTCGCACGCGTCGACGATCATACGGATGTCCGTCGGCGCGCGTTATACACACGGGAATTCGCGCGTATCGGATTCCGTCCGGTCGCGTCGTTATATTGGATTACGCGAATCGCACCAAACGGATTGCAGAATCGCACTATATTTTGGTTTCGGGACGTGGACATGGCGGGGCCCGAACGAGACGGACGGCCAAAGAACGAGGGGAACGCGATCGTTTATTAGTTTCGCGAACGGTTCGAACCGGACAGCGGCAGGCCGTTTTCCAATAAACACTACGCGCATCGCGCGGAATCCGACTTGAAATAAGGGGTTTTTAAGGGATATTCTTATTAAAAAAAGAAAAAAAAGGCTAAAAAGGGACGTGCCGTCGCCGTCGATTTTTCGCGTTCACAATAGACGATTCGAATATTCGGGCTTTTGTACGCGTGTCCCCCTCGCCTCGGGCACCGCACGTTAAATCTACTGGAAAACGCGCATTGTCCCGTTAATCTGGCCGCCGTCATTATTATAATTATTTTTTTATTGGAGTAATATACGTGTTTGCGCGGACGCTTCGATGTCATAATAATAATAATAATAATAATAATCACATTATGCCACAGCGATCGACCGCTCCAAGAGTAAAACTTTGGCGGTCTTGCCGGTCCGCACGTACGGCGGTAATAATATTTTTAAATTTTTTGTTAATACGCCGGTGCGGCGATAACGATCGGATTCGCGCGCGCGACAACGTGCACGTGTACCGCGAGAGAACGCCGTCCGCGATCGCAATCGCGGGCACATCGCGGAGTCGGAGTCGGATCCGACGGCGAAATCTGTTCGGCGCGTTAAATACAGAAAGAAAAAAAACGTTTTACAAAAATAACACACTCCGGTAATAACCGTACACTCGAACATAATAATAATGACCGCGACGACGGCTGCGGCGGCCAGTGAATAATATCGTTATCCGACCGGAATGACGAGGACCCCGAGGGCCGCGCACCTGTCGTTTTCACGGGCGTTTGGGGCGATGCGCTTGACGGATAACGAGACGCTGGCGCGCGCGTCGAACGGACGCGATGTTATCGTCGTGGACCCGCGGCGTTTACGACGACTGTCGAGGCCGCGCGCATACATTATTATTATTATTATTTCTATTTCTAAGGAAAACGGTATCGGTCGCAACGCGATACGTACCCGAGATACCGCGAACGCTGTGTTTATATTATTAGACCGCCGTTATTAACGTTATTTCGAGACTGTCCCCGTGCGCGTATCGGCTGTTTTTGTCGTTGTTGTTGTTATTATTATTAACGTTGTGCGTGACGACCTCGCACGCGAACGGTCCGATCGATATGATATAATATCGAGTGACTTCCGCCACGGTGACCCTCTCCGTCGCGCGTCGTTTCGCTCGCCGAGATCGTCGTCTGGACTCGAGAAGCACCTATCACGTGAGCACACGAGGAACAATATACCGTATGCTAATAAATTGATCTTTTCGGAAGCGTCGCCGTCCAATCGAATTCCAAATTACATTGTTTCGACAAATCATCGTGGTTTATTATTATTTGTGCGTATAAATCAGAGCACAATATAAAACGTTCGCGTCGAAAACGCCAGGAATTTAATAACATACTACGGCGTTTGGCACGTCTGTCGTACCGCGTGCGCTAACGATATGTATATATATATTGCGCGTACAATCGCGTTCTCGTGGAATTTCAATATCCACGAAACGGAACTCAATAATATTAGAATTAATTAAAACTCGTATATTCCGATTGAACGTAAACTCGTGACGGGAATATTCGTGCGTTCTGTACGCGCTCCGAACAAGTGGCCGCTCGATATTGCCGCCGTGGTGAATACTACGTCCACGCGTTGACTTTCCGATAGTCTTTCGATTGATGTTTCGCCTGTAAAGCACGTCAAAACAATATTTCATTAGTCCATTTCAAACCGTCAACAATCGGACGCGCCGGATTAAACATTCGGCGACCGTACGAGACAACTACATCAACGTTATATTTATTGCACGTACACGCATAACCGTATTTTGGTCGTCCACCTCGTAACTGACTCGCCGTAATGATTCCTCGACATCGTTTTTGGTATCGTTTTTTTTTTTCGTATCCGAAAGCCGTAAACCACGGACCTCCGAGTGCCTGACGTGGACCAAACCGTCCGTAATGGTTGATCACACACGCCAGACGATTCCCAGAGTTCTGTCGGTCCCGGTCTGTACCTATCCGCCCGTAGACGCCCGTGCGATTTAATCATATAATTTAAAAATTACAATGATAAATGTTTAAGATATCGCCCTCGCGAGACTACCTTGTGTAATACCTCTAATGTAATTTTTTACGTCGCCGTTCTCACCGCGAACAAAAAAATGTAAATAATAAATTTATGATAATATTTCGCGCACGTATATATATTATTATTATTATTATTCTCGAGCACTCAGCCGAGTGCCGATAACTCGATCGGTTTGGAAAACATTGAAATTCTAAACGCGTTTCGAGAGTGCGGGAAAATAACAACAATACGAACATTCGGTTTGGTTCGTCGCGGCGCGAAATATTCGTGTACGCGGCGCGTTAAGTATATTATACGACGGCCCGTAGCAATTCGTCGGACGGCTGGGAAATTATCCAAAAAAGAAAAACGAATAAATGAATAATCGCTTGCGTTCGCGAGTCGATGTAAATCTCGTGTGACGACGGCGACACGGCGAAACACGAAATTCCGGTACGTCATTCGCTCCGATTGAAATCAATTCCTCGCAGTATCCGCCGCAGTCCATTGTAACACACGAATAGTGAGTTGTACACGTGATAACACACGCTCTAAATCATTAGGTTACCGTTTAGACAGACCGAAATCTACGTGTTCATACACGTACGATATTATTTAATCGCCGTACGTTTATAACGTTATTTACACCGTCAGTTTCGTTTTGCTAATTCGATTTTTGATAAAACTATTCATTTAGTATTCACGTTCAACTCAATTGTGTTACGATTGTAACGTTCGTAAACTCGTAAATGTTTTACATCACCGATAGGGAATTTCATGCTCTCGTCGTGTGCAATTTCACTGAAAACAAAACGTTTATTTTACCGTTGTTACGTGTAATTGTTACTAAAATTGGAAAAAAATTTAAACAAATTGTTTCGGAAACGCGAGTTTCCAACTTTTATTTTGACGTAGAATATAGTTTCGATTGGCCGTTGAACGTTACGAAAATATGATCGATTTAAAATTGTAGTATCTAAAAGACGAAATAAAATACAGACATGTATGATATCTCGTTGCGTAGGCAACGTATTACGTATTACGTGACATATGCGTGATCTCTCGGATAGGGTCGCGATCTTCTGGATTGAAAAACCGTGTGTCGTGCTATTAATAATTAGTGTAGCTCGTCACTTCCACAGAGTGGTTGCTAAACGAAGTGCTGTTTGGTTAATTTCACGATGTTCTATATGATAAAATCAAAATGAATTTGATAACTTGAAAATTTACGACATAGCGATGAAAACCTATACATATATGTATGTATATACATTATACATAAAAAGGTCTATATTTGATCTTGAAATCGGTTTTAATATTATTAAATGTGGCAAAAATACTGTTTTGGGTAGCTTCAGCAATCTATATAGGTCTTAAAAACTCATTTAAAGGGTGAAATCGAGGAAATACTCTTCTAACGATTGTGTTTTGATGATTACCACGGAAACAACTAAATGTGTAGTTTCCTATATTAGCGTGATGATAATCAGTTAAAAACGTGTTCCATAGAATTAATGACGTATCAGATGAAATATACGAGTATTTCAATAAACTCACATGACGTATTCTATGCTAGATACTTAAAGTTTGTGGCCTCGACAAACCCTAAAAGTTATCATTTACACAATATTTTTGTAAAGACTAATTCTTTATTGATATTTATACCAAATGACGATTTGCAGTCGAATAATTAGCGTTTATTTTTTGTTTCAGAATTTTTGCATTGTCAAATGAAGAGGTCGCTCAAATCCTAAGTTTAAAAATAAATCATATAAAAAGATCCTTTCACTTAAAAAAAAAATGTATATTTTCTACGTTCCCATCACTATATTATATATAAGTCTTTGTATTTCGGTCGATTAACTTATTATTATTATTATTATTTATGTTTAGCAATAAGAACATTCGAATGTTAATTTTAAGTTTCCCGTTGGATGTCTAGTCAAAATTTTCAAGTACGCGCAATTATACTAGTATTACTAAACTACACATGGCTAGCCTACTATTTTCGCGACTAGTAAACATCATAAGTGCGTATGTGTGTGTGCGTATGTGTGCGTATGTGTCTGCGAACGTGTATATGTATGTGTACGTACCAATGTACTATTTACGTACGTATGTGTAATGTGTTTATTCGTGTAAGCTCGTATAATACATCAATCGAGTTTCCCGGATGAAATGAAAGAGGAACGCGTGTGTATATTTTGTTTGCACTCGACGGAAGACGTCTGGGCGGCGCGAAGGGACGACAATGCTCTTTTGTTTTATTTGCGCGCCGAACAAAACCCTTTCGTTCGTTCCCGCACCGGGACTTAAATGTGAATTGCGCACAGATTCGTTTCAATATTTGTACAAAAACATATATGCGTGCGTACCAATACTTAAATATATATATATATTTATATATATATAAGTAATATTATACAAATATAAGCATAAAAACATATAAATATAATGTATGTATATATATATACACTTATTTATATGAACACCTATATTAAGCCTACTCGGCCCCGTTAAGCAGCTGCAAGCCAAAACTGTAATAATAATAGTTCGTAGACGTGCGTTGAACGCGTGACGCACCGCACGGTTACTATGTAATATGACATTTCCAGAGCTTCGTTTTTTTTTTTTTCTATTGTTTTCGTCAATATTTTTCCCCATACGAATTTGAATATTATATATCTTTAAATAATATTTTAATAATAAATAACACGAATTTTTATCACCACTGTTATAAATGAAATTGTATTACTATAAGATTATATAATTATATCTATTACTGTAAGCGCATGGGTTTAACATTTCTTTTCTACTCAAACCAGACGATCTAGTCATGTTAAATAATTCATTTTATATATAAATATATAAAGAAAATTATATATTTTAAACTGTGATAATATATTTAATATAATTTTACATTTTTATCGATTTTTTCATGTATATTTTTGACCTTTGTGACATTATTATGTAACGTCATGTTTAATTATAACCAAATACATTTTGCGTTAAGTAAACTTTGTCAAATTTTTGTATAGACGTTTTATTTATTTATTTATAACTTTGTATATTTTGTCGTTGTTTATCGTACAATATAAAATAACTGTTCATTCAAACGTGCGTTGATTATGATTTATTAAAAATACAATCAACGGAAATAAAAGAATAATAATATTGCAACAACGAAATTGAACCAGAAGTTCGACGTATGTTGTTATTTCTACAGATTCTGCCAGCTGTTATTAGCAATGCGTGTGGATAATAGTAATATAATATTAACTATAGTACATTTATTCACGCAAATGTTTTATTTCTAATGAAATATGCAATTGAAATACGAGTATTATTAAATAGACGGTGAATATTGGTTGGCGATTAGAGACGTGCCAGCTTCCTATTAAAACTGGATTATTTTATCCGATATTTAAATATTATGTCATGGTCAAAATAAATTACTTCAATATTTATAAAATGTTTTTTTTTTGGTATCCAAAGATTTTACGTTGCAAAATAATTCATGTAAATAAGGTAAGCAACGTGATGATCGGTTATAAAAATTCATCAGAGTTATAATAGAATTAAATAAATTAAAAACTCAAAGTTCGTGCAAATTATAATGTCAACGTAATTACACGTCAATGAAAAAATTGTGTTCATATTTTGTATAAGTACTTATTACTGAATTAAAATATAATTTGACTTTTAACATAGTGTTGACATTGAACTCTAAACAATTTATATAACGTATACATTAGTTTTATCTAAGTATAAAACAAACATACAAACAATTTTATTTCAACATAAATTTAGTTATTTGCTGATAGGCAAAAATATTTATCAAATATAGTATTTGTGGATCAAATCATTAAGAATATTTTTATTTTTCAAAAGGTTCTTCATGAAACTTGAACATAAAAAAATTATCATGGTTTATAATTCAGAATGTATATAAACTTAAATATTAAAAAAACAAATTGAAACTTAGATTTAAAAACTTGATATTATACATATTTTGGTATCGATCAAAATATTATGCTGAAACAAATTATTCTTACTCTGAAACAATTGTTTACACTTGGCATATCAAAATATATCATACTTAAATATACATCATTTCTCTATATATCAATGTGTTTAATTAAATTAAAGAATATATTTTTCAATAAACTATAAATTTTAAAATAACAATACAAATAAAATTTAACTAGGTCGTTTTGATTTAATAACACAATATTATTAACACACTCAAAAACAACAATTACAATAATAATAATAATAATAATAAATAATAATAATAATAATAATATTATTATTATTATTATACAATTTTTATATGTATATAAATAAACACATATTTATATATATGAAATAAAGTCAATAAGTATTAAAAAAATCAAAATATATAAAGTTGTTGTATACAATTGGTTTATTTACTATCGTTTTTGACTAAAAGTCATTGACAGGTATAAAGTGAAAAAGAAAATACAATAACTTGTAGCAATATCTTGATATTATTACTGTTGTATTTTCTTTTTCACTATATACCTGATGATGACTTTTAGTCGAAACCGGTAGTAAATAAACAAATTATATACAAAATTATTTGTTTTGATTTTGTAATATATATCGGCTTTATTATATATATATATGCATATGTGTTTATTGATATATGGACAATTTTTTTATTAATTACGAGTATTGATTTATAGTCTTTCCTTATTTTTTTTCCTCGTGTTAATAATAATAATTATATTTGAAAACATATTAGCTGAATTTTCTTTGACATATATTATTTTCATTTACGATTATATATTATAGTTATTTTATAGCCATATTATGGATTAGTATCATTAGTTAGTATTGGTTTAGGTTAAGTATTTTCGTTAAAACTAGAATACAATGTGTACAGAAAAATACATTTTAGGATTAATGTTATTACCGTGTAGCTTATTTAAATTATGAAGATTAATAATTTCAATCGATTATGTTGTCTCTTATCTATCCTAAGATAGCTTTAAAAAATTAACTGGTGTCTAAATTATATTTGTGTGTATCTGAAAAACTCTCAGTCAAGTTATAATTATATGATTTTCATTGTAATTGTTTATGCAATATTTATAATAATTCAAAAGTAAAAGTCGTTGTTTAATGCTATTATGTTGTTAGATATATGTATCGTTATTCAGTCTTCTCTTGGATTTTATTAATTTTCTAACAAATTCCTGTGCATCATTCTCCAACGCGTTTTGTATTCGAGTTCCAAGGCTAGTCAGATAGCTGTGACAGGGACAACGGTCTTTAATTAATCTCAATTAATCCCCTTGTTACGAAGGGACATATCGGAGACGTCTCTGGGGCATTTGTCATCAATTCGGAGTTGCCAACCGTTTCTTGAGCCATGGGAAAACAATCCAGTAAAACAAAAACGAAATTCACTCGGAGAGAAACGGAAAAAAGAGATAGAGACAGAGAGTGTGGTCCATTCATTGGGAAAATAATAAAAGTTTTTTTTTCACTTTTGAACTTGAGTCCACGGAATACTTTACACAGATCTCGACATATTGTTTGGCAAAGTTTTTACCGTTCTGTTTCAGTCCGTTTCGATACACAAGTTTCGTATCCATACCGAGTCGACCGAATAATGTGTTGAATTATCGAACTTGTCGACTGTCCGACCGAGAAGATGCTAATTTGTAACAACTACAGAACACAAAACCTATCTACTCTATTCATCAACAAATCAATTGTCAATTTGTTCATAGAATCTACATGAACAATTTTTTTTCCATGAATGTTTTATATTTATAATTATCATTATTTATTAAATAAAAAGTTTACTTTCATTTTTTAATTATTTATAGTTAGATATAAAAAGTGAGTTTTGTAAATACACTTTGTTATTGTTTGATTTGTAATATTATATAATTAATGACATATAGTTTAAATGAGATTCATAAAATTACTACGTTTATACTTTTCATTTACATCATATTTTTAAAGAGTTTTAAATTTTCAATTATAATGTATTTAATTTAAAAGTTGAAATTTTCCATATGTAATCTTTACTGAAACAATATTCATTGAGTTTAGTAACATATGTTTTAATTAACTGTATTTATTATTTAGCTAATAAGTTACATACAAAATTAAAAACATATAGTTTTTATCGTGAAAAACGCAAAGGCTACATAATTTTCTATTGCAATTATTATTAAGCAGTAAAACTAAAGCAATTACTAAGCAATTACTAAAGTAATTAGTTTAGATATTTGCATTTTTTTGATATTTTGTTGTTTTCAAAAAATGTTCCTACCTAAAAAAAATTCAACCTAATATATTTTGCATTTAATGTTTTATCTAATTTGTAAACATTTTTATTTGAACAATGATCTATTTTTATTGTCAAAATAGTTCTTCTTATCTAAAACAGAATAATACTTTTTATGTTTTAGAGTAGAAATAAAATAAATATAAATATATATACATATATTAAATTCAATCGGCTAAAGACAATAAACATAAAAACGTGTATTGTACTACAATATATTCCATGTCGACCTAGTTTATGAACTAGTCTCCAGCTTTCTCAGTATATTTTATAATTAAATATATTGATGACTTGCCAATACTTGACTACATTTTAGGGGAGTGCTGTGTCAAACTAACATTGAATGGTTTAATTTACTATTTCAACTTATATTATACAACTACAGTGACTACAAACATCGAATATAATACAAATAAATTGTTTTAATGTTCAATAAAATATTTCTATTATATTTTTTTATTTTAAAAAATCAACAATCTGTTACATATAGTTACACTAAGAAAATAGATTGGAGTGTCCATGGTAGGTGAAGATAGTTGTGAATTGAAGACGTTATCCATTGATAGCATGTTTCGGCATGTTTTATTTAAATATATTTCAATAAAATGTAGTTTAGTTTTTCATAGACATTCTTAACCGACAATAATAATAACCGAGTAATAATAATATTGATAGCGTCACAGTTTTTCATTGACGTGTGCACACATTTAAAGAAGAAATCGTATTTAATTTTGACCCAAATACTATAGCATAGTGCAAGCGGTGAACAATTTCTAATATTTTAAATTTTTAAATTTTTCGTTGCTTAAAATATTGTTTTTAAGCTTTTGAAAATCTTCTGTGGACAATGTTATTATACTTTTCAAAATAATAATAATAATATATACAAAAGAACAGTGTTAATGTCTACTGTTACAATAGTGTACATCTTTTAAAAAATATGGTTCTATAGGTCTATACAGGCCTTTCGCCGGCCCTTCTACTGTGATTGAACTCAATGTGGTAGAAACGACGTTACTAAGGACACAATATTTTCAATTGTAAAAGAATGTATTCACTGAAACAAATAAACCTGCAATGGTCAGATGCGGTGTGATCTTCGTTTTCTATATTGCCGAGTATACTCATGTATACGCGTCTCACCAAATGTATGGTCGATGACCAAATGAACATGCCATTTTAATACAGAGTCTAAAATAATATCGGTTTCAGAAAGTAATAATAATAATAATAATAAATAATAAATTAGGTTTTAAACAAATATCAAAAACAATAATAGTTTATAAAAAAAAAAAAACTCTAAAACCAGTATAAACATCAATAACTAGTATCAATGAGGGATCGTTTGATTTGATATCGTAAAAATTTTGTCACCACCATAGCTTGTTAAACAACAATATCTATTATATGTTATTTAAAAGTATGAGTAATTACACGTAGTACATTTTTTTATTGCGTTATCCCCGCGAATATAGGCGTAATCCATTTGTAATGAAGTGGCAACATTACGTATACAATTATTATCCATACACACAGCATACTCTTATCATATTTACAATGATTCAATAATTACTCGTTTAAAAAAAAAAACGAAAACTATTTCTAAAGTTTTCCACATGGATAGTTTTAGTTATAGTTTATTTCGAGTTGAAACTTAGGATGTGTGCGTGTGGACGTTAATCGCGTTTTTCTTACATTACGCTATTAAATTCTCACTGATATGGCGTAAAAAGTTTACTTAAAAAAAAAATGACTTTTTAAATATATCGTATATAAATTTGTTACATAAATTTATGTTATTCGATCCTATTATAGTCTAACATATCTGTAGGTCGGAAACAAAATGTATGCTACAGGTTAATTTAATATTATATTGTTTGACATTATACGTTTAAATTAATTTCTAAAATATCAAGTCAATAAAAAGAACTGTAATATATAAATTCTAATTTTTTGACTACATTTATGTGTATGTGATTATATTGTATTACAATACGAATTTATACATGAATGGAGAATGTAATATCAATTTAAACATTTTAACGACAAATAAATTAGCAACGCAGTTACTTTATCAACGATTTGTTATTCTACTGAAATGTGATTTGCAACGGATTTTTATCTTAGGCAATACATCTTATTGGTGGTAGGTAAACCATTAGATTTAAAATATATTTTTAAGATAATATCGAATTAAAAAAAAAAAAAAAAAGTGATTTTCTCATCAATCACCTGAGGGTCGTTAATATTCTACAACAGAACTTACAAAGAATGCGTAGTCCCCATTGTTTTCTTTTTAAGTGAATGTAATGTCTCGAAAACGTTATAGACTTTGTTTCGATAATTTTACAAACTTTGCGTTTTATATTTTTATACTTTATTGTTATATTTTTTTTTTTCTTTCTCGAGTCCGCGATTGTACTGACAATCGCTGACGACAGCAAGGAGCATAAGGAGTATGACGCCGGATTTCGACGACCGAAGACAAATTTATTATTATCGGGTGCGTCTAAGACGATGACCGCGGTAAAAGAAAATGATCGCGCGGAGTCTCTGTCGCTGCAGTGTCGCACCAAATATCACTTTACAGTACCACGCGGGCGCGCGTACTTTTTCACCGGGTTGTCCGTTGTAACGTGCAAGTACGTGTACGTACACTCACACGGACGCACGAAGCAACGAAAACGCATTAACAGCATATGTGAACCTTAAAAGGTCCCATCAATACTAAAGGTAAAGATGCCGGCGGTTTCTTTAAACGATAGTCGCTTGCTCGCAGTTTTTTCGCAGTTTCCCCCCTCCCCCCCCCCATTTCTCGCGCAGCATTTTTGTCCGCCCGCGTCGCTATGCGTTTCGTTATTATTATTTTTTTTATTTTTTTCGTACGCCTAGTGATGGCGTGAATCATTCATCAAAAAACATTATCATTCGAGATGTTTTCGGGCTGCAATGAGCCGTTTTCCTCCACCGCCGAGCATCGTCCACTCGCCGCTCCGGCACTGCAAAATAATGTGATACGGCCGCCGACCCGACGCGCAGTATTAGAATTATTGTTAAGAAAAAAACAACAAAACGAAATAACGAGATTCGTTATCGCCGCACAAAGTGGTACACGGACAGTTATTGGACTAAATTTTTCATTCCCTCGGAAGAAGAAACATATATCATGTATACACGCACATCATGATTTGCACAACGTTCAACGACCGTTTGCTTAGTTGATTATTATCTCGTTTCCATATGTTTTTATTTCTGGAGTAGTTTTAGAAAATTTGGAACTTACAGAGTCAATTCTACGCGTCGTAAAAAACATCAAAGTTTTTAACTTTTTTTATTTCAGTGATTTTTTTGATTTAATATGTTGTTTTCTAAGTAAAAGCTGCAATTTTTAACTGTATTTTCGAACCGGATTATCTTCACGAAAATTTTTATCAACGAATATTGGAGTGCCGATCCAATAGTTTATAAGTAGTTAAAATTATAGTCTTAAGGAGCAGATTTATTTCATTAAAATATCGTAGGGTTTATAATTACTATTTGACAACAAATGGTTATAAATAATAATATAAATTGCAGTTGGTTTTATATTTTGACATTATAAAGTATGCGTTAAAATTTTTGTAGAAAAATATTTCGTTTCATAACACGTAATAAAAAATAAATGGGTTGAAAACACTTCACTCGGCTTTGGAACGGTAAACAATTTTATGTTTTTGAAAAAAAAAACGGTAGTATTATTCTAATCCCAGTTATGATGTAGGCATACATACATATCACATATGTATAGGCATTATTGATTAAGTTATTCATAAAAAGCAATGCAGTTATTTTACTTATTACTCACAGACAAAAGTAATAAAGTTTTTTTTCCGTTTCTAAAAAAAATAAATAAATATATATATAAATAATATTAATAATTTTATTTTTTGCTATCAAAAATATCACGGAATAAATTTTAAAAACAATTAATATACTTATTACGTACAGCCTACAGGGTGATAAAATTTCAACGATGTGGTTTACTTGATATTCCCGTAAATCAAGTATGGCAAATAAATAGCAAGCGTATCAAAATTGGCACGGGATAAATTTTCGACTGCACGGTAGAAGTCGTTGTGGTTTGTGTTTTAAAACTATTGTGCGTCGAACATTCTCTAATAAAGGAATTTCAAAATTAATCACACAGAAATTTCCGATTTGGATATTGCTGAAAGAAAAGAAGTAATTTCTCAGCGCTTAAGGTAACTTAAATACATTATCGACATATTCGTGTGTAAGACTACATAAGACGCATGGAAGTCTTATCATATTTATTATACTACTTTTTTTTTTATCGCTAAACAGAGAATTTTATTTGATTTTGAATTTAAAACTAATTTTTAATTTTTGAAGTTAACAAAAAAAAAAAATATAAGTTACTTTAATTTTAGTCGTATATTTATATAAACTTATCTTACGAGTTAAACAATTCGTTAGCATGCTCAAATAAATGTTGTAGTAATGTTATAAGGAAAGCGCCACACCGCGAGACCCTTGTTCGCAGGTCTGTGTGTGTACGTCTTATTTTACACGCGGCGAGTGATCGATGTTCACTTGTGTTATACTTGAGTCCTATACGTATATATTATTTACAAATAATACGCGTATACATAATACTCAGGCAAGAACAATAAAACCCGAATATATACGCATAATAATATGTGTACCGTCAAGACTCTAATAACGCTATTGTTGTTGTTTTCATAGAAAAACGTGTGTGCTTGTGTGTGGAATCGATATTATCCTGTATGGTTTTTAGTGCGCAAAAGTTTATTATCAAGTAGGTAGCTACGGTAAAGTTGTTTATTCATCGGATATTAAAAAATATTATGTATTTGAAAACGTTTACGCGTAACTGTAAGTTTAGTTTTGATTACAATGCGTACGTGTAGTTCAAAAGAAAACAACATATTATAAAAGAAGTTAAAAATATAGGCGTAATAATAGATACAATAATTATATTTTATTCGTAATTAGTGCCGTACTTGTACCTGAATATGGGAAAAGGGTAAGGTGTTATAAATGTACAAACCTGATGACTCGACCAACATAAAAAGTTTTTTATAAAAATAATTTGATACTTCCCCAACATTTCAAGAAGATTTTTCAGAACAACCCATCCCGCCATCGTTCGTACATCACTGTTCGTAATGATTTCTTACGAAACATGATATGAAAACTGATGAACATTCAATACGTGCTTGTCGACGGTATGATTTTTTTAATCTTTTAGAAAAAAATGTTATATTAAATATTTGACTGAAATAATGAACAGAATATTTAATTTTGCAGTACACTATAATAATTACAATTTTGTAATACTAAGTTTAAAATGTAAACACGGTGATCAATAAAAAGACAGTACGGTTAATTTTATTTTATTTCAAAAAAATGTTTGTATATTCGTATGAATTATGGCAATTGTGTAAATTTACTAAATTATACTTTTCATCTTCTGACAAAAAAGGAAAAAACGACTGTTTGAGTTTTCGCTGATACTAATAATTACTGTCATTCAACAATCAACAGTTATTTGTGTAAATTAACATTTTTAGTAGTATATATTTATATTTTACTCTCTTATGAAGATGTAATGAAAAAGTGTTGCTTAATGATATCCTATTGTTACACAATATAACTAATTTAAAATACTTATATATCTATGTATTAATTTTCAAGTTTAAAAGTTTAACGTACGATTTCTCATATAAAATAGTTTCTTCATCATATCAATATTATTTGAATAAAAAAATTTTTTTTAGATGTTATCAATTGTGTAGTTCTTAAACAAATTATTAATCGAATTTCATAACAAACGAATTATAATTAATAATCATATATGTAATACGGTTACTTAATATAATTGAAATGTATTAGACGACTAATTTATTAAAATATCTTCATGTTTTACATATGAATCTACACGTATATTTTCATACTGGTACCTGCAATTTAAATTCTGATTAAAACGAAAAGTATTTTTTTTAAATGTAAACGGCCGTATTTTTACTTTAAAATTATTGATTGATTTTTTTTTTTTGATTTGATGAAGTTCATTTCGTTAGATTTGCCGAGGACATTTACATTATTTTTAAAAATATATTTTTTCTTATATACTGTTCATTTAATATGAATATTTTGTATACAAATCAAAAATGTTTAAACTATACGTACATAATAATTTCTTATAATTTCAGATATTAAATTCAAACGTTTAAATTCAGATATTAGAACTTTTAGAAAGTTTAAATAACGTTTTCAAATAATTCACAGAATAGTACCTACAGTAAAATTTTTCGAAAAAAATTGTAAGTAAATAAATATTAGCTTTTAAATAGATTTATCTGAAAATCTTATTTATAACAATAAATTATAAATTCAATATATTTCAAATTTATTTTCCATATTACAGATATTTAGTTTGTATAAATAATCACTGGAAAAGTAAAGATTTGCATTAAAATGTATTATTATAAACAAATGTTTATATTTCATCACTGTTGAATTTTTTTTGATATCGCGCAAACTTTCGACGTTTATTTAGGTTTTTACTATATAGTCATTCAGTTAATGTATAAAATAAAAAACATAATGTATACAAAATGTATATTTATTTTTTATTTATTCGGCAGTAAAAATAAAACGATATTATTAAAGATTTCAATATTGATAAAGTATAAATTACAAGATTTACATTGAACTTAAAGGTATTGATCGTAAATTTCACGAATAATAGTTTTCGGATGGTATAGATTTTGAAAATATTACCAAATCAGCGACAGTGGTATTTAGTTGAATATTCTTTTTTCCATTATATTTATACATGCGAAATAGTAAATTCTATTTTTTCATCCATAAACATAATCGATTTATTTAAAAACTATTTGTACCGAATTACGACTGGAATAGTCGCGGAACAAATTATGCCGGCGATCAGTTCACAGATTTAGATGTAGAAAAATCGTGTATGCTGGTGATCACAAAACCGCGAGAACGATATAAACAACCGAAATCGCCGCAATATGTTAATCGTGCGAGATTCCCATTATCGACACGTTAGGCGCACGATATCTAAAAATATATATAGTATGTTTTCACGGCGTCCAACAAAAGAAATATTAATTAATGTTTCGTGTTTTTTTTTTCCTTTTTATTTTTTATTATTATTATTTTTTTTTTTTTTAGAGGAAAATAAAAAACCGCCCACACTTACCGTCGAGGTCATACAGCGCGCGGGTCGTTATGCGGTCGTCGTTCCGTCGGCATTGGGGGTTTTTTTTTTTTTTTTTTTATTATCGAAAAATCGCTTTAACCCGAATGATCACGTCAAATTAGTATTTAATCGTAACGATAATACGTACTACCGTGTGCCACGGAAAAAAAAAAAAGAACGCGGAATAATAGCATTTGAACCGCACAGGAGACGGACGGAGAGCACGCGTGTTTTATATATTATTTTATATATATATATATATATTTTATGGCGACGGTCGCCCCGCATTAGGGAGTAGCCCGCGGCCCGGCGATTCATTATTTTCTACTTAAATTCAATTTACCCGGATAACGCCGTGCGCGTTATCCTAACCACCGGCGCGTCGTAACGGCGGATAGAAAAAATTCTCGTTGGTCGACGCGCGCGACTACGCATTGTTTCCGCCGCGGTCAGTCCGACTGCGTCGTTTCGAGCTCGACGTTCGGACCCGAGTCGTTTGCGAGTACCACGGTGCTCGTTTGCGTGTCGGCTGGGGCTGTTGTATAGTATATACCCGGCGTCAAAGCCGAGGGCACGCGGACTTGAATAGTTCGCCAATGCGCTCATCGACTAATCGGTTTACATTGATTGGCACCGTACGAACCTTAAATTATCGCAATCAACTAGTTGAAAATAACACGCTGGGGTCGAATGTTCTCGTCCAAATGCGTTATTATAAGTATTATACAAAAATAGTCAACGACTCGTCGCAACTATCCTCGTACTATTGTGTACAGTGAAATATTGAAAAAAAAAACATATACATAACCACCACATGTATCGATTTTTGCATTTTTACATTTTGTAATACAATTTTACACAAAAAACTCAGTGTTTTAATAATAAAAAAAGAAATAAAATTTCACTTTTCTTTTGTAACCGAGTTAAGTGAATACTTTTTCAATTTGCCCTTTAAACTTAGTTTTATTATATTAATTTAACTTGACTTATTTTCAGTAAATTTTTCATTAAATTGCCATCGTCGTCCCGTAGTTATAAACGATGGCGATACGCGAAATTCGACGTTTCTAAATTAAAACGTTTAAATGAGATATTTCAGATGCAGTATTTGACGAACGGGTCGGTTGATAAAACGGTGAAAGGCTTTTTTTTTTTTTTTAATATTGTGGATCAGAGACGAACAGCTTTTGATTTTTATTAAACTCGTGTTTTACGGTGTACTGCGCGAGTGGAGCGTAATGACGACCCGAGTTGGATACCGCGTAAAACGTGTACCGCACTAGAATCCTAGCTAAACGTTACACGCGTAATAACCGGCAAATACTAATAATAATAAAGTTGAATATCGGTTTTTAATCTATGTCGTCGCGTACAGATTGGAAAAAGTATTGCTCGGACAGGTACTAGGAATCACGTGCACACGATCGTTTCAATGTTTATCGTATAATGATATCCTGCACTCGACTCAATGTTTTTAAAAGTTTCCAAGTCGGCTATTTCGGGTACACGACATTATATCGATATGTAACGGACCTTTACCGTACGACTTTTACGGGACTACTTTTCTGGAAATCTGTAATGGCATTATCGTACGATAGACGTATGGTCCGTTTGAAGTGCACGTCGCACGTGTTTCGTCTAAAACGTTCCGGGACCGCGTAATCGTAATTAGACGAAAAAACACACCGCGTGTCTAAACATACGACGGGATTTATCTTGGGGGGGGGCGGGGAAACGCGTGAAAATATATACTCGTATAGTCCTTTTGGCGGCGGGACCTTGGCGGTAAAGTCAACCGTGAAGGAAACGTTAATAATAATATTATCGTCGTATAGTTTTTCGTTTTATTACGTTCTCTTTGAAAGCCGCCGTCGCCGCGGCCTCAACCGCGCGCTGCAGTGCCGACTCCACATCGGACGTGGGCGCGCGACGAACACCGTTCGCGCGGGGGTGTTGCGAGCGGGCGGACGGGAGTGCGACGTCCGTCAGGGTGGCGGAGAGACACGGGACCTCGGAACAGGAGCGACCGTCGGCTGCCAAGAAAACCGTATTGAGATCCGTCTCGAGCGGGCGTATATGCCGCGCGCGCGGAGACGATCTCGTGACGTACGACCGGACGCTGACAAATTATCAACACGTGTTAACGACGCCTATAAATAACACGCGGAACGTGTACGGCGAACGGACGTTTGCTTCGGCGGCTGTGGCGGCGCGCGACAATATCGCATTAAACGGCCGTAAATCTAACCTAACCTAACCTAACCGGCCGCCGTTACCGCCACGAACGAAGTCGGCCCCGCCGGTCTTCCGCAGCCACGTATTTACCCGCGACGTTTGACTGACGGCCGTCGCGCGAGCTTTTCCAGTCGCACGCCGTTGTCCGTTGTTTTTACGCGCTTGCCGTTCGCCCACCCCGTCCGCGTGTTCAATGCTCCGTGTGGTTTTCGTGGCTCCGAACCTCGCGGTCTTCCGTTCTTTCAAAACGTATTTTTACGGATAACGGAACGACAATAAACTGTTCGCCGGTTTCGATTATCAAACCAATGGGCGCAGGGACAACTTTAAATAAAAAAATATCGCGATTATTTTCCGAGGCGCTGAAGCATTTCAAATGGCATTGAACGACGTAAATGACATTTCGATTGTTGACAAAACAATTCGAAATGGTATGAAAATACCAACAGTCTTTAAACACGGAAATAGATGTTTTGTTTTGCTTTGTAAAAAACAAACATTGAAACATTCGACATTGAAACAAAATATTCAAAATCACTACAAAGACTATGTTTCATTTCGTCAAAAATATCATATTCTAATATCAGGACTTTCCGTCAATGCACACCGTCGAAAAAGTGTTCTGTAATTTCACATTGAATTCCACTGGTTTGATATTTGCCTAACTATGTTAATGGAATATTGATAAGCATAAAGTAATAATTATCACTAATTATTAAGTACATTATTAAATTTACTTCAGAATTGGAAATTAAACGTGAAATACACATAATTTTTTCATATGAGCTTGTAAAATCGAACTTAAAACATTTAACGTTTAATCATTTGTTTCCATGATTAATACAGTAACCTAAATCTAATCAAATTTTTCTGACTAGGAACCACTTAAATAACTTTTCATGTTTTCCAGACTTAGCTATATCAATTTTCATCCCCCAAAAACATACAATTCAATTATGTGCATTTAAATATGTTGAACCTTTAAAATTGAAAATACACATACACTTATAAACAATTACTTTTCATTGAATAAAAATGATAAAATGTATAACTTTTTGTCAACTTTTATTAAAAAACATAAATGAACGTTCTTCGAAAACATATTTGTAGTAAATGTATCATATAACAAACGAATTAATACGTCAACAAATAACAATAGTACATAATACCAGTATACAATATAGCCATGAGAAGTTTTAAATTTTTGTTAGATTCTAATTTGTCGTAACTTAAAGTCTGCAAAGTGAAAACAATTGAAGTTATAATAAATGTTGGCAAGAAATACTTTTGTTTTTTTAAAGAAATAATATATTATTTTACGAAAACTAAACTAATCCTTATGCTTTATTTTTGATCGATTGTCATTATAACTGAATTCTTTCTTGCTAACTGCACTATTAAAATGAACCAACATATGAATAAAAAGAAACATTATAAATGAATCGTAGATTTAATAAGTATAATAGAGTTTTAAAATACATCAAATTCTAATAACATTGTAAGTAATAACTAATTGAATACACACATTTTTAGTTTATATTTACGAGCTCATACATTTCAGTATGCTTATACAAAATTATTTGTAACATGATTTTATAAATTATACTTTATTTCATCACTTATTAAAAATTATTTATTAAAATGTAATTAATTTAATTTTATAGTATTTTATTTTTACAATGATACAAAGTGTTTGCTTTTTTGTTTATAGTTCTAGGAAAAACCGAAAACAATCGATTTTTTAAGATAATATAAAATTTCTTTTCTTTTCTATCAGTGAAAAAAAATATATTTAAAAATTTCAGTTTTAAATCAATTTAAATTTAATTGATTATTTTAACATTTTTTAATATTAATGCGTACAGGATTTTTCTCGGTTTGGTTATGAACAGTGTTATTCATTCGAGTGTTCGAAATATTATGTTTGGTTTGATGTGGAGATTAGGTTTCTATTATTACATCAGTTCAAAAACGATTACTATAGTCGATTATTTCGTACGTAAAACATAAAATTAATCGACACAGAATAACTATCAAATACCTTGAAGAATCGCATGTAAAGTTTTGATCGATGTACATTTACATGCACGGAACACACGAAAAACTGGCCCCTTCATTGTATTCGATGGTAAATTCAATTCTGCATTGAGCATTGTTAAAGTCATTATTCAAACGTCCCAAACCATTCGTAAGTTTTTCGAGTTCTCGGTTATGTCAACATTATTGTGACCAAAGACCCGTTCGCTTGTTCGCATCGTCGTCTATCGTCGTGCCAAAATTTCGCAGTGTCGGCGACTATATACTATACGGCAGACGTAATAATCACAAGTGCCCGGCGTCAAAAATAAAATATGAAGATAAAAAACTATGATTTTCGACTTATAGATTGTGAGAGCGACGGTATATCAATCGTGAATATGATATTGTTACCGATCCGACTTGAGTGTATATATATATAATGTATACGTAGGCGTATCCGGTCTTACGCACGATCGGATTTAAACGACGCACATGACGTGTATGCTTGTGATGGGTTAAGCTCGTATATGGTTTTCCAAATATCCGACGACGATGATGACGACGAGATACGGTTTTCCAATTTATAGGGTGGGATTGTTGAAAAGAAGGATCGTTTCTTTTATGATACGTGTTCGATGTGCTATATTTTTTTTTATCTTAGTATATTTGTTGGTTATCCTACGATGCCTAGGTAATTTTTTTTTTAAATAACCATTACATATTTGATATATATATATATATATGTATATATGTATATTGATAAAATGAAATTCAATTTTTTACAATTTCGACGGATAGTATCAAGTTATTTTATAAGTCAACAAATAAAGTGTTGGCAAAATTTGTGAAAATAATGTGAAACGTCAGTTTAGGGTGAACTTATCCAAGAAACCGTGTAATGATATTTAGATATTCAGATTTGAAGTCAAACGAAAATCTTTTAAATGATTGATTAAATTATAAATTAATGAATCTTGCAAAAATAAATAGGTACATTCAAATGTTGTAGTTCATGAATATAAATATTAATATGAGATTTCTTGTACAATTCTACACTAGATTGACATGCCACGTTACATTTTTAAAATTTAAGAATTTTGTACTATTAAAATAGTGTCGAAATTGTGAAAAACGTATGGGTTAGTATGTGAATTTCGCATCCAGGTACAACGGTAATGGTATTTTTTTATTTTGAAACTTAATTTGGGTAACGCAGAAAATCAACAATTCTACTAAGATTAAAAAAAAAAATAAATGATATAAATAAATACATACGACACACTGAACACGAAAATCATAAAAGTGACCACTTTTTTCACATCATAATATATATATATGTGCCACAAGCATACACACATACTATATTACATTACTATACACATTAAACGTATTAACGTCGGTTAAATTATGGTCGATTTTCGGAGGATATAATATTTTGACACGGGCGGCGACGATGTCCGGTGCCGGTGGCGGTCCAAATGTCCAATTATGTGGTGGCCCACTTCCGTTATTATTTATGGCAATGTATGTCGTCTGGATCGACATTAATCCGATGACAAATCGTCGTCGACGTCTCTCGGCGTCGGCGATCGCGTTTAGTACGACCTCCGCTGAAGAGCGAACAGCGTATTATACATAATATATATATAAAATATATATTATACACACACACACACACACACACACACACACACATATATATATATATTTATAGTAACAAAGATTAATGACTGTGTGAACAGCGCACCGTCGTCACACACGGGTCATTTGTACGGAACGATTTAACACGGCCGTTTTGTCGTCTGATCGATGAGTTACGTCGACTGCATTGTTTTCTATGCGTACGCGATGATATCATATTATGTACTTCCAGAACATACGTGCTCGCGTGCGTCGTGTGTTGTGGTTGACCCGGGTCGTGTACCCGTCGTTACCGGAAGTAGGTGTAAATGACCGCGGACGGACGCGAGTACGTGTACTTAGACTGCAGTCTACAAGAATCATAATTATAATAATAACAGTCAAAGTAAACATAACCTACGTCATAATTATTTTATGACAAAATACTATTGTAACAACCGTTATTATTTTCGCTATCATTATTAAAAATTTATCAATCGATGAAATACATAAAGCATACTTTATTTTGGTGCTCAATACACGGTTATAATTAGATAAACTAATGAAAAAAATACTGTCTTAAGGTGACCCATAATAGTGTGGTCAGGTTGCAAATATAATACGAGTGTATATTTACAAGTATATTTATCGTTTATAGTATATTGTATAGTTATTGTATGATATAATATTAAAAAATCGTTACATTGTATTATAATCATGCACATATTTGTAAATTATAAATGATAATTGATAAATCATCCATTTTGAGTGATTTTATTGACTATGGGTTGATTTGGTAACTTATTGGTTACATTTTTTCCGAAATAATGATGAATGAGGTCACAAATGAAGGTTGTTGGAGCCGATGCATTTTTAGTAGATTTCGATAAATTATTTTTCATTAAAAAAAGAAATACTTTTTACAGGAGACAACAGACCCAGATTTTTAAAATTTAAATTTATTATTAAATTAATTTTTTTGGCACTATTTTAAAGTTAAATCGAACATCGGGATCAAATTCCGTTCTATTTTCAAAAAAAAAAAATAATCGAAATCTAACTCTTGCACAGGGTATGAAAGTTGTTCGTATAAAGCAGTTTTTTTTCATTGCAATAATGTGAATTACGATGAAATTGCCTATACTTAATAAATGTCCAACTCCAACACCCTTAAACCACAAAGGCTATTGTTTGAAAATGGCTATTTTCACACACGTAAATTTATCATGATTTTAATTATTGAAGACTAAAATGTAACTGAAATTGCAATTTACTAATAAATAAATGCTATTAAAAATTAAATTATAAATTATAAATTTAATTCATAAGTAATTGTTCCGGGATATTATTATATTACTATATATTATTATTATATTATATACTATTATATAATTAGTATTATATTACCAATAGATGATTTCCTCATTATGCTTTTGTAAATATTTTCATCCAAATTACTCATTGTGCTTGTTATTGTACAAACTGTATTTATTGTATTTTTCTTTTGTTCAATAATTATTATATTAATAATAATTAATTTAACAATCCAGAAAAAAATTAATTAATACGAATAAAGAAACATATTGTAACTACAAACGTTCAATAAATATTTGATGCAGTATGTATTGAAATGCAAATTTTTGAAACACATAAACATATTATAATAAACGAGTGTTTGTTTTAAAATATTTGTAAATTAGTTAATTTATTGTTATAAATTTTATTCTCGCAATGAAAAAAAAAAAAGAAAAATGAAAGTATGCAAAGTACGGAATTGGACGGAAAACAGGAGCTGATATAACATAATAATTAATAATACCTATACGACAATGTGTGATTCGTCTTGCGCCTCAGCGTCTCACGTATCTTCTGTATTAATTCCCGTCACGTTTAATTGTCGATCCACTGGTTAAGAGAAATTCAAACTAATATTATACGTTATTTATTACAAAATGCGCAGACGGCGGTTTTCATCACTCACATCGTACCTATTTTTCAGAATGTTATTTACGGGACTTTGAGACTATTTCAATCAGGTTAAATGGTTAGATACAATACTGTGTGTAACATATATATTTCACTTAACATTTTAGACTTAACTGTCGGTCAGTATATACGTTTACCTTAATCCAGTATAACTTACCGTCTCGTAATTTAACATTCGAATTTTCTTGTACTACCGGATGAATAACCTTTCGTACGATTTAAATCTGTCATTGTAAAATATACACCGTCACAACTGAGGTGGCCATTAGTTTATGATATTTACGACCACTTATCAATATTATTATGTTGTGACCGTGTTCGTACGTCGGATTGAATAGCGCTATGGTTAGATAATAGCAGTTAAGTGTTCACAGAGAATATTAAATTATTTTTAAACGTGTATTACCAATTTTTAACGGATTTGTTGGCATTAAATCCTTCTAAATATATAATATCATAATCGGCTGTGTACGGTATACTTTGAAACTGCAGTAAATACGAATGCGGTGTACGAATATCTTTCTGGTTGTCTGAAGACCCTTTGAACGATGTTTATATTATGCATCAATAATTTATATACTTACCTATATGGCGTAAGCGGCACTCAAAAGCAAATAAAGCATGTTTAGGATTGTCGATTTTGTGATATTGTAAAATTGTCTACACTTAACATTAAAATCGATAAAAATCCAAGGTGTTTGAAAAATAGTTTAGAAAAAAGCTCAATCTTTAAATGAAGCATAAAGGTTTTCCTGAAATACACACTTTTATTGTATTTTAACTGCTAACATTAAATATATGCATATATGTATACATATATATCTAAATACAAAATGGGATAATCAATATTTATCCATTATTTTTCATTCAAAATAAAATGTACAAAAACAAATTAAACGATACAATTTTTTAAACATTTTTGTAAACTTAAGAGTATCTAATATTGTCATTTATGAATATTGAAAAACCGCTTAACCTATAAGTAATTATTGAAATATAATATAATTTATTACACACTGTACAACTCAATTATGGAATCACAAATGAAATTTATTTTATAGATATACTTTGAATTTAAAAAAATATTAGAGGATGGTTTTTTTATAGTCAATACATCGCTTGTACAAGTTATTATTTGATTACATAATTGCAATTAGCATGATATCTATGCCATTCAATACGTGTCTACAGACTATAACATGTGGTAAAATCTAATTAAAAACACTATACATATATATTAAATACAGATATTATTTACATGTAATATTAATGTTTTGGTCGCATACGTTTTTCAATAGTCAAAATATTTTACCATATACCGTTAATTGATCGAACATCACGGAAAATGTTGAATAATAATTATATTAAATAGTATTCAAGGATTTAGATATTCAATGAGTCTAAAATGATGCAATTAGTATTTTACAACGCGTTTTCTTCTAAACCTTACTCATGTGGTCTATGGATAGGTATATTTATATAATTAATAAGTTATAAATTCGAAAAATCTTAAACAATTTCAATTAAATCTAGATTTGCAATGATTGAACCACTCGTTCGAATTCTTACAGTAAATATTACAATACAATAATATTGTGTCAAATTATTAATGACAAATTTATGATACACAGTATATAGTAGTGTATCTAATAGTATATGAAAAGGCAGCAATGTTAAAGCTTATATCAGTATAAGATTAAAATATCGATCGTGTGCTGTTGGAATAATAATAAAATCTCGCATACCGTTTCATATACAATGTTAAAATTATCAGTTGAATGATAACAATGTAGCCAATGACCAACGAACTAATGTCAGAATGTATAACAATATTTTTTACACTACTATATTAGTATTATAGTAGTAATTTTTACACTACGTCGTTATATATGAAACTAGTAATATTGTATGCAATTGTATGCATGTGATTCATTTCTCTTCAGTGAAATGTGAATGTATATCTTAAATAAATAAATAAATAAACCGAGTCTAGGCAAAAAAATCAAACGAAATAATAATAAGTAAATAAGATAGATGTTTCAAATGGTTATTTGTTGAACATATACATATATATATATTCAACAAATAACCATTATATATATTAGTGTTACTAATATCAAAGAGGAAATTGCATTTTAATTTATTTATTTAAAGCAATTTTGTATTTAAAACTATTTATTTTGAGTACAATTCAAAAGTATTTTGAAATTCAATAAAATATAATGTTGTATGGTATTTGGGAACTACTTACATATTTTAATATTTCAAACAATATTAACAAATATGCAATATTATTTTAAAGCATTCGAGTGTTCTTTTCTCAGTTTTAAATTTTACCAAATTATTGACAATTTATTGAAAATATACAATTAGTATAATTGATTCTTTTTAAAATTATTTCTAATATTTTTTTTACAATTATCCAAAATGGTTTAGAAAAAATAATAAAATTACGATTTGGAAAATTAATTTTCATAATTCGATATGTATTCGATCATTATGTCAAAGCTCAAAACTTTTGCCGTAATAAGGTCAAACTTACATATTTACACAATACAGAGCCTATAATAATAAAAATAAATAAATGATTAATACTACAAACCTTCAAATATAATAAAACGGTACAATGTTATGTTTTAATAATTAAACTAGGAAAATTGAAAATTAATTTTAAAAATGAATAACATTACATAATATAATATCCGTGCTATCCTTTGTTCATCGTATTAATAGCCTTATTATTATATTCTTCTTCTTTTGACTGAAAAGTTAATTAAATTAAATTAATACCAAATCCTTTATTAATTTCAATGCTTAGTCATGGAGGATAATGTGTTTAAGTATTATTTTGCACATGTAGGTTTATATTCACGTACATGCTAATTGCATATTAATTATTTTATACCTTTCACTAATCAACAATAAAAAATAAAACATATATTGTTTTAAGAACTTTAAATTAAATATACTTTAATAATTTAAAATTTGTTTACTAAGGATGTATAGTAAAATTAAAAAAAATATAACGGATGTTTAAAATAATTAAATTCTACAAAATAAATAAATAAACAAATAATAATAATAATAATAATAATAATAATAATAATAATTGAGAATAATATAACTCGAGATATTTATCGTTTCCTCTAAGTGCATAATATTTTATTATTAACATATTTTAATATAAAATTATCACAATGTCAGATAATTACAGATTCTATAATAAAATAGTTGATGAGATATATACTTTGTATTAAAAAAAATTAACATTTTTTTCTATTTAAATTAATTTATAGATATTAAGTTCTTTATATTCAAAATTAAATATTTTTTTATTTTGCATTGAAAGATAATATATTGCAATATAAAAATTTGTTTTAAAAGTCTAAAATAGGTAAATATTTTGAAGAAAGTCTAATCAATATAACAGGCTATTTAAAAATCCTTCCTATAATGATTCTTTATTTTAAGTTTAAGTTACATACAAAAATCATAATAATTATAATTGTAATGTATATAAATGATTATTCACCGACAATTAGATATTTATAGTTACAATGGACGCCGCTTATAAGACTCACTTTGGGACCAGCACAAAGTGAGTCTTATAACCGAATTAATCTTATAGGCGAAGTGGAAAAAAAAATAATAACATACATATTTATAAATTTTATTTTACTACATATTTTGATTTTTTTTTTAATCTACTTTAATTATACATACATATTACATATAACTTATTAGTGAATAAATGTAAAAATTATGATTCAAAAATATTTAATTTTAAAATAATATAATTTTATATAAAATTATATTATTTTTTATTCACATTTAATGTCTTCCCTATTTTTTAATATTCTACCTAATACCGATTGTGAAATGTTTAGCTTATTTGCTGCTTCACGTTGTCTCGTTTTGGGATGACGGTCTTACTTTTCTAAAATGTCTATTTTGTCACTCAAACTAAGAGCACATCGCGTTAGATTAGCACTCATGTTAACAACAAAAAAAGACGTCGTTGAAACTCGAATGACGACTGGTTGACGATTGTAAATTGTACAACAATTATACCGTAGACGTTATCGTTTATGATAGCTGTGCCAGGTAATCGGGAGTGTATTTATAACTCACACTACAATAACGATAATTGCGATAAATGTGAAATGCGATAAAATTTGTTGTACATACATACATAATAAAGCATGAATCGAAACCAGTAATAACCAAAAACATATGTAATTTTTGAAAACCAATTTATTTTTAAATGCTAACCAAAAATGTTTATTTTCTATCATTTTTTTTTACGAAATTTGAGTCTAATAAACGAAGTGGTGAGTCTTATAACTGAATTTTTTTAATGTATTTAGATACGTCCGGACCGTTCCAGACGATTTTGAGTCTAATAAGCAACTGAATCTTATATCCGTGAGTCTTATAAGCAGCGTCCACTGTATATAGTTTTAAATGAGTACATGTTCGTGTCCTTGTAACTCGCGAATAGTAAAAATATAACTACAATATATATATTAAATAGAATTTATCATTTTCAGTATTGAAATATCAATATAATAATTTTGCAGTGGAAATTTTACAAAACATTTAAACAAAAAGAAACATGTATGATGTGAAAAGAAATTTAGTAATGAAGCAATTGAACTAGTTCAGAAAGGTTTATACACGGTACACGATATAGAAGAGAAATGATCTAACGGTATCAATCACAAACTTGAAATTCTATGCTAAAAATTAAATTTTGAAACATTATGCAAATCAAAAATGTTATATTTAGATAGTTAAATGTATATTTTAGTACCTACTGTACTAAACATTTCAAATTTGTATTGTTTGTGGATATTTTTAAAGACACTATATGATTATAATATATTTCATTAGTGATTTATTATTATTATTATTATTAAATTAGTTTTTGGTTTATTAAAAATTAAACGTGGCCGCTAATATTATATAAACATTTCTATCTATAAACGTTGGTCGCAAATTGTGATACTTCTTTTCTAAAAAAAAATGTTGGGTGAAATTCAGCATTTTATATCAATTTTTTATCTATTCATTGTGCGTGAATTACGTTTGCTTGTATAACATGTAGTAAAGTTGAAATTTTGTTTTATAATGAAGATACAAAAAAGTAAATTACCCTAGACAGTTTTAAATAATCAGTCAAACCATTCTATGACATAATAAACGTCTAGAACAACGAGTTAAATGTTAATGACTTTCTTTGTTGCGTTTAAATCTCAACGGATTCAAATTGTTTGTCCGAATCATTGACGAAACCCTGTAAATAATTCAATGCATGTGACACGCTAAGTAAAATCGACACATTTGGGTTAAGATAGAAATATTATTCGTCAGATATTTCAAATCTAAAATATTGTAAAAATGTTTATAAGAATTCGATTTTTAAAATGCTTGTTATTATATTTCACTTGATTAAACTTTTGTTTCGTCACAACGTTGTGGATTATAATAATAATTCAAGTACTCCTACGTACGCATATAACCGGAATTCACGCGTTTCACTGATCGAGATGATTAATTATTAAGTTAGTTCGGGTGAATATTATCAGTATTATTATTATACATGAGCGGTTATAATATGGTAATTTCTAATTTTTTTGATTTGAAATTGATGTCACTGATATGATCAAAGAAACAGTGAGAATATCATAAATTATCATATGATTTAATCGCCTAAACAAGAGCACGGGAAAGTAATTTTACGAACATGACTGAAAACAAAATTTAATATCTATACCAAACGTCTAACGCGAGACAACTACGTTGAGAAAATTTATGTTTATTTATTTACGTTTTGATAAAAATCAACAAGATATTTACGTACAAGGTTATACTCCTACGTCATATCACGATGTAGAATAAACGTCACTTACTATTTTTAGCGGGATACTTTCAATTTCGTCGAAAACCCGAGTATTAACAGCGAATTCGATCAAATGTGAAACGCGAATAAATAAAAACGAAACAAACGCGAATTTGTCGGAGGCATTGCTCAAAAGCACGTGACTCGCATAAGAACGAAACTGTTCGACGGTACGATTCGTCTTCCGTGTTATTTCCAAAGACAGCGGTATCGACGTAATAATAGTTCGAAAAACGAGCGAATTTGTATTTCTGTTCGCCGTTCGGTAATCGATCGCGTCCGGACGGCTTTCGGGAAATCGTCGAAAAAAATATCCCCGTACCCCGCCGCGGTCCCGTCACACGACCCGTCCCGAAAATAAGCCTGACCGTACGTTTCAGGATATGCCTTACGCGGACGTTCGCATACGGTGTGCGTCGTCCCGACCGTCGTCCCGTGGCGGCAACATCATCATCATTACAGCACGTGTACGTCAGGGACCGGAGTTTATTTATGTGTTCGTGTGTAATTGGCGCGCGTCACGTGTAGTACGGCGGCGGTATCGATGGCGTTTTCGATCGCGTGCCGTCCGGACAAACAGGTCCCTGTAGTCGACACACACGCTTACGTGTCCACGGAAATCGGGTAACCACACGGACGGTTCCGGAATCGTAAATCACGCGATGTCCCCTCCCCACCCCGCCAGTGTACGCCGGGGCCCGTGCACGTCCGCCTAGACCGGTGACGGACAAAGTACGGCCCGCGAAAGTATCAAGTCCGTCGACACGGATAGTATATGACCCGTCATAATTACGTTTTGACGGACGAGAAGTACACTATAATTCTGGCCCTCCTCTAGGATTTCTTAAACTTCGTGGCGCCCCCCCATTAAAAAAAGTTTGCCCACCACTGGCCTAGACCGACCGACATGGGATTCATTCGTACCGTTTCGTTCTGAAACCCCTACACGCCGGCCGCTCGATTCCTCGACGCGAGCGAATGCCGTCACGTTGTCACGAATGTGGTGCGCGTAATATTACTTACCGGACACGCCGCCGGCATACGTTTTCGGCGAAAACTTCGAGACGGCCCGAGTGAAGAAGTCGCGAATAGCTGGTCGCGTGCGTTACCGGCCGGGCGCGGTAGGATGACTTGGACGATGCGGACCGTCGAAACGTCTCTGAAGGTTTACACGCCACGTGTCCGTCTCAGTCGCTAACGTCGCTAATATCTCGGGCGTTCGCCAGACGCTTATCGCCACACCGGTTGTCGTGTTTGTTATCGATCCGAGGGGGAGAAGGAAAACAACGACAATACTTAATATTGATATATATTCAATAAACCGCACGTGTCGTAAACGTCGGTTTAAAAAAGCAAGCGTCATCCCCGTACGGTTACCGCGGACCGGCCGACGCCGACGCAACAACAAACGACAGCGACACGTACTCATCATGCGGCCAATCGCTTTCTCACCGTTATCGTTTTCGCGTGTAAATACCAGTCGCGATCCGTTCACGGGATAACGACGCTCGAAAATAACGACGAACCAAAAACAAACCCGGTATCACGTACGCGCACGCTACGCGTATCCGACGGATCGATAATTTTTTCTCGTCCCGTCGAGTGGAGCTCGGGGGCCCCGGGCGCGCGTTCGCGCGCGCTCGCGGCTCCCGGAAAACGATCCGTAACGGATTCCACGGGGAGTCCCATTAATTAAAACGCGTGAATTATGCGAGGCGAGGACCGTCTCCGCGCGCCCCGTCCGTAAATTGAATCCCACCCCCGGCGTACGCACAACACGGCCGTACGCTCGACAGAACGTCCCGCCGTACCGCGTTTGACTTGATCGACGGTCGCCGTGGGCCCGGTAACGCACGTACGCGGTGCGGCGGGTCCGTCGGCTGTGCCGGTGTTCGCGTTCGCGTCAAGTCCGTCCCAGACGGTCGCGCTTGTTGTCGTTGTTTCGGCGTGGGCGCGGGCGGGACGCGCACGAAGATACGAGGACGACGACGGCGTTCGTCTGTTTTGATCACGATAAAACGCGAGCGAATCGTCACGTGGTCGTGTTCGCCACTTGTCCGCGTAGCGCTCTGACGTGACGCACGCGGATATCCGCCGTGACATCGACGAACTGCCGGATCCGTACGAGTCGAAATAAACGCGTTCCGTTTTATTTTTAAAACATATCTACAGTTGAGTATCTTTAAATCACGATTATCATCGTAAACAGAAATCGTTTTTGATTATATCGCGTTGATATCGTTATATGGTACGTCTTGAAGTATATACACGTGTCCGTTGTTCAAATATCGTATATGTATTTTTATATACATAAAAAAAGGAAACAAGTCAATTGAAATATAGTTAAAAAACACAATGCCGAAAATTTTCTTATTTTATAGTTTTACGAAAAATAATATTCGAATTCATTTTAAATGTTTACTTGACGTTCAATATTTAATTGCTTATCACATTTGATCAAAGCTATAATTCATTAAATTATATATCTAATTATTTTTAATTAGAATAGTTTTTGTAAATATATAAAACGATATTTTTAGATAATAAAATACGAAAAATAAAAAATAAAAATGAAAAAAACTAAAGAAAAACTATTAATTAATACTCGTAGTAAATAAAAAAATTGTATATATAAACAAATAAAGTCAATAATTATAAAAAAAATGAGTTGTTATAAAATTTGTTTATTTACTACCGGGTTCGACTAAAAGTGATCGTCAGGTATATAGTGAAAAACAAAACAAAAAAAACAAAAATATAACAACTTGTATTAACAACTTATTAATATTATTGTTGTATTTTATTTTCCATTCTATACCTGAAGATATATATATAAGATACATAAACTATATGTTTTTCTTATTTTTGTTTTTTCCATATTATTAATGATAATAATTGAAATCACACTAGATTAATTTTCTTCGATATATATGTATATATATTATTTCCATTTATATTATAGTTTAATGTTTTTATTTTTTATTTTTTGCTTAGTATAAGTATCTTCACTAAAACTAGAATATAAAGTATGTATATAGAATAATCAATTTTGGACTTTGGACATTATAAAAGTAACTTAATATGTTGTCATTAATATTATTACGGTGTGGATTATCTAAATGATAAGGATTAGTAGTTTCCACCCATTAAGTTATTTCCTATCTATCTTAAGATGGCTTAAAAAAATTAATTGGTGCTTAAATTATACTTATACGTATCTGAACAACTCTTAGTTTAGTCTTAATAAAATTATATTTATTGTTATTTTCTATACGATATTTATTAATATATAAAGATATTTTTGAGTTACAACTTTCAGCTTATAGATTACAAATGAATATAATTATGAATATGTATTAAAAATCTTGCATTTTAAAGTAATTTTTATCCACTTATTATTTTTAAATTGTATTTAGTTTTAATTATGATGATATATTTTAAAATAATGTTACAATAGTAAAGAAAAAAGTTAATATGTACTGGTGTGTTTCTAAATGTGGTTCAAAACTTTGACATAATCTATCACTAAGGTTTCCTTTTCATCCAGAAGTTGTTTTTCTTCTTACAACTACCTCTACTACAATTCCTATCTGGAAAATAGAAACTTTACTGTGCGTTCAGGTTCAGCTTTATCGGAAATCTCTCTAATTTAACCTGGAATTCCTCGAGGAGCTATTGCAGCGTCATTTCTATTCAACTTATTCACTTCTTCAACTTTGAACAACCAACTTCTTTCTACATAACGACAGCGGGTCTTTGAAAATGACAAAGCTCTTATCTTGATTTTCAAATGGTTTCAAATATGGTCCAAAGACCTAAACCTACAGTTAACATGGTATAAAGAATGGGTCAAAATCTATTACTGCACCTTTACGTTTAGACCAAGAACGTTTTCTTGAAAGTTTCTTAAAAACTGTTCTATCATCTCGAGAAATTACCTACATATTTTCACTGTACAAAATATTTATAACTTACCAGTAGACCTACATCTATACCGTATATTACTATTGGATAGCCAAATCTCTAATAAATGTCTTGCTTTGAATAACCGATAGGTTAAGTCCCCGATAGTTACGATTTCTATTTACATGTAAACTTGTTAATTTTAAAAATAAAATTCTTCTTTATAAATTCTTCCTTAACAGTCTTATCGTATCTGACTCCGGGGATCAGCTATGCCCTCAAATAATAATGAAATTCAAACGTTCCAATCCAGTTGTTTTTATCAAATGACTAAAGCAACCTTTACCCATATCCCTGTTTTCGTGTTCTTGCGTACACCTTTCAAAAAAAATTAAAATACATATTATGGATATACAGGTTATACGTTAAAAAATTTAATTAATATAATACATTTATTTTCGTTACAAAATAACATAAAATTATTAAATTATAGATTTTCCTGTAATAATATAACCCGCCTATTGCCGGTAACTAGCTATTATTTATTTAACGATGAAATCAAATTTTAATCAATATAATTAAATAATACATCTATAAATATAGTCGATTTTAACATAGGAAAGAAATCTATTGTTAAAATATATATAAAAAAATTAAATTTTGAGGATGTTTCATATCTAAAACAAAAGTTGAATTGTGCATGCTCAAAACCAATTTACCACCAATGATCGAAATAAATTTAAAATAATTACAATTGGGAGAGACCTTAATGGAAATAATAATTCTGTAATACAATATACGAGTATAGCTTCATAATTTTGATTTTATATAGGTTTGCAGATCGAGAATATGAAAAATTAATATATTGTACCCAAATTACATTTATTTTTCGAGTTGAGTGAGAAATTTTTTTTGATAATTAAATGTTGAAAAACATGCGTATATTCTTGAATTTATTTACCAATATACCACTGCTTTTACGTCTTAAACTATACTTTTCACAGAGTCCGTTTTATTTTAATAATTCACAATGTATCTAAAACTTTCTAAATATTTTCATTTCCGATCTATCCACATATATTATATGAGGTGACTCCGAAAGACGTAAGTGGTGTCGCGGTTTGATGAATGAATAAATCCAGCAACACAAGACGAAGTTCCATCAATGGTTGGATTCTTTGCACTCAAATATTCTGTCTAACTACTTGTTTATTCATCACTTTTGCTTATTTTTGATAAAATAAGTTACAGATTGTAAAATGTATATATAATAATAATAAACATTACAATAATTGAAAGCATATTTTTAAATATTATTTTTACCAACCCTATTCTTTTTTTTTTTTTTTAGTTTTGTTCAAAGAAAATATATAATTAACATCTTGGCAACACAACAACTGTTTAATGAAATTGTACATCATCAGAAATGTCCCAAAAAACCAATTAGTATACAAGATTTCCCAGGGACAAGATGATAAATGACGCACTTCCATTCTTAGGTCGAAAATTTCAATTACACGAGTTTATTTGTAAATAACATATTTAAATGAATAAATTAGTATATGAAAATTAATTATGTGTTATAATTTATTTGAGATAGGTGAAATCCATTTTTAGTGACACGATTAAATTGAATTTGTTGAGAAAGCCCATAAACAGAAATGTTAATATATTTTTTTCTAGTCTATCGTCACTTTTAATGTGTGATATATACCATATATAATTAAGGTTGGATTTAGGTATCAGAACATTATAATATTTTATGTTTTTTTACGTATTTGTTTTACCAATGATATAAATGATCAAGCTATTATCTGGAGCTCATTTGTGTACCGAAAAACTCGAAAAGTATATAAGCCGTCATATAAACCGTCGCTAAGAATGATGTGATCTATACGGACGACGGTCATCAGTCATGACACGTATAGACTTAAGATTTTATTCAAATTTTTCCGAATATTATATGGCTTTATTATGTAATACTATATATATATAGTATGTGCGGCTGTGTGCGATTATTTAGTGTGCGGTTCGCTTGATTTCCGACGCGCGCTGAACCCGTGATCCTGTATTCGGGTTGCGTGACGGCGAGTGTACCGCGGGTTCGAGAAACACTCGGGGAAAAAAATGCTAAGCTTCTGTTCAAATTGTCAAGACCACGTCTACCGGTTGGATTATGCGCGCAGAGATTTAAAATATTGTGCGGGGACTCTGTGCAGTGTTTCTAAACGAGTGTTGGTTCGGGGGGGGGGTGGAGGGGGATCCAAGTGCCGCGGGAAATATTATGCGCGCCACTGTAACAAATTACTCGGGAAATGCGAGAGGGGCGACCGCCGCCGGAGGAGCTTATAAAAATAAACGGTACGTACGAAAGGGAAGTGTATAATATATATAATGTAATATTATACGAGCGTAGGAAACGGTGGAAGAGTAAGAGAGGAAAAGAGTGTACAAACGACGAACCGAAAAACGTCACGTTCCGTGTACTCGTATATTATTGTGTATATTCGTACGTATATACGATATATATATATATATTGTTCGCTTGTGATTCATCAGACGCACCCTTCTACGCTGCAAGGACTATAGAAGTTGTCGATGATTATTGGTGATTTTCAATAAATTTATATTGATTTTCTCGTGTCGAGAAAAGAGGGATGTCGATACGACGAATCTAGGGGCGAATAGACTGCCACGGAACATCACGAACGGACAAAAACGACGGTATTAGTGAATCCCCGCAGAGCTTACATAAGTCGTTCGTCTCTAATTTTCGACGTGGTCGGTCGCGTGCAAACGACCTGCGAACGTCCGCGCAAAGTCATGCCACGATCGTTTGGAAATCCGATTTTTTTTCGAAAAATCCGAACGTGTCGTAACACGTTTAATCAGTTCATTAATTATCAGTAAAACTTCATATCCAATGACGTAGATATTCTGGTGTGTTGAATGTCATATATCAAACTTAAATAGAATTCTGGTGATTTTGATAAGTGTTTATTGTCACAATGTTAAAGAACCACGATCCACAGTCTCGTGTCTGACGCAAAAATAACAAAACAATAATAAGAATACATATACATCGTTTCTCGTAATTGTTGTCAAAAATAATGCCAGATGGATGATTGTTACTAACATACTTCTTATATTTATTTTTCGCATTAGGCGTACGTAGAATACTATGAACTATTAGGATTTCTCGATGAATAATTGTATGAAAAGTAATGTTTCATTATTTGCTGATCAAACAATGAGTTTTAAAAAAAATGTCATCTAGTTATTAAATAATTATATTGGCATTCATCAGTGGAAGGTTATTGCAAAATTGATTTATTTCGGATACATGTCTTTATAGGACTCTCCAAGTCGCAACAGTTTGTCGGTAAAAAGGAACTTTGCCAATATAACCTTATACGTTTAGAATTAATATCAAAATATAAATAAAATAATTAAAAACACATTATTAAATACGTATATATATATATATTTATTTATTTAAGGTAAATTATATTGTCATAATAAATATTATTTTATTTAAATAAAATATTATGAGTCTTAGATGATTATATACAAATTATTTTACTGAGGTTTTCAATAGATTTTTAAAATTATTATGTTAAAAATGTACGGAATAAACCAGATATAAAAAAAATATTATAATATATATTGTGTAAATGAAAAAACAAACAAAAAACGTATTTCCGTTCTGGGCTTAGTAGTATGTATTTATATATTATGAAGACTATGGTGCATCGGTATAATACGACTAAGGTTAATAATTCGATATTTGTGATTTTTGTTTACTTTCTTTCAATCACGATAAAAAATTATATATACATGTGTATAATTATAACATAAACGTATGCAATGCCACATGATACTTAATATTTAAAAGTCTCGTTGTGCTGTTGTGTTATATTAATTATATTTACAAATATTATGAAAATATTATGAGTAATAATTATGTTTATTGTATTTATATTTTAAGTAATAATGCATTAATATTTACTTTGTATTATAAGATTGTTGATTTTATTTTGTGAATATGTTATTATGTAATAAAAAAATTATAAATGTTTTATTCAAAACCATACTTAATTCATATACGCTGAGAATAATATAGCTATTTTTATGTGTTACGAATTGAAACGTATCAAATATCAATCACATAATATATTCCGCGTAGTTACGGTTCATATATTAAACAAGTTATTAATCGTAAATATACTAACACGGATTTCGTAAACATCAGTGTGCATTGCAAAACGTTTAATTAACTTAAAATCGTCGAACATTTAAACCCCTTTTTAACAGTATTGTATAGTTTACTAAGTAAACGTTCGATAAGCGGGATATTCATATTTTTCGAAAATCTCCGGGAAAACTTAAATGTATACATTTTTGTTCAGTCGACCTTCACGATGGAATCATCGTTACAAATTACAATGGTAAACTAATATTTAATCAGGACATCCACGATAAATACACTATAACAAAGTAAACAGTGGGAATCGAGGGCTTAAATGTTGAAGAGACTAACTTTGTGATTTTCATTATACAACTCGACACGATTTCATCGGCCGCTTTAGAAAATAGACAGTCTTTAAACGTGAAATATTGTAATTATACCATAATATGTTAATTGTTAATTTATGTAAATATTTGAATCATGTTACATCACGTTAAATCAATTCAGATAAGTGTTTAATAAAATAAACCAATCTTTGTAAAATAATTTTACTTTGAATAAAATAATGTCCACAAAAATATGTCGAGAAAACATAATTTATTTATGATAAATATAGTATAGTAACGTTAATAAAATCGCTTTACATAAGAGTAAAATAATTAAATGTTCATGAACAGAATGTTTACCGTAAAAGAATCTCACAAAAATGATGTTTCAATATCATAAAATACAACAAATATTAATAAAATAAAATATTAAATATCAATTTTCGTGTATATCGTATAGATTATTATATACACGAGAATAATTAGAAAATGACAACGAAAAGTTCTCTTTTTTCTTTTTTCTTTTGTATATACAAGTGTGGTATTTGGCGTCACAAGTGTATAATTTGTATCGGTCACCGGTCACGTAGAAAGTTATACTAAATATGACAAAAAACGTTCCACGATATCATAACATACTTAGGATTATGACGTAATATTTTCAAAGTTTCATATTAAAATTTTTTTTTTTACTCAATATTTAGCAAAATAATTCAGTAATCGCAGGAAACGAACGCATAAAATTCAGAAATTACACCATACAAGTTAATGATCACTTATGATTCCATAATTTTCTTTGCCATAACAATATATTGCTGGCAAGTTATATATAAACATAACGTTAATATCGCAAATAAATACATAAAATCGTAAGTTTCATGGCCTTTATACAAATTAATACGATTCAATATAACAACAACACATTTTGAATAGAGCACTGTTAATATTTTGGGAAGACTGTAACAGTAAAAATATATATCTGGAATTTCGGATGTTCTACGTAAATAATTACATTTTTTTTTTTAGTTTAATGTTGAAATTCAGTTGACCTAAGTCTAAATTGAGTCCAAATTATTATAAAAATATAACTGTAGATAAATTGAAATAATAGAATAACATGTTTTTATGGTAATATTTTTCGTTTTGTAACGTGAACAAATTATTCAATTTTTTTTTCATAAAAAGAAAAATATCAGAAGTCGGTATCGTCGTATACCTCGTGGTACTTCGTAGTGAAGTCTGTATAACGCGATTTGACTCTTCGATGTAAGAGATCTTACTTTGGTAAAATTCATAAGCGAATTCATGCATAACATAATTATTTATTCTTTGTTAGAAACGATTTACATTTATATTTATACGTATTTGTATAAAATACCTATCATAACAATCGTTATAATAATACCTATTATCTAGTGTAGTTTCGATTTCGGATATATTGTTCAAATTCATGTAAACAAATACAACTGTTTCATGACGGGTTTTCACAGACTTGAGAAAAACAAATCCTTTAACATTGATTTTTTCTGCATATTCCGGTTGAAAATAAAAATGTATTATACGATCACAACGGTAACGCGGAAAATGGGTTGTACACGAGTTTTCAATATTTTGGCCAGCCGGCTAAATCGTAGTAAACTAGCTATTTCGAATATATAATAAATACGCACGTTACCCCGGTTATACATTCGTCGTGTATGATAGAGTAACGGGAGCCACGGGGTTTCCAAAACTGTCATTGCTAAAAGTGTTTGTGTGTTCAAACGCCTGGAAAACGAGAGAAATTCTCTCTTTTTTTCTTGCTCCCGTCGCGCGTTCACCTAACCATTACTACACCTTGTCGTCCGCCATCGTAGATGAAATAATTTTCAGTTTACCAATAATGTCTCTGGCATTGTCCTAACACACATGACGTGATTGTGTGCTTGAAACTGAAAATACATCAAGAAACGATGATGATCGCCCCCCTCCCCCCCAAAAAAAAATATATATATATATAACAATAATAATAATAATGACAATAAAAATAATAAATCGGTATAGTCCATGCATACAAGGTTGTTTTGTCCTCCTTGCCGTTAACCCGACTTCGCTCATACACTCACTCTCTCACTCTGTTTCGTTCTTCCTCTCTTTATATTACACACACGCGCACACATTCACACGATTTCTGTCCCATAGAGTCGTGTGTATCGAAAAGAAACTGGATTCTTCAAAATGGTAGAGTATTGCAAAAGTTTCTCTTTCACGAAACAACGATAAAAGTATTAACACCATCTGCACTTTGCCGGATTACTCTTATATGCGCGTCTCTCTAGAAATCCCCTCAGCGAAGGGGTTTCTTCTTTTCTTTTCTTCTCCTTTCATTTTTTTTTTTTATTTTTTTTTTTGACGTACTCACTCTCACTCTAAAAACACATTATCGTCTTACGTTTTCGGAACGCAAGCAAATATTAAGTCTTGGATAGAAATTTGATTCCGCCAACACAACTATACGCCATGACGACGTGTTGATTCCAATATATACACACTCGGATCCGATTCAATTTTCTTGATGTCGTTTCATGGAGTTGGCATTTATTTTGACATGTTTGGCATGTATGTATTATAGAATGATCCAATGAGTCGTCGTGAAAACGTATTATTATTTGCACATCGCATTTGAAGATTATAGGTAAACTATTATTTTATATTTTATCCGTACGAAAATATACCTATATAATATATATTATATATTATATACATTTCAGAATATAATATTATATGCGTAGTGAAATTAAAGAAGAAATATGATCAAACAATATTTTACATGTACGAGTGTATTACCCTCTAATTTTATTTAATTATTTATGATAATAATAAATGTGTAATATGAACATTATTGTTCTACTCTTTCTGGTCCATCAAAAGGGTTGAAAATTGACTAATATAAATAAAATTAATATCGATCCTAATTGATATTAGTTTTTTTTATTTATAATTTTAATAAATTTAAGCGTTCGCAGGTCTTCCTGGCAGGGAAAAGCAGTGAATTCATAACTTTTACTAACACCAAAATTATGCACTAAACGATTTGAGACTTAATTGTTTTCTTCAATTTCTTAAAATATAATTATTCGCGTGAAATTAAAACATAAAAATACCATAACTATTAGCAATATTTATTAAAAAATACAAATAAACTATTAATATTCTATATTAATAAATGTGGTCAATGATGTTCATATTATATGTTTGTAGCATTTGAGGTTATTTATCAATAAATAAGATAAAATTATAACATAATTTAATATTTCAATATTTAAAAAAATAAATAAATAAATAATACATACTACCATATTAACACTTAATTGAATAAATTTACAGTTTGGTCATGCGTCTTTCAACATTGGCTTTCTGTTACTTGAAATACTCTATTACTGGACCATAATCAACTACATATTTGCTGTCTTTTAATTAATAATTATCATTGTAAAAATGTTAAATTACTAAAGCCACTATTCCCTTTGTGCTCATGACACTTGTTATAAATGTATATATTATATTTACAATTTAATTGACAAATTAGTTATAAAATCATATTTAACTATACAGATAGTATATTATACGTATTTATGTATAATTTTTATGTATCAAATAATATGTAATTAGTAGTATACTATATCTATATTCATAATTTAGTTTAAAAATGATATCTATCATAACTGTATTCTGTTTAAAATTGTTTAAAATGTTTAGCTATTAATTTTCATAATAAAATGTCAACGACAAATTAAAAAAATTATACGCTGTAGTTTGTAATTAACATAATATAATAATATTGGTCTTAGAATAGAGTTTTATAATTTGTCGATATTCCAAATATTATAATAAACTGTAATGCGGATGAACACAAATCAAGGAGCTACTCCATATACTGTAATGTAAAATTCAGATTTTTATCAAACTTAAATACGTATATTATATTATAGGGTAGTCGTTTGAAACTAATATAATTATTTAGACAATGTATTGTAGAAGATAATATTTAAAAATAGGTTTATTATATGCTTTGGTCTATCAATTAACAATGATATACCTTGTTTAGCGTGTGTGGCAATTGTATGAATATGTTTTTTTCCATACACTGTTAAATTTCATAAAATGAGTATACGTTACGTATAATTATAATAAAATTCGTTGAAAAATAATAATTATCTGCTACAATTTATTTCACAAAAGTCTCAGTAGACCAAATCTCCTCCTTATAATATATTTTATTGTTGATATATCATTCTTTTTTTAAATTAACTGACTTGTGATTTTTTAAGGCCGCACGTTCTCTACTGCTCGTCTATAAATGTCAATAATGTAGGAAATTACTTTGGTAGGTCAAATTCATAGATGTGAATTCTGTCATAAGAGTACAGTCAGATGACTGATCGGCTATTCGGCACTATAGTTTGGTAAATAAAAGTGTAGGGGAGCATGATTTAAAGCTCAGCGTTTTACTTTCCCTTTCCTACAACGGATAAGTCACGCTGCCACACGATGATTGATACGGAACCGTTTTCGGCGAGACAGTTGTTTATTTTTTCCCTCGGCAATCTCTTCTTTTGATTATCTTTTATTTCACTGATTTATTACAATACAGTTATCGAAAATATGATTAAATCCGTTCGGAGGAAATTAAACGGGCATCAGAATTCAATAACTAAGTAGCGATTATGTACGTATGTTAATGCAATTACAATTAATATTATACATTAATTTATACGCGGGCAAATAATTTTATAAATCAAAATTATTTTCGTGATTATAAAAATATTTTTTATTCCAATTGTTATATTTTCTCCGTTTTCGTAATGTAACAGTTTTTTTCAGTTATAAAATAACACGTACAAACTGGTGTCCAATACAACATGACCAGTTCGACACGTATAATTATTCAACAAATATCTTAAAATCTAAAGTTTAAAAAATATTAATATATATATATATATATTGTCAATAAAAATATTCGAAAGTTATATACTCACTTATATGTATGGCTTTAGTTTCAATTTGATTTGTAATTGCTCTGCTCTTTTTAATGTTTTTTGAGAGTATGATTAAAAAAAAAATTATTTTAACAGAAAATATGACTTAATTTTTATTATTCTTATCATACAGGATGCATTTTAAAATAAATTTTAATAATCAATATTCTTTTATTTATGTATAGAATTTTAGCATTATTTGTTATGGAATTATTAACAGCTAAAAACAATTTATAATGCGCTTATAATTAAATATTTCTGTTATTATCAAAGTAGAAATTATTCTATTTTACTGCTCTAGTGAACAATATTGTTATATTTATTAATTTAAATTTTAACTACATGATTTATAGGTATTTATACACATTTAAATAACAAAATCACAAAAATAAATGTAAATAACAATTTATATGCATAAACGTGTATTTTCTAAGAATTATTATATTTAAAATAACTCTATAGTAAACATAACTAATTAATACTTTTAAATGTTCAACAAAAGTTAATCCTTGTTGTTTTAATTATTTTTGTTGTGAGTATTCAATAATTGTATTCTTGAATTAATGTATAAAAAATAATTTTTACTGTAGTAAATATTAAAAATATTAAATAAATATATCGATTTTTTGTTGAAATATCTTCCGAATAAGAGAAAACCATTAAATGCATAAAAAATATTCATGTTGCTAATGATGCCTTTACTTTAGTTGAGGAAACAATTAATTAACATTTAAACTGTAAAAATAACACAGATAGAGAAAATCATAAATAAAGAACACAAATATTTCAAATTGTTAATTTGATTAGATATTTGTATCAATTTGGATGTCAAATATAATATATATTATTATCATTATCATTTATACGGCTATAAAATATTGAAAATATACGTCATTTCTAGACTTTTAAGAAAAAAAACTATTTAAATTTTTTTGTATAAATTGTATTGACATCTAGTGAAGTAATGCTAGGGAAATAATACTCATACATAATATTATTATTATTTTTAGAAACATAAGGCCATATGGAAAAATTCAGTTATTCATATTATATAATTTTCCAAACCATCACGACAAATATAATTTTATACCACAGTGCACATATATTATAATACAGGGTTATATTATGCCCAAACATATAATAAATAATTCATTAAAAAATATATTTGTTTACCTACCCTTCCGCTTTAAACGTCTACAATCTGCTATTGGTTTTACAAATGTATTAAACAAATTTTTACGGAGTACAATAACGATAATAATTCTAAAAAATATCTGTTTGAAATAATTTTTATAATAAAAACAAATGTTTAGAACGAATTCCCACTGAGTTTCTTCGAAATAAATGTTTACGAATACAGTTAAGTAAAATTATGTAATGTATGACTCCTAGTATTTTAATTATCTTTAGTAAAATGATTATTTTTAAAAATATGATAATTTTTATTATCATAATTCAATTTAATATTCAAAATAAAATTACGTGTACATTTTATTATTGAATTAATTTACGTGTTAATGCAAGCGAATAATACGCTAAATTTCAAAATAAGCCAAATGATAGAAACTTACATTTTTATAACCGTATTTATATATAAATGTTTTCATCAAAAATATCAAAATTGAATACTGTTATCACTTATCGCCCATTATAAATTATGTATACATAATAACTTGAGTACAAGTGCACATTAATTTTATTTTATGCAGACATTTTAATTGCCATGAGTTTTATCTATTAAAGACACTCCCTTACACCCTTTCATTTAATTTTAACGATTTCCTTATTCATACAACATTACAAATCATATTCATTTCCTTTCCAAATGATCTTCAGAATTTAATCATCTTCACTATAATTTGTATGAACTAATCTGATTTATTATTATAATAATTATTATTATTTTTGCATGTAAATTTTCAATAAAATACACACGAATTCAAGGGAGGTGAATAATACATTTTTTAAGGTCATAATATATTACGACATTGGTTTTTGTCAGCGAATTTTATCAAAATGATTTACATCGATTATAAGACGATCGACCGAATACAGTTTGCGTAAACAACAAGTCATATTTCCGTTAACGACTTTCAAGTCCCATATTGATGGTTCGTATTAATTTGTATTTCATAATCGTACGTTTTTTCCGGAAGACAATGTGAAAACGAAAAAATAATAATTTCGTTAAAACTTCGCACGACGCGCTCGTACGTTACATCGCGTGACACGCAATCGTGATATCGCCGGCACGTTGTGAACTCGTAAAAATATTCATTTCAAAAAATTGTATTCCTGGTCCGTCGCGGCCGCGAAACCCCTAACGCAACGCGCGCAGACGCCGACCCCACGCGATCGCACAGAAACGCGGTTTTAGACGGCCGTGACCACAGTCGATCACGTCGAGCAACAAAAGTCTCGTTGTTATTGTTACATTGTTGCGCGAGGGAGGACGCCGAATGTGTAATGACGATGAGTCAATACAGCGCGTAACTGCACATAGTGTTGTTGGCGGACGGCGGACGGAGGGTCGTCGGGAGACCGTCGACGACGCGACACGCGCATTATTATTATTTCTGTTGTCTACATAATGTATGTGCGCTGTGCAGATTTCGCTCTGTGTATCGGTGTCCCGTTGGACGTATTCAATTAAATTTTTTTTTATTATTATTATTAAAAGTGTCCAACGTCTCGTTTTTAATTTCACGATTGTCGAGTCGACTATACTCGAACGCATTTTATAATCATTCAAACAATCATCCGTATACACGAAATCCATCAACACATATACACATTACGTACCAATTATGAATACAATTTTTGAACTCAATATTTTTTTTTTTTCGTTCAACAATACTGTATATTATGTGAACTCCCTCGCGTTTATTGAAATGTTCATTAATAAGTTTTTCTCGTACATTGTTCTATATTCGATTGTTAAGCGATAATATTTCTTTTTTCATTTTTTATGAAACGACTTGGGTATGTGAAAAGTTTTTCGTGAAATTGGTTAAGAAATTAAATGCAGCTTAATACCGTTTCAATGGTTTTTTATCGAGCCTATAAAAAAAAAAGATTAACATTCGTATTCAAGAATGTACCATTTTGTTTAATACGAAGAAAAAAGTCATTATAAAAGCAATATATTATTTCACAAAATTTATCGTCCAATTTTCGGACGGTAAAGTAACAGTTTTTGGGGTAATAGAATTAAATAGTTTCGTTTTCATACCGTTTGATAGATGAATGGTTAAATTAAACTCGAGAATGTGCTCATATTCTTCAAAGCACCATCGGTTTGTGTATAGTGTTTTGAGCGCGCGATTGCTATTCGCCAACACTTTACGTGTCAACGAGAATACACACACATACACACTACACGTGTGCGTACACATACGTGTCCAAACCCCAGAAGAAAACCAAGTGGAAAATACTATGCAATTTTTTCCCCATTAATTTTTCCGTACACGTACATTATTCGCAAAGGTGGCCTCTGGTGAAAAGTGGCGCGTGCGGACACACGCGTATATTAATATTCCGTGTAAGCATTTGCCGATCGCCTCGGGTGATAAGTTTCGGTATCATGCCTTCCACCGTCTCTTCCTCGTATTTTTTTCCGACTATCGGATATCCTTGGACTGAATAGCTAGAATAGTTTTCTTTCTTCCTCTTTTTCTCATATCCGCTTTCTCTCTCGTTGGTTCTTCCGTCTAGACTAGGAGTACCACATCAGCGACTGTATAAATACAGCGAAAACACTGGGATACGATCCGAGAACGTTTTTACCGACGCCTATAGAATCATTTATTTTGCGTTCCCCTTACGCGTACAAACCGAACGTTTCGGAAATGTATTCGAGGAAGTTGTTGATGGGCGGGGAGGGGTCGGTAGTTACGGAATTCTTTTGGATAAGATGCATAGAAGTATGGGAAGTGCGAGTGTGAGTAGAAGAAGAGATGGTTTTTCGGACTGGTGGCTGTCAACGACAGAACGGTGACGATGACAAATGCATTTCTACCGGGTAGATAGTAGTGGCGCGGTGGAAAGGGTAGCTCTTCTATTTAATAAAATATCAACGGGTACCGAGGGGGACTCAGCGCATGTGTACACACACACACACACACACACACACATATATTTATATATTTTATATATGTGTATATAGGTATGTGTGCCTTTGACGATAAGGATCCTAGTAATATGTACGTATGTGTGTGTGTTTTGTCCGCCCACACAGTTAATGGAAATGGTGCGCGTATTATTTTTCTTCGTAGCCGGAACAAAACGTCCACAGATTAAAATCCGGAATGACATCCGACAAAAGGAAAACAATTGCATTAAATCGCGTCGGGGACGTATCTATGAGAAAATATACGTCGATGATTTAACATAGGGAGTATTAACGATATATTTGTATATATATATATATACACATACACATTTTTGTGTTGACAAAAACAAGAACGATGTACGAGAAATATAAAAATCGGTTTGAGAGATGTTTTTCATATTCAAAGTAGTCGAGTCGTATTTGTATAACAGTGAAGACAGACACGCAGGCTGCACTACAATAATAATTATGATATTATGTGTTTAGGTCCGTTAATAAAATAAGAGTGTTTATGGCTAGCGTCGTAGATGTTGTCGGTTCGCAACGACTTCTGTATTCCGGTATCGTGTTTACGATTCGCATGATAACTCAATAAACAGTTCACAAGACGATGGAAAATATAATAATATGCATAATAAAAAACTGTTTACGACGTATATATATATATGTATGACTGAGTTTAATGTTATAATAAAAAAAAAAAATCACGAAGCTTGTGATTATTTAAAGTTAAAAAAAGATAATAATAGTAACTATAATTGTAATTATTTTTATTATTGTGTTTTAACTTTTGTTTAATGAAGATAGTTATTAATTAATTTTATTTTTATGTGTATTCTATGTTTTGTACATATAAAGTTAAAATGACGATCGGTGATCTTTTATTTATAAATTCATATTATTTATTTAACAGAAATATCTAGTAACTGTTTTAATGAGGATATCAGATTGGTAGCAACGATCGATATAAATTACTTATTGCAATTAACTATTGTTTAAACAAATTTAAAAATTTTAATATTGATTCACTAAAATTATAATATTTTTAAGTTTTAATGACATAGTATTTCTATCATACTAGCAATACCGTATTTTTAGATAAACAATTTTTACATTATCATGGTTCAGATCAGTCGATGCCAATCCGATATCTATAGTTTTATACATTTGAATTAATTTTATTTTTAACATTATTATTGGGAAGAATAAGAGTCATCAGTTATTTTAAATACTTTTATATTTACGTTGCAGCTCTAAGAGATTTCAATAGTTTTAATATACAAAAATGTTAATCAACAATTCACAAGAACTAATATAAACATATAGTTCACATTATATAAATTATGTCATCAAATGTGGAAGGTAATTATCGATTTTTCGATATTATTATTTTAATTTAATATTTTATTATTCATATTTCTAGTATGTCCTATTTTAGTAAACATTATTTAATTATTTAAATACTATTAGTTATGAACGTAGTTTTATAATTAAGAATTTTTAACTTGTAGTCAAATCTATCATACCTATGCATTCAAGGTTGTAACGGTCCCATCACAAAGTATATATGGGTATATGTGTGACATATGTATATACATAATTATATATCTATAGGTGTATGTAGTGGAATGTTGACCAGTGACATTTCCTCCTCTATAAATAATTACGTAAGACCCTGTAGTCAATACACTTAAATAATACAAAAAGTGGTTGGTTATAATCAAATGAGAATAAGAAAAGGCGGGGTGTGGGTAGGAGAATTGTTTAAGAAAGAAGGTTAATAAGAATAAAGCAAAATAAATAGAATGTTTTTTTCTTACCTTGCAGCTCGTACTTGACTTTTTTATTATATCTGTAAATATAATTGACCATGCAAAGAGGATTGAGAGGATAGGTTGGGTCGGTGCTTTCACTTCAAAGTTTAATTCATCAACGAAATTAAACAAGCCAATACATTTATACACGAAACTGAAGGTTAGGTCCTACGGAAAACTAATTTCGTCGCAAGTAGTTGCTCGTAGCTGGAGTGTGCGCACATTGACGAGGAGACGAGATCATCGAAAAGTCAATGGTGTAATATAAAATGTATTTTACTATTATAATAATAATGATGTGTGTACATATCATTATAACACAGTGTATAAAAGACAGTCCTCCACAAATACCATCTAACAACACTAGCTGGACTCCGTCTGTATTGCATATTATTAACAATCTATTAAATCAACGTGTTTTATACTTATAAACTTGTAAGTTACTTTGATTTATTAATTTATAGGCATTACGACGTAATAACGACTATAACTGATACTTCGTTATTCCGACTATTCTTAACATCATGTAATTGCTCCCAGCCTACGGTTAATATTATTAAAGTGGTCAAAAACCTTCCCTGAATAATATATATTTAACCTGGTCATCTCGGCCACGTCAAAACATCATATTTGGTGTTTTACATATTGTATATAACGTTGTGTTTAGTATCATGTAGTCTATAACTAATTAAAATATGTGGTCAAAATATTACAAATAAATTATTTAATAAAAACAATTTAATATGTAGACGCATGTATTTAATTAAATCATTTTATTTCTATATAATGATAATAAATGTCATAAATTGTAAAATTGAGGAAATTAATGTACCGTTTCTACAATTAATATAAAATTCAAAATATATAAATATATAATATAAAATTGATATACATCAAAAATGTGTTTATATATATATATATATTAACGTTATATTACTATTTGTATAGATGTAATTTACTTTTATCGAATATTCTATAAGATAAACGTTCACAAATGTACGTTTTCTTTGTATACCCGTCAGTAGCGTTTCGCCGGTTAGTAAGTCAGCTTCATATTATTATGGAAGTGAAAATTTAAAATAAATAGCGTTGTAAGACATTAAAGGGTATCGCTTTGACGATAAAAGTAATAATAAAAAATTGTACACGCTCTGCCGGCAAAAAAGTATTATACCAACGTTAAAAAAATAGAAAATAAACACAGTTTTCATCTTATACATTTCAACATCGTACAGCGGTCTAAGCTGGCAGCGGATACTACTATGCAAAAATACAATATATGAAAGAAAATAATATACCTAAGAGATAAATAAATTACGGCGGGTACGCAATTTTGGATCTCTATAAAAAATATAGTACTAATAAATAGCATAAAATGTAAACACAATTTTCATCGATATTATCTATTTTTTGTTTTTGTTTTTAAATATTCCAACCGTTATACCGCCTTAGGATGTTTTAAAGGAAAATGCGTTAAGTTTTATAATATAGTACATATTATTCTGAAACGAAAACTTTCACATCTTTCTATAAAAGAATATACAATATAATAATTATTATACATATAATGAAGTAGTATCTTACCAAGAACATAGTATGCGGTAAATAAACTTTTTTTTTATTTCAATGATAAACAAGCGTTAATCCAGGATTTTTAATTAGTGGAAGGAAGTCGGCAGCAATATTGATTGTCAGAGTGAATAATAAATTGTAAAATAAACAAAAACTCTAGTAATTTAGATTATCTAAGAGGCCATCACCAATTTTTTATAGTTATCATTGAAAAAATTCACATACAAATATATAAACAGTTACTTAATAGAAAAGACAGTAAACCTAGTTTGCGGAAAATATCAAAAAAGTAACCACACGTGGGCGCTGAAAAAATTGTAATTTCATGCAAAAAAACTTTCATTTCATCCAAATATTAAACTTAATGCTTAAAAAAAGAAATATGAGCCACGACTTTTAAATTTATTGAATATTATTGAAATATCATGATTGATTTTTTATTAAATAATCAGAACTTTGGTTAAAAAACGTATTATTTTATTCATTTTTCATTAAAAAAAATCAAAATTGTTGGTATTTTCAAAAAACAAATTTTGTATATATATACACGCATATAAAATTAAATTAAAACACTGGTTAAAATTTTTAATGTTTTCTCATAATAATTTTTGTAATAACAAATTTTGATTTTTTGAAAATCAGTTGTGTTGAAAATTTTTATTATATTATTTCTAAAATTAAATATCAAACATTGTTTAATATAATGACAATGTATATAAAATATAACTAATTTGTTTTGCACATTCTTAAGTTCTTTAAATTTTAAATTTTAAAATAATATTAAAAATATACATATAAATTAAAAATACAATTCAAACAAAATTATATCTATTCGAAATCAAACAACTCTTTTAAATACATCAGTTGTATTGTCATGTATGTATATGTATATATAATTTTATTGTTAAGACTTATGTATATATTAAACAATTTAAATAATAGAATACGTTTTATGTACGAAATAAATGTTTAAAATATATTATTATAAATTAAAAAAAAATTTTTTAAAAATTGTTTAATAATTATTTGATTATAGTAAGTTACATAAAAAATTATCGAATTTTTTAAAAAAATGACTTTTCCAACAAATTTAGAGATGTGCATTGTTCTTATTAGTAAAAGAAATATAAAAAGAAAGAATGAAGTCAAAGTCCGTAAAGTTCCAGTCATTTTACTATCGCATCTATTTTTTCACTCTAAACTTTTATTTTGTCAATTAATTTCTTTAATGATGATTTAATGAATTTAATGCAAACATCACAAGTGAAATAAGAGTAAGAATATTATATTTTTATATTAGTTGTAAGTTTAAAATTCAATTTCTTCACATCATTTTCTTTTTCAAATTAGTTCTCCAAGTACAAAAACTATATAATAATTGTAAAGTAAATTTACAGAGTTATCGCTTAAAATAACTGTTCAATATTTCAATGTTAACATTATATTATAGAATATATTTTAAATCAATTTATTTTTTAGTGAGTTCATACATATTAATCAACGTGTTAATTTTGTGATACGTTTCAATAAATCGATATTATTATTTTATTACCAGTTGCCAAAAATATTTTACATTTTAAATTACATCCTACCAAAATTAAAAATTGTATAACATTTTAAAGCTGCCACTTATACGTTTTAAAATTATAACATGATTGTACGATTTCATTTTACAATTGTATAATACATATTTTGTTACATTGTGATGGTTAATAAAACTTATTTGTGCACAATTCATCAAAATTATTGTGTTTATTGTTTCAACAATAATAGCAATAATAAAAATATGAAACTTGGAAAAGTGTTTGACATTAATGGTTATAAGATTTATATCTGTTAAATTTAATTTTCAAAAAACTGTCTACCTCTTATAGAAAATGGATTTGAATAATTAAATAAAAGCTGTCAGCAAAATATAATCACAACTATAATATTTTATGACTGATTTAATGTTGGTTTTGTTTTATATTTGATATTAATATGATATTATATATTTGTTTATGGACTAAATGCACATTTTTAAGCAATTTTGTTTTTAAAATGTTAAAATGTGAGAAAAATCAAATAATTATATGTATATTTGAATGTAACTAAAACAAAAAAATAATATAATTATAATTTAAACAAATTATTGTTTTGTTTTTACGAGTATTTAGTAATAGTAGTATATATGCATATCTACAACATAATATTAAATTCATAAATAAATGTAATTAATTATATAAAATCAACCAATACATATTTATAGAACTTTTGGTAGTTATGTAATTGTAATTTTTACTTACCTAAGGGTGCTCTAAAGTGATAAAAACAGTATTTGAATATCTAACGATTTGCGACACTTTGGTAACCTATTTTAGTTCTGTATATATATGATATATTCACTGAAAAATAACGGAGAAAGTTTTTTGAACTTCTAACATCAGTATAATTTATTGAAATGTCCTTATTTTAGATAATTTGTGTGATGAATCAACGGTTTATCTTTATATAAGGTCTTTTCGATCTGAAATAATAACTTGAACTACAATATGCTGTCGAGTTTTTTAAATTCTCATTTCAAAAATAATCTTTATATGCTCCATACAAACATCCATTATTTTATAACTTTCTTATCGCAAATATAAACTGAAATATATACAATTTAGAGAAAAGACTTTTATTCCAAAGAATTGTATTTTATAGAAATAAGTAAAATATGGAGAACGAGACAAATCTTACTTTGACATTGTGAAATCGGTATTATATTACTTTAAAAAAACAAATGATTTCGTAATAATGTGATTTATATGAAATCGATTGTATGCTATATAATTATTCAAACTTCTAATATTATGAAACTCATAGATGTCGTATTGAATTACAAAACAATGGCCAAGTTTCCAGCCAAAAATAATAATCATTTAAATTATTTGTCATTCAACAACTGTTTAATAGAATGTACACGTAAGTATTTACAAAACAAGTTGCAAAAAATATGGCTAAATTATCACTTACCATCCATTTTTTCCCGTGTTATGTAATATTGGAATTAAAACGAACGTACAGTGAGCAATGCACCAACTAGACAGTCGTATAAATAAATAAACAAACAAATAAATAAGAATAACAATAAGAACGAAGTTCGGAGAATGATATGAGGTCCTGTCAGGATTTCTTGGAGATATCTCTGAGTGAGTCATCGTTCAAACGGACACAGTGAACTTAAGCCAATTGCAAAGATTAAATGGCGGACGCTGGCCTCGTTTTACCGGCTCAATAATCTGCGGATTATTTTCTCGTTATAAATGGTCTTCGTCGTTGTCGTCGCTCTCCATCTAGTAATTGAACGTTATATACGTCTATGAAAATTAAAAACGCGCGCGTGTGTGTGTGTATGTAGTATTTGTTGACATTAGGAGAAAAAACACATTTAGTTACGTTGTGTACCGAGAGAGACACGGAATATATGTTTAGCCAGCGCTCACACGTTAAATATTTGACCTCAGGTAATATCTGCGCGAGAAAAATAATATTATATATGTCGGCTAAATCAAAAAAACTCGAAATATGTAGGTAGAGACACGTCACGACGTGTGGAATTTAACCGGTTTAATAATTACCTATATTATATGGTTTTTGTTCTTTGTTTGTAAAATATGGTATCAAAAGTGGGGGTTTGGTGTGAAATTCTATGTTTTAAAAAGCGAAAAATAAATAATTTCTCACCAGTACGTCAGACGATAGAATATTGGAAATTTAAATAAAAATATTTAAAAGGATAAAAAATGCATTATTGTCGAAAGCAAAAAAAACAATCAAAATAAATAAAATATTACGTGTTGATAAAACATTTGTAAACAATTGTAGTTTTTTGTATTTTGCTTTTTTTTTTTTTGTTCATGAAGTAATAAACATTATTGATATTGGGAATAGAAAAATACCAAGTTATTATGTAACTCATTTAATGTACAAGTCATTTTATTTTATTACTACCGTACACATTGAGTAATGTGTATTACAGGAAGATAAAATTAGATGATCATTTACATTAGAATACTATTATATTATTGTTATGTTATTAATGTTATTGAATGACTTTTGAAAAATAAAAGTCATATTAAATATTTTATTGTAATTCCATATTAAGTAATTGATACTAATATTATGATAAATCGTTTCTGTTCAACTTGTAAAACCTTTGAATATGTGAAACATAGTATAGTATAACTAATTTTATATTAAACTAACAAAGGTAAGTAATATAAAATTCGTTAAAAATAAGCCGATATTCGTATAACACAATGCAATTTAAAAACTTAATACCGCATGAGGAAATAACGTAAAATTGCGAAAAAATATATTTAATGAGTAATTCCGTGAATAATCATTTGTATTTTCCATTACAGTTGAATCATTATGTTTCGGGTTTTTTTATAATTATTTGTTGAGATACTCATTATATGAGTTATTCATTTTTCTATTTCTTTACATATTGTTATTTTTTTAAAACAAATAGTATATATATTCTTATTGTTTCCATTTGCCATAATTGTTTTCATTATACTATGATATACTGTTTAATTTAAAATTTTATTACATTTTTTTTTTATTAAAGCGAGTAAAAAATAATTACCAAGGAATAAAAACACATTAACATTACTTCACATTATAAAATAAAACCGTGAAAGTACATAATACGAAATCATTTCAGTACGTGAACTACAACATTAAAAAAAAAAAAGGTCTGTTATTTAAATAACAATGTACGTAAACACGTAAAAAAGATTTTTGGACCACTTGAATTTTTTTTTTTTTATCGTACAATATTCAAATTTAATATATTGTAAAACTAATATTTGTAGATTACTTTCGATTAATGCTTAAATAATATTCAATCACGATTTAAAAAAACTGTTAATTTCATAATATAATAACGTGTCATTCATTCCTTTCAACAACGGCCACTTAATTAATATCACAATGTTCATACAATAACTTTCAATCGATTCGCTCGGAAAAACACATAATATATTCGCATGAACTCATTCGAAACGTTATAGCAACGACTACACGCGTTTGCATATATTATTATTATTTTTTTTTTTTTTACTATACATACGCGCGTACCGACTTAAAAGAAAACGAGTATAATAATATTATTAATACTATGGGAACACGAAAAAAAAAAAAATGAAAATAGTGTAGTAAGGGTGTATTTTAGTTGAGTATTCGTTTAGCCGGTCACGTGAAGTGGACGCGGGGAAAAAGTTCTCGTCGAAAAGTGGAAAGCTCACTTTTTTTTTTTTTTTTTTTTTTTTTTGCATCGTTAACCGACCTTTGCGATAGAATCTTTTCAATGCAATATAACAACGCCCAAGGACGTTTTTCGACGGATATAAAGAAGAACGCATATCTTCTGAGAGTTTTATTTTTTTTATTCCCCATTTGCCGGAATGAGTGAAATAATTTTTTTAAAAAAGAAAAAAAGAGAAACACATTGTTCGCAATAAAAGACAACCATTACGCTGTAAGAGGGTTTTTGTTTTTATTATTTTTTAGGAAAATATCGAATTCGATTTTATTATATATATTATTTGCTGATAGATCGTAAATATCCGAATGTTATATAAACTCAGTGGCGTATCTAGGTGGTGGTGGGGTGGGGTTAGGGGCTGTAAAACCCCCTACCGAAAATTATTGCTAAATAGTCAAATAATATTATTAATATCGAATATGTACAAATAAAATAAAATAAATACACGTTGGCTACCATAACCTATATTTCAAAGTTTTTCCTTGTGTGCTGTGGGAATATACCCATGACTCATACCGTTAATTTTTTTGCAATACCAAAAGCTGTTTTCAAAAATCTTTCTCTGTGTATCAAGATCGTATCTCTTTAGGTTTTATTCGGATGAAAAAATTCCAAATAAAAAGTTATCTTTTAATAACATGAGTATAACGAATACTTTGTTTATTTATTAAGAGTCACCGGTGACTCTCATGGTACATAAGGAATAAATTGAATTTTATTTTATATTGAGTATTACTGGTGAACCTCAATTTTTTTTTCCTTAAAAATTAATATGATAATTATGATGTTGAATAATATTATATTTAAGAATTATCTGTTGAAGAATAATTATTTTCACTGCAGTTTGAGTCTTCAGATGAAACATTATATTCACCGCTTGAATCCCCCAAAACAAAGTCGTCCAAGGCGGACAAAATATCATCGGAATCCATTTGTTATTGTATCAAACTTAATAATTATTATTTATTAACATAATTAAATAAAAGTAAAAGTATTAAATAACAATTCACAACAAAATAATGTTCCTTTAATTTTTATCAGTGATAAAATTTGCAGCCAAAATAAAATTGCACGTTGTGAATATATTAGGAAAAATAAAAAATATTTCAGTAACCAGTCGTTACCAGTTTATCAAAAGTTTTTGATGAAAAAATATGTTGAGTTATATTAAAATAAAATAATGTATAACATAAATTATAAAAATATATAGTAATCATAAAGGAAAAAATGTTTTTCATTTTGAGAGTCCCTCAGTTGATGCGCCTACGATAATATTAGGTTGGTAACAAAATTTACTATCATTTCTCGTGATAATATTTAAGTTTTGATTGATATTGAATACAGGCTGACTTTGTAAATAATGAAACTACTGAGAGTCAACCGAGTCTCACATGGTTCATGAGGAATGACACGGTGTGAGTTATCCGCGACTCACATGGTACTGAATGATAGTTATCAGAAATTAGGTCTTGTATATCAGAACAGGAAACATGCGAGTCTATTATTATGAAACTATTACATTTTTAATATATTGTATGATTTCTTAAATTGCATATTTTTTCAGTAAAATTTCATAGATTTAATTGGTTAATATTTTTGGCAAATAATAAATATAACAATTAATGATTAATAATGCATTTTTAAAAACATTAATACAATTAAATGTAATAAAATAAGCTGAAATGTTAGGTTGAAGAATATTCTGCAATTAATAATATTCCACAGACATTTTTTCAAAATATAATTGAAATAAAATGATTAACCACTACTGAAATCAATTAAATTATTAAAAATGCTTTTCTTCTTGCTTATAACTTATAATATAGTTATTAAAATAGTTATTAATGTAATTATTAATTGTCCGCTTACATATTATGTAAGCGGAGGCGAGGCATTTTGAGTTTCTAGTATTGCACTAGGATACTTAAAAAAGAAAAAATGTATTATTTAATTTAATTTTATCAGTATGAAATTGATGGATATTTTTTCGTGCTAATGTAATTATAAACATTGAATGGCGTGATTTCTTAAAATGAATAGTTATACATGCAACTATATTTAGTATCGATTTGTATTATTTATATAACTAAGAAATTATTTATTATAAAATATTATTATTTAATTAATATAAATTGTGTAAACATTCTGAGAAACTAAATTTAGCGTATACAATTGTGCCCAGTGTAAATATCGTAAACAAAAAATGTTCTTTGATGTTAAGTGTAACATAAATATAAAAAGATAACGGTAGGAATTATCCGCACAATACATAAAATATTACGGTTTTACGTATCTGGGAATATGTACAAATCAAATTTTCTAAAATTACGTAAATTAATTTTTGTTTTTGGACATCTGAAAAGAAAAAGACGATTGTACATTATCGATTTCATAACATTATTTATTTACTGATACATACGAGTGAAATTTGTATTATGGCGCAAACCAGGTAAAATATGCTGCGGCGACCGTTAAATATGATTTAAGATTCGTATACCCGTCACACCGCAATACTTGTTCGTTCTTTGAAAATGATAACGACTTACGATGAACAATAGTGCTGAATTCAAAAGTTTTTGGACAAATGGTGTGTATTTTTTTTCTGTATCATAACAATGTGCTCTGTTCTAAACTTATCTCGTTAGCTTTTAGTATTTGACGCCCGTTAAAACGCAGATGTTTCAATCTGAACCACTCAAATAAACGCGTTCGCCGTTTGTAAACATTTCGACACCCATGAAGTAATGTTATAGTGATAAATAAATTTTTCATCAGTTTATTTCAAAATTTGACGTGATTAAAACATATTACGATGTGTTAATTCGTTTTCGATTTGTAAACATTTTTATCGGAATTCCCTGAATGGTATGTGACATAACAACTATAAAACAATAATAAAAATAACAACAACAACAACAATAACAATAATAATAACAATAATTATGACAATAATAATAATAATAATAATAATAATAATAATAATAATAATAATAATAATAATAATAATAATAATAATAATAATAATATTAATATTAATAATAATAATAATAATATTACAAATTTAAATCATCCAAAAAATTAATTGTGTAAAAAAAACCAGTCATAAGTTTGTACTAAAATACTGTGGGGTAAGTCAGATTTTACATCCAAAGAGTTATAGTGGTAGGATGAGAAAGAGTGGTGATACGATGTACGTAATATATATTATAATTCAATTTTTCACTAAATAATGATAATTCGCAATACCTAAATTTATTTATGATAGTAAAAATAAATATGAAATATATGATATTTTAGATGATAATATAAACTCAAAGCGATATTGATATTTTTTGTTCTATTGGAAAAACACTATTATAATATATTCTACTTTTATATCGGTGTATGAGTGCACATGTAGAAAATGTAATTCCGTTAAGTCTTTTCTCACCCATGGTGGGACCCATCCACGTGTGATGGCGACGAGGAGTACGAAAACTTCTTTCAGCACTCGACTCACGCGCTAGTAAAGTTAGAAATATTTTCAAACGAATGGAAATATACAAATAAATAATAGCTTCTTCGTACATAAAAATTACATACGTAATCGTTGCAAAGCAAAATTCATAATGAATAACATTTTACGTAAATATCGTTACGGTGTTTTATGTTTATAAACGTGCGTTTAAATTTGTGCGGAAACGTCATAATAATCAGTGGAATTCTTCACATACTTACGTGGTCGTGATAATGAAGAGAAAAAGACCGAATCGTACGACCGGACAGGTATACAATACAACCGAACCGGTTAGTGGCGAAACGATTATGCCGCCGTTGTCATCGTCGTCGTCGTCGTCGTCGTCGTCGCGGACGCGGTGAGCAAGTGTGGCGGGTGTGCGTGAATGCGGGATCAACGGGGCCACAGAAGTTTTACCGCAGAAGTTCCGCCGATTACAAAGTTCCTTTCGTCTAATGTGCACACGCACACGCCAACACGCCCTAACGGGTTTTCGGGACGAATATACATAATATACATACATATATAAATCTACCTTTAAATCGATATATATATATATATGTATATATTATATAGTACGTGAGGGCAAAAGCTTTTTAGCGTATTATATTCACGCCCTCGTCCGCTTTCTCTCTCTCTCTCTCTCTGTATCTAATATCACCTTACACTCTTTCTCGCTCCTCTCTCCCTATCCAAATATCCTCTTACACTCGTTCTCTCTCTGTCACTCGTAAATTTTCGGTCATTATTACACACGTGACGGCGAAGACGGCGAAGACGACGACGGTACACAGGTATAATTTTCGTATATATTATATGCGCGAACACGAGCGCGTAACACGAACACGGTAATAAAAAATAATCATAATAATACACGTTATAATGGGTGTGCGCGCGTTTTTCGTTTTCGACGATGACGGCGACGTTCCCGTCCGCGGTCCACGGGGCTGTATTCATATCGTTTTATTTTCATAAAAAAATAGAGAGAAAAACACGTTCTCTCGTTTTTACTTTTTCTACACTATTTTTTTTTTTTTTTTTTTTAATTTTTTTTTTATCCGCACCGTCGTCGACGAACGCGCGATTACATGGCGCAAAAACAAATTACCCCTCTAAGCCCGACCGCCGCCCAGGATCCTCTTAAATCCCAAGCTCTATACAGTCAATTTTACCCGGTTTGTATATATACATATATATATATGTATATATAATACACACGACGTATTATTTTATTATATTAAACTCGCGTGCGTCGTACGCGATGTATTGTTATACGTTATATTATTATACATGCAGCAGGGGCGGCCAAACTTTTTTTTCGGGTGGAATCCGATCGGCGATAATGTTGTTTTTCTTTTTCAGAATGTCGGCTTTAAACACGTATTACGTATTTCTCTTTCAACGACCATTTATTTCAAATGATAGCGGTAAAGTAGGTTATAAGTGCAAAATAATTTTAAAAAATGTGAAGTTTTATTAAATACTTATGTCTAATTAGTTTCTCTCAATTCAAATAAAAAAATAAAAAAAAAATAGAAAATTAGGTAAATTCAACGCGATCGCAAACGGGTATAGAGAATATATTTCACAAAGAAGCTATACATTAAGATAAAAATTATTTTTCTAATAATACATAGATTGCATTAATAAAATATGTACAGAAGTATAAATTTCTTAAAATGTATGATTATCGACTTTTAATTTGTATGTAATTCACGATTCGCGTACATGAAATTGGTTTTCATTGAAAATTGAAATAACATAATTATTAAATAATTGTAATTGTTAAATTATTATTATTATTGTTAATATTATATTATGACTATGTTAGCACATCACGTTTGACGTGATTTTCATAGTTAATACGATAATAACTAAAATAAATAATAATTAAAATATAATAATATATAATAATTATATTTTAATTATTTTCTTTATCCTTTCAAAATTTAGCTCGTGCAGTGAAGATAAAATATTATTATATTCATATTTTATAAATACAAAACGATGAATTTGTTTATATATTGAACACCATTAATTTGAGTGAGATTTAAAATATTATACTGACTTATAAACAGAGTTATTAACCACGTTGGTACCGGTTATAGACATTAAATAATTACTGAGTTATAATGATTTAAATTAACTTTTTTCGTTTATACTCATGTATGTATAAATATATACTCATATATACATGTATAAAATGACATGCAGGGTAGATATCAATGTTTCCATCAATTAATCAGGATGTTTACCAATTACATAGTTAAAACGTAGTTAACATTTTTAAGACAGTTTGTTGACATTAATTTAAAATTACATCATATATTTTCAGTGTTTAAATTTTTTGTTTGTCATAATTATTGTAGAATGATTATTTTAACATCCTACCAAACTCGTAGTTATGCACTTTTTAAAAATTGAGATAACACAAACAAAAATTTGATGTTTTTATTGTGTAAAATTATTTAATTATAATATAATTAACTTTATATTTATCTTGATTTATTTTAATTTTCATGTATTTCAATTAAATATATTTTATTACAACATAATAAAAATACACATAAGAAATAAACATTTTTTGTTTATAAATGATAATAAAAATCACTGTAAATCATATCCTATATTTGAAATGTAATATCCTTTTTACATATTTGCACTGAGATATTAACACAAAAGAAAACGGTAGTTAGTGAAATAGAAACTCGTGTAGCATAATATCTTATTATGTAACATAATGATTACACCTATAATTTGTATTCTTTGAGCGATAAATTTTCAATTCATGAATGTTATTGTTTTGTCTAATTTTAAAATATTAATTATCGAATCCGAATGAAATAGTTCTGAGTTATTTATTAATAAATTATCTTGTCAAACATTAAAAAATATGTATAATTTTGAAGAATATTCAACGATGCTGACGAAAATTATCTGAAGGTTGAAAAGGCACAATACCTACAAACTTTATAAATATTTAAAAAATTTTCCTTTATTAGCAATACATGCAATACGTTGAATAAGTTATTAAAATTCTATATTGTCAACATTAAGTATATACACTACAGTCCAATAATAATTTCCTCACTGTTGTTGTTATAAATAAAAGAATTTTTAATATTAATTAATTCTGATTTCATTTTGTTACTATAGTAGACCTTTCTTAGCCTCTTATGAGTTAGACAAGCGTCGACTTCTACTATATAGGAAACATGTGTCTGCAATTAATAATAATATTATGACATATATGGTGTTAACAAAAATCGTGCCACATTTTAATTTTGTTTCTAAAATAGAAATGTGTCCGCTGGTAGAGTTATTACAAACCACGTGGTGTACTCTAAAACGTATTGCCGGTGTCATCTTTATATAGAAAAACGATTTTTTGTCTCTCCGTCTAGTAATCTTTTTTTAGTTATGCGTTTAATTAAAATCCAAAAACGGCGCCGACACACACTGTCGGAAATCGACAATGACACTCAATCCTTTTCTGTAACTGGTGTTAGTGTGAAACAGTTTTTCGATTTACCACTTATTTTTTTTTTTTGTTCTTAATTACTATACGACACATAATGATAGCACGTGTTCTTTCAAGAATAGCAAAAGTATAATCATTCCAGATCAGTCTCTTAAGTACTTCAGTCAAATGGTTATAATACGTTCAACTCTAGTATTGAATCGTAATATTCATCGGTCTACATGTATAAGCTGTAGTTTTAAATATTAATTTATTATAACAAGACAACTTCCACGTGTCACCATCATAGAAATATAATGGATCATCAGATATGACTTGTAATCATTTTAAAAATAATTTAAACAATAAAATATACTATTTTGAAAATAAATCCTATAAAGTATACACAAACTATACGCACTAGTCAATATTTATTGCGAAAAAATAGTTTATTCAAATAGTTTCTCTCACCCACGTCAAACGTTTTAATAGTTTTTTACCCCATTTCAGATTTGAAATCCAAATGTCAAATGCATTGAATTTTCTATACAATATACATACCTACTCCGTCGCTAACATTAGATTAATATGATAAATTTACATGATTTGTACTCTTATAGTTACATAACTCAATATCTTATGAAACATTAATTAATATTCATTTTACTATAGTCGATTCTATAGTTTATGTTAACATGTTTTTTCCCCCAAATCATAAAAATGTGAGTATAATGTTTTTTGATCTAACTATCAAAATATATGTCTATTTTAAAATTTTGAAATAAAATATAATTTGAATTCAATAACGACTTTCACTACACTGAATAATAATGGGTTATGTAAATATAATTAAAATAGTACTTTCAATATGTTTTAAATGTTTGTTAGGTTACATCGTCGATTAAACGTAATACAAGATTCTATGACGATTAATTTATTGAGTGACGACTGACTTTGAGAAATGTATAAATTATGATAAGATTAAATCATTTGACTCTTCTATTTTAGTCTTGCAGTGGTGATAGTCATGGCTAATTTAACTTTCGTCTTGAAACGACCAAGCAAAGTGCTTAACTTTGAAATGGGACAAACATCGGTTGATCCCACAAATATTTGACATTATAACACTATAACATTTTCACTTTCTTAATAAATGTTGTTTTCAAACGAAAATGTTTATTATTGTATATTTGTATTTTAGTGAATAAAATTAATTAAATTATACGATAAATAATAATAATAAAAATGTATGGTCAAATCATAAAAACAAGCTAATGTTCAAATTGTATTTGACGTTAATCCATCGGAAAATTAATTCCAAGTAAGTTGATGAAATTGCACGATCCGTTGTTTCGGAAAACTTAAGCAACTAAAAACTTTCGACGTTAATCACGTACATAGGGAATGGTTTCCAAACTCGGTACACGCCGATCACTCCGGGGTCATTTGTGTAGAACATTGGAAATGGTCATCGTTATATGTCAGACAAAAACCACATTTTGAAGATTCGAATGCCACAAAATTGTTTTGCTAACATTGTGTGCATACACATATGTATACATAGATGTAATGCATACGTGTTTAACACAAATGATAGATACTTGAATCATTCATAACAGTAGCTTCAGTTTATAATAATATGGTGAAATAAAGGAAACTATATAATATTCAGTTACGTTCTGTATAAAATCAAAATATTAAAATTATAGAAATATTTTTCATTTTATTCTATTATCATCTTAATTTAGAAACAATAGTTTTATATAAAATCAGGTTATTATTAATTGACGATGTTTCATCATAATTCTTAATACAATATGATTTTGAGGAATTTATTACGTTTAATAATTTATACTTGTACTATACCTTTCGTTTTTTACTGCATAATACGGCGTTATAATAAATGGTATTGAAGCTAATTGTCTATTCAAAGCCTAAGTAAATAAAAATAAAATAAATGAATGGCATTAAATTATTAACAAAACAAAAACTGTATAATACAAAGGTTGTTTAATGTTTTAATAATAATTAAACACGATATGAAAAAAAATTTATCAAAACTATTAATTGTTTGGTACAGTGAATGAGAAACAAATGTATATACCAAAATATTTAAGCTGCATTCAAATTAAATTAATTGAAAAATAATAATTATAAACATTTAAATTCATTAGTTTATATAACATATTATATATGATAATACGTATTTATATTATGATTATTCAATATATTTTTAGATGGGGGAGCCGTGTAATGTGGCCACTTAATTACAACAAAATTAAAATACACATTACAACTTTTTGAAAATTACCAATTTCTTAGGAATTCGAGTTCTTATTTTTTTATGATATGATATAGAAAGATCATCAAAACTCGTAAATCATAAGTCATGATATTAGACATAGTACGTATTACACACATACATATATTTTACATAGTAATATTTGGTATTTTATATTTTCTTTGAATAGTTTAAATGTCCGGTGAAATGAGACGTCGACGTACCCCAATTCCATAATGTTTATTATAGAATTTCTAAGTTTGGTTTTGTAGGTCAATCTTTAATGTCTTATGAATTTTATTTGTGAATTTTGACGACTTTTTTTTAATTTGAAAAGAATATCAAAAACTCCATCATAAATATTTCATTACTATTGTTGGGTTTCTCATTTCCGGTCGAATAAAATATGTGGATTTATCATAGTACGATCACAATTTAAAATATGTTTCTACACGAATCAAAATTGAATCACTTCTTGGATACCATATATTAGTGCATAGTCGATATTTATAATTAAGAATAATCGTAAACCAAATGTGTATTATATATATGAGTACATGCAGTAATTCTGTAAAATACTAAAATATTTCTCATTTCGTTTTTCAAATATATTTTAATACTCAACGTCTGCGGCGATCGCGAGTAAGTATAGATAATAATAGTGCACGTCATATTAATTACAGCCATACATACGTAAATCGTCGTTAGTACCAAAGACCCTGGCTCAAGTACCAACTTAGCTCTTAATTTGAACGTTCAATAATAATAAATGTACAAATGTATAACTAATATGTAAAAAATGTACATTGGTATAAACGATAAACATATTATTTTTGTTGTTACTATTTTTTTTGAAAAAAAATATGATTTTATATTTATTATGGTTCGTAATTTATCAATTTTTTTGTAAAACATTTTTTTGTAGATAGACAAACTATAGTAAATTTTAATTATTTTTCTCGATGAGGTGATGTTGTCAAATTTAAATTCTATATTATCGCTTTGTAAGTTTAAAAGGGTAATATAGGTAGATTTTTAAAGATACATAACCACGTAGGCACATATTTGAGAACACGTCATTTAAACTATTTTCGTGTACGTATTTGATGTAAGTAAATTTCAAAAAAATTGTGATTTTAGTGTAATATTTCTGGTTTAAGATTAACTTTATCAATATCATTTTCAAATGTTAGTTGAAGTCTTTGATAATATTTTAGTACCTAACTCGACAATACGATTATTGATCCAGCTTTAAAATACTTTAATAGCGATTTTTCTCGACTGAATATTATAATATGGTTATCTGATATACGACATAAAAATTAATTGTTTGTTATTTGAAAACGAATTTAACTTGACAACGTAATTCAATTATTTTATAGCACGTGGGGGCTTTCAATATTTCACTACAAGCTGCAACTCTTCTAGCCTTACTAAGATGAGTTTTATTATTAATGTTATAATTATCAAAATTGTTTTCTTTCTACTTTGTTATCCGCAACACGCACCGCAAAACGTCACACATTCTGCACTCGTATATCAGACGTGACTAAACCATCGATCGTGAATGACATACAAATTAAAAGTCGATAATCATACATTTTAAGAAATTTATACTTCTGTACATATTTTACTAATGCAATCTATGTATTATTACATTTAACTTTTTAAATGCATTTTTTTTTAACTGACTGTTATGAATGTTTCATATGGTTTTTGTGAATTGTTAATCATTTTTATTTAATTTTCACAATTTTAATATTTACTGGCAAGAATTATTCTGTTTTAATATTATGATGAATTTTTCCAAGTAAACTAAAAATAAATGTAAAGTAGATGGTATTTCCATTAGTACAACTTCAGTTTTAAAAATTAATGTACTGAACGAGGATGAAGATAGTTGGAGCGTGAATACGAGGATATCTGTTGAACGTTTTGGAATGACTCACGAAATCGTATGTTTTTTTTTTAAATATACGGTCAAAAGATAGATTTTTTGAAATAAACGAGAAGGCGATATGAATAATATATGTATATATATATATATTGTGATCGTTATCTATACTGTTAACAACTTCCACACAATTACATTATATGTATATAATATATATATATATATAGGCTATATAGTGACAGATTTTGTAATCGACTGAAATTTCGCGGCATACGATTCGATCTCTCCGAACTACGCCATGGCCACCACTACCGCAGCTCATGCTGTAGACGTACGACGACGCGTTATAATGATATCGACGCTATATTTTAAAGTGTACTTTAACCGTAAAACGGACGGTTATACAAAAAAATATAATATTATGTATATTTCACGGACTGTCTGTGGTCGAATACTATGTATATATATACGTCTACCTTATCTATACGTACGAGATATACGCACGTACATATAATATCGTGTGAGCTATTAGCATAATAACATTATATAGATACGATATTTATTTTCACTTCGACCATTATCCCAATAATCCACCCACTTCCATTCGCGTGGTGTGTGTGTGTGTGTGTACTCAATTATATGCGTAGTAAGTACAGGAAAGCGGTGTCTGATCACGTGGGTCCAATTTTCGTGTGTACACGTCCGCGCACATAAATGTATAATATAATAGCCTACGTCCTATGGTAGGTACGTACAATAAACACGGTAACCACCACGTTGCGGACTGTCTCGGTCCATTCACATGTACGCCCGCAGAGACGAGCGTAATTATGTCAGACAGAGCCTCTCGTTATGCCGTCCGGCGAAAACCGCAAGATGACTTCACGGGGTCATTCCGTCGCGCTGGCCCGGGACCGAGAATATTGTATGGGGGAACGCCCGCGAGTGCGGAGAGAGAACGTTTATTTCGGCCTCGTGGCCGAGCAGTTTTTGTCAGATGTAATTTGTTCGGTGCCCGAGACCTGGGCCCGGACGACCCTATAAATACTCGGTCAACTTCGCGCATGCACGTGGTACATTATGTCCAGGGAAAGGACACGTCACCGGCGTCGGGGGATGTGGTGGACGTAGACGGGGACACGATTCATATACATTCAGTCTTTTCTCCGTTCCAATACAATGCCGGTCTCAGCATAATAATACCATCAATAACTATGTTTGGCGTTTTCGATGAAAATTATAGATGCGCGATCAAAAGAAACAAAACGAATGATCAATCACCGTTTTCTCGGGCTTCATAGGTTCCCATCGCCAATATCAATATTATCATACCTATTGGGTTTTCACAGTTATACAATTCTTTTGATAAATATTCTGTTACATTTTTACTGTTACTCGTTCGTGTTATCCGTTTTGCCGTTCGGTGAAACGAACATTTCTATTGTACGTTTAAAACGTTTGTATCGATTAAATTGTAATTAAAGCTTTTATCAGTTCAACAGTGTATAAGTTCGATACTAAGAATTTTGAAGAACACTTTGGTAAATTTATAAATATTTTCATATTCATTTATGATTTTCATATTATACAAGGTATATTGTAAATTATATTGATATTGCATTAATTATTTGAGGATCTTGAAGATTTTATTTGAAGATAAATTTCACAATAAATTATTCAATAATATAAATTTATATAATTTATTAGCTAGTTTTTCTATAACGTATATGTACTTCATGTTATATTTTATATTATTGTACAATATTTAATAATGTTTCATGATAAAATTATTATTTTCATTAAATTGCATTAATAATGTATAAAAAAGATAATATTTTATATATTTACATACTACATTTATTATCATTTGATACGTTGATGTAATTAATTTTTACTGTTTCACCCTCTTTATAGCTGACAGATCTCACCCCTTTAGACTTAAAATTAAGTTTACATTGCATTCAAAGGGAATCCGACGATTTTCTATGTTTTATTATTAATTCATACTTTTTAATTAATTTACGTTTAGATTGTTAACGTTAACCAGAAACACCGAAATATACATTTTAAACTTTTAATTAAACACATTTATTCAAATTATTATTATTTTGTATTATCGTTAAAGCATATGTCAATAAATGTTAAATTGGACAACATTTAAGAAATTCCGAGAACAGTCAAAAAACCTAAAAGAAAAATAAATATATGATATTTAGTACTTGAAATGTTGAATTATATAAATTTAATAACTGTGTATTTACTTCATGAATTCATTTTGTAGTTAACTTTGCGTAAACAAAAATATCCATGTAACTTCCAATTCCGTGATTTTCACGATTGATTAAACTTAAGTAAATATTTAATTTATTATTTTTTGATTCCATAAAATAAGTAATCTATATTTTTTGATCTGTTTAAAATTTTGTTGAAATACAACTTTCATAATGTACAACAATTTATTGACTCATAATATTCATTGAAATGACATAACTACCACGTATTACAGTTTAATTGAAAGGATCATAAAGTCTATTGCTAATACAATTTTAGTAGCGTACTTAATGAAAAAAAAATTATTTTCTTAAGTTAATTTAATTTTAATAGTTTATTTTTCGATAAAATATATGACAAAAACAAAATGTTGATTCATTATTTGTACAATTTGTTTAATAATACACCAAATAACTTGCATTATGAAAACATATTTTTAAATAACATAAATATAATATATAACTAATTAATATTAGAAATAAATATATCATTATATATCTCATAAGCTCAAAAACAGTAACAATGCGTAATAATAATATAATATACTATATATGTATATATACATATTAGGTAAAACGACATGTTTTTGTGTTTTGAAGCTATAATATAAGATTGAGAAAAAAAAATCAATTTATCATACACGTCGGGTTTTTTCTTTTTCTATACAAATATAATAAAATATGTGTTTTTTTGTCGTCACGTCGTATGCTTTATACTTTCGAATGAAAGAGTAAAAATTCGAACAAAAACTGATCAAACATCAGAAGAAAAATCACAAGACATTTTCAATAATGATGATGACTCGTATACAAACCTACTTTAGGACTTCTCCCAAGCGTTATGTAAGTGGGAGGGAGGGGGAGGTGGCAGTATGTAGATATTTTTGTGATTTTCCAAACGCCATTTTTATTTTCAACCAATACGTGTACATAAATCACCGGTTGATTTGGAACTCGTTCGATATAGCACCGCGTAATGCCTGTGCGTCGATAATACGGAGTCGTATTACCCGCCATCAACGTTACTGTTCAGGGTCACAAACTTATATTAAGCACATATATTGTATATTTTTAAATAATAAACGTCTTGTAGACTTTTTCGTTTGTTTACAACCAGAAAAAACTCTTTGAAATAAAAATGAAACGGATATAGGTATATGCTTTATTTTCCTACTAAAGGAAACACTACAAAAGGCCTATCGTATGAATAAAAATAAGGACATAATCGATTGGCTTGATGAGAGACATGCTGTTCATGAAAACATCACCTTTGTGTTCATTTCAAACAACTTTCAAGTATAGAAATGTTAACCTTTAAAACTAGCTGATATATAAAATATATTTCATGTATGTTTCCATAGCCAACACGTCGAGTTCAAAGCTAAATTATTTTCTTTAGACTATTCCAATGTCTCAAGTTCCACCCTACACACATCATCCGCGAAAAGAGGAGAAAAATATTCTGGCATGGCCGTGGTCTTCGTCGTCGTCGCAGCCATCCGGTCTTCGGGTTGATAAATGATGTTAATAAGAAAGACGGTCTAGTCGTAATCTTTCTTTTACCCCCTGTCTAACCAATATTCACATACTCGGCCACGAATTTGGATAACACCCACCCGAATATCCCCTTCCGCTGACACGTTTCGATGGATAACAAACAGCCTTGATCTTATATATACATAGGGATCTGCGAACTCTTAACGAAATAATTTTTTTTCTTTCAGAAAACCTCATTTCACGTCTTCGTCGTCGTCGTCAGTAACCACCCGTCTCTCATTCCGTCACATTTCTTCGGTTAAGTTCCGCCGCGAATTTTTCTACCGTCTGTCGTCGGCGCGTTCACTAATGGTATTTGTCTGCCTTACACTCATTCCACCAATATCGACGGCTAGTCAAGCTTCATTCGACTCCCGTAAATCGAAATTTCATACTGACTATTATGACCACCCAGAAAAATATCTAAACCGTAAAATGTACAGTTTGGTTCAACACTATTATAAAACAAGGTCGTTGATCTCCATAAATTAAAAAAAAAAAAAAAATATATATATATATAATAAGTTATTTTATATATATAAAGAGGAAGTTCTATCTGATAGGATCTTTTAATTTTTAACTGGAACAATTATTTTGTCTACTTGTCTCTGCATATTACAATTTCGAGTAACATTACTCGAAACGTAACTTACTAAATTATCAGGAATTTAATTTGAAATAATATCCTTGAAATTAAGAAACAAATATTATGGAATTAATGTTAAAAATTCTTGCCGAAAACTATTTACACTAAGCCGGGGCAATAGTTTTCATAAAAATATTAAAACTTATATTACAATAGCTAATAAGCATCATTAAAAATACTGCATAGAATTTGGAAACTACGTTTAATTTCTTTGTTTGTTGTAAAAAAAAAACTATTTTCGTTATACACATTATATTATATAATATGACATTTATATTATATGAAAATAATATATTTATAATATAGTAAAATATTATAAATTGTTTATTACTTACAAATCAAATATATCAAAAACACAACTGACTTTAAATCATTTAAGTTAACTTTTTTTGATGCAACATCTCAAAAACATATTTATTTTTTAAGTCATTGTCATAATTATTTTTAATATTTATTTTTTATATTTACGGTACTAACGTGTACATAATTAAATATTTATATTTATACATCTCTTAAATGATTTTTCTAATACAGAAATCTAGCAAAGTTAGCAAAAAAAGCATATGTTGTTTCAAAAACACGAGAATCTACTATTTTCATAAAAATCCTTCCAACGATTTTTGAGATTGGAACAAATATTATTAATTTCTCGATATTATTGTGTGGTTACCATAATTCTTATGATTTTTACTATAATAGTTAATATAATAGAAATGTATACATCGTGCTAATTTTAATGAAAAATATTATCCAACTACACGAATACAACATACATACATGAACCTAGGAATGTTGTATAATTTACATACATACATGCTGATTCCATTATGTTCATTAACTTGGCTCATAAGTCGTTATGGTTCCTATCTAAAAAATCGTAAAATCATTTAGTTTTTTCGTAATAACTTGTAATCACCCACAAACGCTACAAGATATAGTGTTTTAAAATGTAATATTATTTATCGTCAAATAAATGTTTATAGAAATTTCGCTTATTTCGATTTGAAATATGTTTAGGATACTGGTGACTGGTAATGCCGAATAACAAAAAAATAGTTTTAATAAAATGTGTAAAATATACGGGCGTGAAACAAGCACAAAAGCTAATCGATCCACAAGAGGGCAATGAAGCAGTACATCACTTACACCACAATAACTCCGTGCGCGTGTACCAGGAAATGGTTGCACAATGAATTATGAACTCGTGTAGACGTGACATGGGTAATTTTATGGAAAATGCTTTTCTAACTTCAAAACAACATAAGGGAACAATGAGGGGGAGAAAAAAATTGTTCATAAATCGTTCTGAAACCCGGTGAACGGGGTGCGATTATTATAATTCGGTAATATATAAACAATTTTGTCCGAAACTGAAATCGTCATGTAAAAAATTAAAGGTTACCCAAGACCACAAATAATAGTAAACACAGTATCGTTTGCACATATTGCACACGTTGCACGTGTGCGCACGTTTTGAGTTGTGTGAACGCAAACGGTTAACCGCAAAAATAGCCTAGTCAGCTTTACTGCAGTATAATCTGCCATTACTGGTAACCACGGTTTGGACTTTCATTGTTAAATGTGGCATTTGAACGAACCCGGGAATGCAGGCTTTAAGTACAGTTTTGCATAAAGTTCATTTCACAAATGAATGAACACCACCTATACACAATAAAATAATATTATGTATGTCTTCTATGCATTTAGTTATATGGATCGACTTAAATATTAGCTTATTGTTTGGTGAAAACTTGAAAGTATACATATATTTAAATAACATATTTTTACGAGTTTTGAAGAGTTCACGTATTTCACATATTAATTTTCTTAAATCGGTAAAAACCATTCAAACATTTAATTACTATCGTAAATTACGTTTAAGACAGCTTATATTGTTATACGTTACAGATCGTATAATATTAATAAGAGGGTCGTATATGTATTAATGTATTGATCGAGTATAAACATTTAATCAATTCGACCGTTAATATTAACTAAATATGTACCTGATGCATTTACAATTAAATTGACAGCATTAAAATGATTTTTTGTTGGGTTTTTTGCTTGCTTAATTATTTATAATATAAAAAAAGTATAAAATTATTATTATTTAATAAACATATATATATATATATATATATATATTGGTTAAAAATTTTATGATCATGTAATTTACGAAATGTAATTTGAAAAAAGAACAGTACGTTAAATATACATTATATATGTGTAATATCTTAAATAAAACAAAAAGTAAAATAATTATTAGGAACACTATAAAAACAAAATTCAACGAATAAATGAAGAAAAAAAAATGAAAATAATGATGAAATGTTCTAAAATTTAAAGAAAATGAAAATGTTGGACTATTGAAAATTAATGATTATTCAATGGCCAACATTTATGCATATGTTTTAATATTAGGCTTCACCATTGATATACTTTTAATTTTAATTTTAAGGCAACGTATGGACGCAAACTTGTTGCTCGACTAAACACTTTGCTACCCTTTTTACCGTCTTCTCGCGTACAGTACTTGGTTGGCCCTTGAATAAATTATCATCAAAAACTCAAAGGCGTCGTTAATAAGGTTTTTGTTACCGCTACGTGCTAACTGCCGGTTGTATCTCCTGTTGGGAGCATGAAAAAATAAACACACTCTATGAATATACATTAGTTTGTGCATGATAAAAAAAATGTTCACTAAACGTAATAAAGGGCCAGGACGAAAACGTTCATCTTAAATTTGTGTACAAAATGAGGACGAAAAGTAACCCGAGTGTATATATGTGGCACGTTTAACGTCAGTAATAAATAATAATAAATGCGTTTTATTTCTTAAATTTATTATGTTCCTTCTAAGCGGAGTAGACATCCTCGAGAAGAATCCATGTATACATAAGTGCGAAGCTTCGGGTTCGATTACAAAAGGACTTGTGGTAGGACGGGATCAGTCGGGTTGGCTAGGAAACGAGTGCTTTTCTTTTGGCGATTCCTCCTGCTCTGAGAAAAGGGTCATTTGTAATAATGAACGAGACAAAAATATATATTACGTAATGCGTGGACGAAGAAAAGAGAAGTTGACGTAATGGGCAATCAGCTTTGAAGCCGACGTCCCTTTTTATGTCCTTTACTCCTTTCTTTCACTATCTCTCTCTTTCTCTCCTCTCTATCTATCTATCTTTTTGTTAGTTTTTTTTTATTATGTTCGTATAAAGTATTCGCAATCATTTTTATTATCGTCTAGATTACTGCTCTTGAAATCTGGCCAACGTAGAAGAGACTGTGTTTACATATTATTCTTATGGTGGACCTTAAACAAAACGATATTTGGTACAATTTTATTTATCCATGTTTATAGAGTGCGTATATTTTCTACTTTATATACATATATACATATATATATATATATATATACACACATACTATCTAAGATTCGATTATGCCAAACATGCAAAATCCAGGGTATCGTCAATGGGCCCTGTACGTTTTCTTTAAAATACTATTAATGGTTTGCAACCCACTTCGAATCGTTTTCTTATGTACTCGTACTCGTATTTACGAAATATAAATAACACTCTCGTGTAAGGCAATGTTACTAAATCCAATTTCCTTAATTTGACAAGATAGCGTAAAATTATATACCATAATAAATGCATTTCTCTTGTTGTTGTAAAAAAACATATTTTAGCTTTTAAATTTTACACGTAAATTACGTTTTATATACTTACAAAAACTGTAAAATCTCAATACCATAAATTAGATCATTTTCTTTCTTTCGTGATGTTGCAAATACGTTGGCATTCAAACTTTAAAATCACGAATCTGAATATTTATTACATCTGAATTAATTATATACATTCATAAAGTCATATTCTTATATAATATATTTATATATATTATATTATATAAGCATATGATTATGGTTTTAATTAATTATCGGTTACAATAAACAATGTAATTTGTTGCTTTATTTTAATTTAATGGTTTTCTTTAAATGGTCGTTTCGTGTATAAAATATTTTATTGCATAGTTACAATCCGAATGAAGTCATAAAATTGTATTTTATAGTAATCAAGAATTTATAGTTTAATGTGTATATTGTGTATTAAATCAAATGAATTTATTAAAACATATCTGATTAACTAACATTTATTTCAGAGTAATCTGTTTTATTTTTAAATTAAATTTATATAATGATATTTATATAATACAATCGTTTAAATTTTATTCAATTTCGAATTCATATTTTGATTTAATAACACACGAAATGATACAAATTACTTCTTCTTCGTCTTTTTCTTCTCATTTTAAAAAAAAACTGATACTATTACAATTTATTATCTTAAAATATAAAAATAATTTAAATTCTATACAAATAAATGTTTTAAATTGTCTTTTTACAGATAATATTACTGTCATGGTATTATTTCTGGAAAGGTATAATTAATTATAAGTATGTAACGCAACTTTACTGTTTAATAGTAAGCATTTACATAACAAATACATATTAGAAATTCAATAAAAAATATTATAATGACTATTATTAATGTATTAATCAAGCATTTAATTCCAATTACTGTTGAAAATTTTCGTGATAAGACTAAAAAAAAGTAGAGTCATTATAATGTAAACATATTATTTTTGAAATCTACGAGTTAATATAATATGACATCTAGAAAATCTTGTATCGTTAGTTATTTAATATTGAATAAGTTATATACTATATATAATGTACATATTAAATTATATATCATATATATACTACGACCCGAAACCGAAATTGGACAAACCTCTGAAATGCCCGAGCACATGACGAAGTTCCCAAGGCCTTCGGGCTATTTCCTCTTATTTCGGATTTCGCCCGGGCAGATCTGATGTTATCATAAACGTTATTTGGTTAGATCTGTAGCACATAAAAATGTTATTACTTAAGGATATTCTCACCTCACGATGTGCCCGGGAATTTCTGAGCTTTACTCGATTTTGACTTTTTGCCCGTCACATACATAATACATTACATTTTAAGATATTCGAAATAAAATGTGCAAAACATAAGTATGATTATAATAGTTCTATATATTTAGCTACAAAATTATATTATGTATTATTATACTAAAATGTAATGTCATTGAAGTATTAAATGTTGAAAATTATAATAACTATAACGAAATAACAAAAATCGACATTGTTGAAAATTCATGTGCACAGGTGGTATTCCGTTCTTCAGTGAAATTTGCAAAATTTTATTCCAATGGTAAAAACAAATTATCTAAAACGTTAAAATTACCATTTTAAAGTAAATCTGTGAACAATTACTGATATAATAGTCGTGGAAATATTCGTATTTTAACCACAAAATACAAAAAAATCATTTACTTTGACAAATTGACCATATTAGATACAAAAAAAAAAAATTAATATACATATACGTTTTAATTTATAATAATTGTTAATCAATAATTAAATTTAACAAAATAAAATTATTGTTGTCAATTAGTTCATTTTAAGACACGTAATCGCATTAAATGATTGTGTGAAAAAATATTTTATGTCGTAACCATTTAGCGAAATAGTTACTTTTGTCAAATGTGAACTATTTTATAGAATATAAACTATTTTTCGATAAATTGTGAATTATTGAAAAACTGTATTAAATGAACACATTTACATGAAAAGGACAGTAAGAATTAAGTTGGTGTATCTTTTTTCACAATTATATGTTTAACCATATTACGTAACAAAATTATCTATATAATAAAGTAGTCATAAAAAAATTATTTAATAGATTGTTATCATGTTATTAATTCATTTGCCAAAAACAGCAATATTTTACATCAAGCGTTGTTGTATTAAATCAAAATATTATGAAGAATTTAATTTTATATCAATAAAAAGATGTTGTTTGTTTGATATTTAATCTATTATAATTTTAAATATTATTCGTAGTCATTTTATACTACATTCTAAATTAAAATTTTAAAGAAAAGCTTTAAGTTATAGAATACAAACTGGCTCGTTAGAAATTTTTTTAGTAGGTATCAAATTTAGCCTGCTACTCCTGTTTAAATTATAATGTGTGTCAATGTATACACATGCAAATATATTTGGAACAGTCATTGAAATTTAAATAAAATATAAAAAATTTAAATTATTCAAGAATTCGTAAAAATCATTCAAATTAAAAAATAATGTATACTATTACATAATAATAGTACTCGTAATAATGGTAGGGTATAACTTTATTATAAATTCATGGCCAAATAGTGAACAAAAAACACTTTATAAAATTTATGTGTCTGTTTCATAAAAAATTATGCATTTAATGCATTTCTTAGTACTTCATGAAGTGTCAAAAATCAGTTTCGATATAATTGAAAAGTCCATGAAGTATCTACAACATATATACGAGTATATGTACATATTATCACCTAATGAATTAGGAAAAGCACGGTAGTTTATAATTTTTTCAGTTTCAGTTTTTTTATCCATATACCAATATCCCTTATATTTTACGGTAGCAGTATCGTATGACGTTATATAATAGAGTCTAATGGATAGACTGTATATCGGATAGTCTATCGGATAGACTGTATAATAATAAATGTACCATGTCACATATGTATGCATATGAATAAAACGTTCTACGTAAATTTAGTATCTAACATAATTTATTTGTATGCCATTGTATGCATTAAAAATTTTGATTCACCGTCATGACGCAGAACAACTGCACATTCGTGTCAAACGATAAGTATATTGTCACCGTCAACTTCGTGTTACATAATTAACAATTTTAAACGCTTACGTCGTGAATTACATTTCCTAAGTACACGCAGTACGAGAAAGCGCTAAGATAACGACATTATAATATAATGTTTAGTAAGTAGAAACTGGAGTTCTTGAAAATATAAATAACGAGTTTCAATAGTTATTATCGATGGTAAGAACGTTTCTTCCAATGATTGCCGAAATCCTATCACACATTGTCATTAAAACGTTGAGCTTTTTGTTATTCAAATTGGCGGCGCCGCGACTATCGCGGTAATGATAATAACAATAAAATATAATAATAGTAATAATAATAACAATAATGATAATAATAATAATAATAATAATAATAATACTAACGATAATGATAGCGATAAATACGGAGCAACTAATATAAGAAAACGGTTGTGTCGGTATTAAAACGTGTTCAAATTCTACCCTCATAAACACTGACTTTATGGGATTTCTGTATAAATTGCACTAGCAACGTCATTGGCCTGGAAAGCCATAAATTCGATTTTAATCTGGAGGAAAAATAATAATATAAGAAAGATGTTGGTGGGGGGGGGGGGGGGGGGGGCCGAGAAAGTGAAACGAAAGGTGAAAACGAAAATCTTAAGAAAATATTATGTGCGCACACATATGCGATTATAAAATACGAAATAGCAATACCTAGACAGTTTGACAGACAGATGTGTGTTACGTTAACACCATTAAATTTCAAATAATACATTGTTTTATACCATTTAATTGCATCATAGTTGGTACCATATACTATCATTACTTTACGATTTTATAATCCGTTTTAAAATCAAAAAGTTCGTTTATCATAGAAATGTGTAGCAATTAAATTATTTTATTTTAATCTTTTAAACACAAAATTTGAACAAAGAATTTATATTCTATTCAAACAAATACTTAATATACGTGTAATGTCACTTATAAATGAACAAGAGTGTATATGTAGATATTGCTTTATATGTTTATGAAGAATTTTTTTAAATTAAATAGCATTAAATATTTAAATTACAGTCAAATCACTTGTCATAAATATAACTAAAATGTGTGTGATATTTTAAAACAATTACATGACTTTATGTAATTAAAAATTATAAATACAGACATACATACAGTAGCGATTTGTAATTTTTTTCATAGATGCATATATTTATTTATATTTTTTTTATAACGGTATTATAAATATTGAGATATATTGAAATAAATGTTAATCTTTGAGCTCTCTGGAAAAATGATTGCTAGAGTGAATAAACAATATTTAAGTAGACCAAATTGATATAGACTGTAAAAATTCTTACAAAGTTTAAACAAATCTTTTTGTTTTGAAAGTATTTGGGTGATTAAACTTATAAAATTAGCACACAGTGAAGAATAATGTTTTTTTATAATATTTATAATACATGTATTAGCCTTGCAATTCTTTTAAATATTTTACAGTTAAATACGCTTATAAATATTGCATAGATTTAAATTTAAATTTTGTAGAAATTGTGTTCAAAATCACATCATTTATTATTAATTAATAACAAGTAATCAGTTTTAAATGTGTACAGCAACGTGACAAGGGGGGTCTTAAGAGTTAATGCGTTGTATAATAATAAAATATTAGTACAAGACCTTAAACTTTTACATGAAAAGGTGATTACGTGAGTATGTGTTTAAATAAACCTATGGTTTTTTTTCAAAAAATACAATAAAAATAATTATATTTGTCAAATAAAAAATAAAAAATATATGTTTTTATATTCGTTTTGTTTATTTACTAACCAAAACTTAAAAATTATCAACAGCGTATAGAAAATAGGTATTAATCATTTTTCTTGGTTTACATACATTATTGACTTAAAATTTTGTCGTATTATTATTTTTATTTAAAAGTAACGATAAATTAATTTATCTGGGAAATGATTCTTAGTAATATTCAGTATATAGAAAACATTTTTTGTTTGTGAAAATGTACATAAAAATTATTTTTTAATTAAAGATTTGTATAAAAGAAAAATTAAATTAAAAACAGAAAATGTTCACGTTTTATTTAGATTCATAAAAGTAACTATACTCGGTATTTAATTGTTTTTCTATTGATTTTTTTTCTTTCCTGTTGAAAAATAAAGAATTAGAAGGAAAATATTTAGCGAGACAAGCTACAGAATGGACAGTTTAACAATATATTTAACAACATACTTTGTCGATATGGGTTGGTTTACGTCATATAAGTAAGTTTCTGAATAGATTAATATGATTGTAAATTTGTATGCGAGAAAAAAAATGTTTGATTGGAAATTAATTTGACCCCGTCAAATACAGGAAAAAGTTGTGTGATTCAAAACTCAAACAAAGTATCAACTTCTAGGAATTTACAGATTTGTAAAACATATAATAAATTTTGTTTGTGACATTAAAATCCTAACTGAGCTAAGATTTTTTTTTAAGAATTTTCACCCAAAATTTGATGTGCGGTCAAAAACGCAAATGTTAATTATGCATTATGCACGCGATTTGTTGTAACCAACTACACACTATTTACGAAGACGAGAAATTATTATCGAGGATGTAAGTTAAAAATGGTAAAATACAAATTATTTATAGTGTGTTAAATGTTTCGAAATGACAAAATATAATGGATAAAGTACCTATAATAATAATAATAATAATAATAAACAGATTTAATCGTATAAAATGAAAAAAATTCAAAACCGAATGCGAACGGGTCGGTAAGTCGTACGTTGGCAGCATCGTTTGTCCACAGTTAGTGATTAAATTCTATTCGCTCGGTTTTATCTTGTACGCAATTTGTCTTCCGGAACCTTTTGACCAAATAAAATCAACGCCGACTGCCTCGCCCTCGGGGATATTTTATTTCTCGCGACCGCGCTATTCCGAAACAATCAATTGCAATGTTTGTTGTCCCTTTCCGTTTACCTTTGGCATCTCAATCGCACTTTCCGAAGATCCGTGAAACGTTCCTTTAATTGCACGTCCGTGATACCATACGACTGCAGCTGTGCTATTACTATACTATTACTGTGCCATTATTGCCTGTACGTCGGCGTCGTCATAGCTAAAATTTTGTCAGCAAACTGAGAGCAAACCGTCCTATTCCGACTATTGACGTCTGTCGACGACGATTCTGTGCGCGCGTATGCGATCGTTTCGTTAAACAGATACTCGAGTCCCGGGGAAACGTATTTCTCCATTTTCCATTGAAAAAAAAAAAAATACTTGAAAAATTACAATTTCTGTTAGATTTCCAATTTCGCCGTTTTAGTATTTTTCTTCATTAAAAACATTCAATTATACAACTCGATATGGTATCGAGTTTTTCATTGTCTCCACAATATAAGTCGATCAATATTCGTCTATTAATACACAAAATATAATTTTTTTTTTATTTTGTACATTTCCAAGACAAGTTGGTCCGTTATGTGTTATATTTGTTTGTCGGGATTTCGGATCAGAAACGTTGTTTCGGTTGAATATTAGAAAGAGATCAATAGAACACCATAGTTAATTGAACAAGTCCGAAACTACCCGCGTAACGTGTAAAAGTTGTATTTTCTGTCAATAGCACGCGACTGCGAACAAATTTTGCGTTTAAACGGATCGTTCAAAGACCCAACTACGCATACGTCGGGTCGAATCGGCGACCACCGCGTCGAGAGAAGGAAAAAAAAAATCACAACAACGGGCTTGTCGCGAGGGTACCGGGCCAGGTGAAACCGGACGGAACGCTGGACGAGTAATAATTGTTTGGAAATTGATTGATTTCCGGCGCGTAGGTCGCACAACGCTCGTACCCAGAATGGCGGCGTACAAATACGATCAACGTGTACCGACGCCCGGCGGCACGGCGAACGCCGGTCTCGTACGACGCGCCAAGACAAGACGTAATAATAATCGTAATAAAACGGATCGTGACGATCACCGTTCGGCTCGTGCGATTACAATATAATCGAGTGGCCGACAACATAAACGTTATGAATACGTCTTATTTGTGTGACGCGCCGCGCGTCTCGTGTAGTATAGTAATCACGTCGGCCGACGTAGAACCGAAATGATAATAAAACTAAACCGCTACAATATTATGAACACGTTACGACGCGTGTAGCGCACGGCCGGCCGGCACACGTATTTATCATGTACGCACGTGGTACGCGAACACGTCCGTTCGCGTAAATGGCCGCCAGCCTACACGGTTCCCACCAACGACCCTGTCAACGATAATAATAATTATTGTTTTCGGACCCGGGGGACTGGTCCGCCGCCGTCGCCCATCAAGGTCGAAATATCTAAAATTCGTCGACGGACGCACGCTCACGCGCGCACACAACGGACGCGGTTACATAATCGTCGCCGCCATTGACCGTGATAAAAATACCGTCTCGCCGTTCGGCGTCGGGAGAAACGATAACCGATATTGATATAACGGCGTGTTGTCGTTACTGGTACTCATCACGTTATCGCGAACAAGTCTTGCGAATCGTCGGCCAATTAATGCAAACGCGTCTAACGCGAATGTCGTTCGCTGTTTTCATGCGAAACGTCGCGATCGTACGAACCCCTTCGGCAGGTCGTGGACGATCGTTTTACACGGCGACCTGCTGCACGCGGACGCGCACGTCACCACGGCCAACGTCCGACAACCTGGTACCCGGAGGCGCTATTTTTCAACATAAATATTCGTGTTTAATCTATCGTTCTCGTCCGTTTCGTCCGTTTATGGTATGTTTTTGAACTACGGGTTTCACATGATTTAAATTAAATCGAATAGAAAACGCATTGCTAATTAAAATCGCATTACTTACAGTTATGTATTGTTAACATATTCGCACGTGTAAACATTTTTTTTTTTTTTAATTATAAATTATGGAAATGGAATTTCATTTCATTCCAGAAAACCATATAGTTAAGTTTGTTATAATATTGTATTGTATTATATTAATATAATATTGTGATATCATTTTTTCAATAATATTACGAATAGGTCATCATGCCAAAAGTAATAGATAATTTGTTCATACAAAACAATTTAACTGTATACATACATATGTGAGTAATAAGGACGTCAAATTGTTAAAAATTGTACAGTTTGTTCATGAATTTTTAAAAGTTTACAAAAACTGTAAACCTTTAATAATAAATATTAAGCAGATTTCTATTTTTCTAATGTGTAGTTGTAGCAAAACATATGAGAATCAACATTTTAAAACTATTTAAGAATATAAAAAATCAACAAATAAAAAAATAAAAATTTGATTACAACTTAATTGTAGTTCTCAAGTGTTCAAATTTCCATTAAATTACATAAATAGTATATTTAACAATTTTACTCTTACTTAGCTGAAATCATTAAAATTATTCAATATATATACCCCCGTATACAATATAATACACAACTAATTAAGATACTATAGTATAATACGTATAGCTTATTATTTTTTCGACCAGTTTATTTCTAAAACAAAAATCAGATCTGAAGTAAAAAAATTGAGCATTTGTTTGGTTATTTTTAACAGTAAATAAAATTGTTACATTTCAAGACATTTGATCGGTAACATTGTGGGTACGTATTATGGAAAGTGATGGAAAAAGATCGACAACCGGAAGAATGATACGAACCACTACCAAATGTGACCTACATACGAAACATCTCAGAATTACATGGACGTCATATTCGTGTTTATATTCATAACTCGTAGAATTGATTGGTCAGAAAAACATTGGTCTGAAACGAAAATGTCATTGGTTGAAGAAACAACAGTGGTCAAAAGTCAAATAATAGATTGGACAGTAATTATGATATATGGACATTCCAAATGCCTGCGGACGACTAGAAACTTTAAGAACTTAGCATGTTATAAAGTAAGATATAAATTTAAATTAACATTTTGGTAGAATTTTATTAATACAACGAGTTTTTTCAAGATAACATTTTATATAAATTTAAATTCAATAACTCCATCGTTTTCGTTTAGAATTTGAGAATAATCGAGTATTTATATATGTTTATTTTACTAAACTTTTTATAACCTAATATACTTGTATTCATGTACATATACAAATTTGTCTTAAAACACGTTTATTTTTTATTTGACAGTGAATCACTGAGATTTTCAAATTGTAAGTCTTGCATTTACCGAATATTGTATATTTTTAGTTTAATGTTATTTAATATTAACATATCTTTTTTTGTATCTATATTATGTTATTTTTACGTGGACAATACTTTAGATGAATGCCGTGGTAAAAACAAATTTAAAAGTAATCAAATAACGTTAACCATGTTGAGAATTCTTAATTATTTTCTCAATTTTAAGTGAGATTGAGATAATACATCCTATACAAATTACAATTTATAGACAAATTAGCAGTATATTAAGTAAATTATATTAAATGTATCATTTTCGAATTTCAGGCAAATCTCCACGTGGTCATGGCGAATAAATCAAAAATAAATTTAGTTCACTTTTACATGTGATTTTGGTTGGTAAAAGTTCAAAATTTATTTACTACCATATACTTTTAAAGTAAACAACTTTTGAACTAACCAGTTTATTTATTATATTATTATTCTTATTAAATTTAAATCTAATTTCTAATAATTTTGTATACATTTTCACTGTAAAAATATGTCTACTGTGCTCGTACAGTATTAACAATTTTAATATTTATAATAATTGTTTTATTTAATCATTTTTATTAGTTATAGTTAACAAAGATAATATTAAGTAATATATTATGTATTTAATTTTTAAAAAATTGCTTTTTTCATTAAATTAATAGTAAAATTAAAATAACTTATATTATAGGTAAATACTCCACAATTTTCTTAGTTTAAGCAAAACATAATGCTTATTTCCAGTTTGACTTATTTACTACAAAATAATAGTTAAATGATAAAAAACATATAATTATAATTATTAGGAATTTCTGTTTTAAAAACATTTTTCTTGTAATATTATTATTTTTTGTGATCCAACTTTAAAATAATAAACGTATTGATTAAAAAATGTACGCTATTTAGAAAAAAAATTAGAATTCTATGTTTCATGCATTTCATTAAATTAAGCACTGCAAATTGAAGGGAAAACTTGTTTTATAAAATGGGTAAATATCAAGTTTTTCTTTCACAGTAATGTCCAAATGACAATAACTAAAATCTCCTTCGCTTATTCTAATAAGGTTCTTAATTATGAGTATTATTCATCAATATTTTTTTAAGAAGTAAAGGGTTGTTTTTTTAATTAATACTCGGGCTTTCATCAAAAAATACTACTAATTATGAAGTAGATCGATTCACAACTGGTAGAGTTTCGAAGAAGAACTATATAATTACACTAATTTCATTCCTTTATTGTGTGCTATTGGGAAAGGATCACAGTGATTGGATTTCGTATAATTAGAAAACCGCTCATTTTGCTTTAGAGATAAAAACATTAAAATTATTATCTTTCCACCGGAGGGTCCCTTTTAAAATTTTCAGAACGCATTCGGAATAACATTGGTGTTATTTAAAGGATTTTAGTGATTAAATTGATGGAAAGTATTTAAATGGTATGTATAATTATTTAACTTTAATACAATACGTTTAATTATTGCTCGGCTTTATGAAATTATAAACATCAGTCCAATCAATAATTTAATTATTTCCTATAATGCAGTTCTTCCTTAAGGGAGGAATTATCAACCATTTTTATGTGCAAATTAATCAAATACTACAAATGTACACTTCATTATGGTCCAATTTATTTTTAACCGTTTTTAAAATAAATGCTTGCATAGGATTTTAGAGCATTTTAAAATGCATCAATATGAATTAAAAATGACAAAATAAATACACACAATATTTTTAAATAGTTTATTAGAATATCACGTTTACCATAAAACGTTTTTAATCCTTAACTTGTATTAGTGATGGATAAAAAGAAGAAAGCAAATTGGATGGCATATTCACATACGATCGAAAATAATTGAAACACATATAATAACACCACATGAGAAAAGGTGTATGTAGAAAAAACACTGATCGCGTTAATTACGGCATTTATAAAATTACGACTATATAATTATATAAACAGCTCAAAGAGTATTAAAGATGAAAAGAATTTTTTTTTTATATAAAATAGAAAAACAAAATATAAAATTGTAAATGTATGAAATATGACCAATACCAATTGATATGTATACGTATACAAAACCATCGTATACCAAAATTTATATATACAATAATGATATTTATAATATTAATAATAATAATGATGATAGTAAATAGTACAATATTTATAAAACATTGTTTCAAAACATATCTTTAGACTAATGGATCAGCATAATAATAATAATAATAATAATAATAATAATTATTATTATTATTATTATTATATTATTATTATTATTATTATTATTGTTGTTGTTGTTGTTGTTGTTGTTGTTGTTGTTATTGTTATTGTTATTATTATTGTTATTAAAGGATTCATATGGTTCATAGAACACTAAAATAGCTGAGCCAATGAAAAAGAGAAACTGAAAAAAGGCTCCGGCATCATATGCCAAGTGTGTGTTTCAGGCACCGGACGTGAATAATGGTGTTGTAGATTTAAAAGAAAAAATACTTATTGAAAAGGGGGGTGAAAAGTATTCAGATGTCAGCATTTGAAACTTGAAAAAAATTACCAACAATATAATAAAAAAGTTTTTGAAATAATTTTACTTCGAAACTACTTAGGAAATTCTATATATAGTATTTACATTATGATAAGTAACGGCATTTTAAAAATAACAACATACACATAGACAACATATAATTTAAAACTAAATGTTAATTCTAAATCTAAATTTTCAAAACTATATATTGCAACATACATTGTAAAAATATAGTTACTACTAAAGTATTATTTTTAATTTTAAATTAAATAGTATTATTTAAAAAGAATTATGGTCGAAGGTTACAGCTTGTTACCCAAATCATATTTTATTACGATTTCCCGCTTTATACTTTTAGTTTTTCTTCAATCGCTAAATTCTACTACAAATACATAAGTAATAACTTTTTTAAAGGCCTAATTTTAATTTTCAATTGAATGATAAGAACACAGGAATTTCTATTAAGTTATAAGAACCACAAATTTGATTAGGTTAAATCTAAGAATGTATAATAAAAGTCATAAAAACAAAAATTCACAAATCAAATTTTAAACGCAAAAACACAATTAATATTTCATGACTATTCTTAAGATTATCATGTCCATTAATACTAATATAATAGTATAAACTGTGTACTGGACCAAGGTTGAAATATAAATTTAAAAGTAATTTTAGAGATAATTTGGTAAACATTTTTCGTCATTTATTTAGTTAGACTATGGCAATATAGTATTTTCTAGCCATATTCCATAGAAATAGATATCTTATCAGATTTTCCCTAATTTCGTTATACGTAATATATTTTATCACGAATTAAATTTTTAAGTATAGAAGCATACACTTATTCATTTATCGAAAGTGTCTGGGGAGATCGATTAACATATTTGTTATTTGAGAAAATAATATACGGCATAGTAAATCAAAGATTTTATAACTTTTAAAATGTTTTGAACAAATATTTCACTTTTAATTAATTGAATATAGAATATGTTGGTAGAATGACTACTACTGTGAGCAAGTAATGTATGGATACTAAATATAGTAGAGATATTTTGAATGATATTCAATATTGAATTGAGATCAATTGAATTAATAAAAAAGTTATTCTCAACTTAATAAAAATAAATGTATGATAAATTAATAGATTTTATAAAAAAATAATTACATATAATAATGCTCTGCAGGCTATTGTATATAAATGTGGTGATTCTTGAAATAGACATAAATAATCCGAAGTATGAGAATTTTTGTAGTTTAATAAACAAACTTAATAGGTTTTCATATACTCGTGTGTGTATATATATATATATATATATATATATGAAAAGTTAAATTTAGTATAATTATTGTATAGTACCTTGAAATTAAACAAAACGTAACGATTTTATTGATATACTATATTTTATTTTAAACAATTTAAAAAAAAAACAATATTATTCTTTAAGTTTAAAATTAAAATTAAAGTATTATGTTTTAAGTTATTGTTTGGTATTAATTTCACGATAAATACAATACTCATAAACATAAAATTTATTCTATGTAAATTATTGTGTAATTAATGTTTGTAAATAAATTCGTATATTTATAAAAAATCGAATTATATTATACTACTGTACAGTATAGTATAATATATGATCTTGAGAATATAATTTCGCCATATATTTAAATGTTGATTATACAAATATTAATTAATATTTAACGTAGTATACTGTGTTATTTATTGTCAAACACTTTTTACTGTTGATATAATTCGAAGAAAAGAATAATTATCATTTTGAATTAAAATCGTTTTCGAAAAGTTTTAACAATCATTTTGTCGTTCCAACAAAAATTATAATAATTCGCAATTAAACGAGAATATTAATACGACCGAATCGTTGAGTATTTATTCGCTTTCTAAATGTTCGGGAAATAAATTATGTAAAACTCTCGATTCGTGGTGAAGTGACTGAGGTTGTTCCAAGTTTTTCTCGTGGTGGAACTTTTTAATTTGTTTTCGAAGACCATGAGAAGACGAATTTAAATGGCTTTTACTGCGGATCATATTATTTAACCAGGATTATGACAGAATAAAAGAGGGGAGAGAGTCAAAGAGTAGAAACACAGGTTGTTTTTTCCTAATAGGTAATCGTTTCCACTCAACGACTAAAAACACAAAGTAGTATATTCAATAAATGTTTACATTATAAGAAATGTTTAAACATTGTTGAAAAGGTCTACTTATTAATAATGAAGTAGATACTCAATTAAAAGTTGCCATTATTTCATGTCACGTGTTTTAATATCAATGATTTTTTTTTCTATTTTTTTTTCTTGACTAATTTATTAGAATTACGTTGTGCATATTATTTGCAGATACCATATGTTATATAAGTTTAATAATAAGGATTTTTTTTATGATTTACCAATAAAAGTTTATAATTTTATATGGTAGAAATTAACGTTTTACGATGCATATTGCACAAAAAATATAATAATGAATAGAAAAATATTTAATTGTTTACTATTACATATTAATGTTACTAATTGAAAAATTAATATTGTGCAAATGGTTGATTTGACTTTTAATTTAAAACATTTCCTACATGAACGACGCGACGTTTATCCACGTGTTTCACGTAATTCTTTTAAATGTAAAAATTTAATAAATCATTTCAATGGTTATAATAAACATATATATTTATACAAATAAAATGAATAGCTGTAATACTAAAATATTTATATCTGTGCCGAACAAAATAGGAAATTCGAACATTGTGCACGAACATTTGGGCCATGTAGAAACGATCAATTTAACATTCCCATGATTTCTACGTTTCCTGATCATTATACCGTAATCCCTGGAACAAGCATGTTCTACCTAAATTCCTCTTAACGCTGTGAATTGAATTGAATTATTAAAAATTATATGTATATAGCATACCATATTTGTATCAGTTACTGACAATTTTCCATGGTCATTTGGATATTTATTAATTAATCACTTAATGTATTTATTATTAATTTAAAATAAAAAAATATCAGAATTAATATAAATAAATTTAATAAACTACATTTTTCATAAACCTAAACTTTTAAAAAGCTTTCCATATATCATGACTACAATATGTGCTTGTACTTTTTTGATTTGTTATTAAATCGTTTTAATCTTTAAATATAATTGGATAAAATTAGTTGACTGCAACTTTGAATATAACAAGAGTAATTCTTGTAAGAACAAATAAAAACATTACAAAACGTATGTAAAATTTTTATATTATGTTATTGATATATAATGTAATTTGTTTAAATATTATGGTTAATTTTGCTCATTTAATAATAATAATTCAATTACATAAATAATTAAATAAACTAAATGCGATACTATGACACTTGCTTATGATTTAGAATTAAATAATAATATATATGTTGTGTAAATAATAATATTTTATATTATATATTATTTGATTGTGTTTAATTCTAATTATTAAAAGAGAAGATTAAAATTAAAGTTATTAATTCATCTACTTTGTCCATCTTGATTTGGTCATTTTACACAATACCCGGTCAGTGTAAGCTTTTTCTACTTCCAACATTTATACCAATCATTGTTTACAATGAGTAAGACTATAATGTCTAGAGTGATTAACCTACAAATTTACGAAACTTCGACTTGATTTTTAATATTTATAATTAAAAATAATAATCTCTGATATCGAATTTATTATTATAATATTTTTCCTTTTAAAACACAATACAGCTATAAGAGTTTTTGAAATGTAAATTGAAAATAGTGTATAATATAATATATACCCACTTTAATAATGATTTCCAAGAATATTGTTGAAAAAAAGTTGTTATCGGTTCGGGTGGTTATTTTCAATGCAATCAATATACCTTCAAAGCATTTTAATAGATATTTTCATCAACTCCTCTTCCGCCATACGCACTGTATACGATTACAATAATGTTTCCTTTCGCGTACGTATTATGTCTTACTGAAGACTATGAATCATGTAGGAAAACGCTAAAAACATATCCGGCTGAATCTATTTGATAGCTTTTCACAAGACTTGGGGTGACATTCAGGAAGTCATTTGGGTTCGAACGCCGCTCTGTCGTTTCCTCCAAAATTTGTTTACTCACCAGTATATTAAAATATAACAAGCAGCGTATAGTTTGTGTTTAAAAATTGAAGACAAAACATCAAAACGAATCGTATTGGGTGTACAATGAACAAACTAACCACCCAACCGTTTAACATAATATACGTCGATTCATTTGAATACACGCATTTACATAATACATTATATTGATTGTTTGATTAAGTATATCAATATTCGCAGCCGAAGATTACAATAGTTTTGTATTAGTTTTTGAATATCAATTTCAATAACAAACATTCAATACACTTTACATAAATATATAAATAATATAATTTCTATTGTATAAGTACATCATGTATATTGTGTTGTATTGGCTGTATTGTATTGGCATAATGTAAATTATTTGAAAAATAATGAAATAAACGAGACCGATAAGTTGTCACGTTCGTTGTATTTAGTATAAATAACATGTTTTATATTTCTCGACAAAAATATATTATAATTTCTGTATGTATAAAAATATAAAATATAAATATTCCCGGACACGACTCGAAGCAAAAGAATTTTCGAAGAATTTTAAAAATTCGAATTTCCCGAAAACTGAATTATGAATTCTTAAAGAACTTACTCGATTCGAATGGAGAGAGTTGTGATATTACACGTTATTAGGTATAACGAAATGGCACTGCATGGGCCGGTATATAACACGTACAAAGCGCTTTTATACACAATCGTATAGCCGAAATATTTTAATCACGGAAACTTATCAAACGCATCACTTTAAATTGGTACCGACGAAGTATATCCTTTGTAAATCAGTCGGTGTACATGAATCATTTTGTCACCGTTTTCCCGGCCGTCCGTATCTTTTTACAACACACACACGCCGCGCCACCGATCGATTCAACTACTATAAAAGACATCTTGGCTCAAATGATCCGGATTATTTAGAAATTTTTTCGACAGCCGGCGGCTGAGACGATGGCACGGATGATAAAGTATAAGTACATTGACAACGAGAATAACAAATTAATGAAAACGAAATACACGTGTGCATTGCCGGTAAATAATCTTCGGGGAAAACAACTGACATCCCTAAGAGTGAATAAATAATTTATATTAAAGAAAAGAAAAAAAAAACAATAAAATATTCAGTTTTGTTTATCATCGTTGGCGTCTTTGTGTCCATCGAAGTCTTCGTCATTGGTATCGTGATAATAATAACTTCTTTATCGTGCAGTCATTCACTAAATGGATAATCAAATTTTCAAAAGGCTACGATTTTTGCGTTTAAATTATGTTTTTAAGTAATAACAATAATTTATGTAGATAATTAAAAATATATTTTAAACTAATATTTAAAAAATGTAATGAACTGTAGATGCTACATTGAATGTCGGTTCAAATGGATTACTATTGGACAGAGATCTTAAAGATGTACTGTTATTTTAAACATGAAATCAATGATAAATTATATTGTATTTGAAAAACTATTTTTTCTGATACTAATATAGTTTATTATAAATAATGAATATAATTCAATTTTTATGTTATGATTTTGGTATCATAACTACTGGTGTCGATCAAAATAATTATGGATTTTGCATACATACGAAATGGTAAAATCAATCTTAAATACAGTTATAAGTTTAAATAACAAACATATTTTATATTATCGATGTAACATAAGAAACTAATGATTTTCTTTGTAAAACGCTTAAAATTTTTTTTTCTTGTAGATGTTTATAAGCTTTGGAATGAAACACAAAGTGAAGTATACATGCAATCTAGTATTAAATTTGTAATACTCAAACATGAAAATTACATTTATCCAAAACAAATATATTGAAAATGTTACCAATTTTCGCTAAATAATTTCTTAATAATTATATTATATTATATTATATTGTTATAGTAATTTCCTTACAATTTAAGAGAACTATTGAAAAAATCAAAAACGCATCAAGTAAAATATTGTTTGTGTTTGATTTTCTACAGATAAGTAATGCATGTAAGATCATCGGAGCATTTCTTTTACACAAAAAGTGCTCAGACACAAACACAATAAACTAAAACACACTATTATAAAACCAATAATGTATTCTTCGGTTTACTCAGAATTTAATATACCAAAAATCGAACAACATTATTTTAGCCGCGTATAAGTTTTAACGCTTAAAAAATAGAATTTTAAAGGAAAGTACAATCAATACGATATTACAATACAATTAGTGATAAATTAATAATAATAATAATAATAATAATAATAATAATAATAATAATTATTATTATTATTATTATTATTATTATTATTTTTAATATTATTAACACGTTAGTGTTTGATTGTAGGCACATTATTATATTATTTAGAATTATTGTGCGTGATTAAACTACAAAAACTGAAACATATGGTTTTTTATATTATTTTTATTATACTTTCAACACAATATTTATTTTATATTTCTTGTTTCAACGTATAACGCATATATAATTATATTATCATTTTCAAACAACGGAGAAGTATTTTTTAATTTATAAAAACAGTAAAAATGAACAATATTAGTTTAGTTACTACACTCATACATCGTTTGTTTTCATATTCGATTTTGTACAATACAATATTACAGTCCAGTAAAAACGTTAGCATATGTTTATTGATCGTGCGTTTTATTCCATAAATTGCACAATTGTGCAGTGTAATTTTTTCTCTGTTGAAAAATCTATATTTTTGGCAAATAAGAAAAAATATTTATTTTAAGATTAACGTGATGAAAAATTTGATTTCAGCATTTATTTTAATTTATTAATTGAAAAACAAATGTTTTTTTTCATTATTATTATATTTATTTTTTAAACCAACACATTTATAATATATATATATACATATTATAATACACTGGTATAATAGACGGAACAAAACGTTTTAATTTTTTTCCCGTGAACGTCTACATCACGTCATCAATATTACATTTCATAAAAACCATTTTGGACGGATTTGTCCTTTTGTTTAGTTGTCAGGGGACATCCTACTGTGCTCGTACTTATAAACTTAGATATTACACTGAATCGATTTTGATTAGACTAGTCATTTTTTTTTGTTATTCCGTATTCGCCGCTGCCGTCGCCACCGTTGCCCATCATAACATAATATAAAATCGTCAGTTGTTTTGTCCGCTTAATGTATTCCATCGCATATAACAAAGTACAGTATACGCGGACACATCAAAAGAGCCGTCTAAATAGGTATTCGTTTGTTGAACGGACCACATTATAATATAATATACAATTTGTTGTTGTATACTTGTTTATATATATATACACACACACATGTATGTGATGTAACAATGAGGCTCGCACCGTTGCCGATTGTAGAACGGGGCAAAATAACGCCGCCAATAGGGGTGGTTGTTGTAAAAAGGATCTAGAAATTTTTTTCTTTTGTGCACGGGATTAATATTTGTGAAAAGAAAAAACCAGTCGTACGGTAAGATGAAAAAAAAAAAAAACGAGACTTTTTCGTGACGGATTTTAAAAAATAAATAAATTATAACGAACAGGAGATATGGAAAAAAAAAAAAAAACCCCGATTTTTTTTTTCCGGGATAATCCGAAATCATAAAGGAGTACGACGAATATCGTGGCAGCAGCATATCAGTTATGGACCCTAAACCGGCTAAAAACGGTGCGTTTAAAATTTCGCGCAGACGGTCGGTCGATCGTTCGTCGCGCCCGCGTAATCTCGGTGCTCGGCTATTACGGGCGTTCGCGCGTGATTCACGTGAGCAACGGCGAATTTCGGATTAGCCTAATCGATCGGAAAATACGCGTATCGGTGCACCACGCGCGCGCACACCTACAATGTCGTGACGTAAATTGTAGATACGTGCGACGCGGCCGCGATTTAATGCAATATTGTACTACGAACGCCAATGCACGCGATGTGCGCGTGACAATAGTGTGTTCGCGTCCGCGTCGGTTTCGAGTTAGTTCGGTGCGCACAGATCCCGGTTATTACGCACACCAACCTCTAACCGCGATTCGTCTCGCGCGTCTAAAACGGACCGTGTATCGTTATCGTATTCGTTACCGTACAGATTTCCAGTACATACAACACAGGTTACGTTACCAACTCGACGTTATGTCGAATTTTTTTTTTGAATCCATTTGATGCGTACCCGCGTTTAGGGCAAAGCTATTGTTTTTTGTACCAATGTCGATCTCTCAGAAAATACGTAACTTTTATGCGCGATGTATGTTATTCGTGAAATTCCACCCAACACAAATACGACGTTTTCACTCGGAACACAAACGTTAAATCACGCTCTGCGCCCGATTTTATACAAACAGTATAAATAAATACTGAACTCTTTCATTTGTTTCATTTTCGACTGTTGTTGCGAAAATAAATACAGCAATAACAAGTACGCGTTTTTCAAGAGGGGAATGTATATGTACCATTTACATTGTACAACGTTACGAGTGGCTGAAGGGTGGCTATACGTTACACATCATCGAACGGAATCTGAATAATAGCGGGACTTGTCCTATTATCAACTATGTATAGTACTACACCCTGTACCTAGTAAAACGTGCTTGAATCACAATATAGAATGGGCGTAGTCATCTGTATCATCTACGTACCGTGTTATACGTATGGGTACTTGAGTGTAACACAAAAATAATAATAATAAAACATTAAGATAAAACTCTTGTACTTGCAAGTTGCAATGTTAAGGAAGGAAAGAATTTTCTCTCGCAAATGTATATATATATGTGTGTGTGTGTGTGTATGTGTGTTAGTAGACAAATAACGCATCGTATTGATAAAAAAAATAAAGAAAATAGAAAAAAAAGAAGGAACGAAGAATTTTTATTTCCACATGAAGTATAAGAGATAAAAGTTGAGTTCTTGTAAGTGCAAGTATGAAGAAGCGAATCCATAACGGTTCTTCAGTTGGACGTCTATGGTACTTTAAGCGTATACAATATACATATTATATATATATATTCTCACTTGGGCGAATAAATATTAGTTATATGAGAGGAAGCTCGTATTTCGTAAAAGTAGTTTTCGTGTCAATAAGCGTGTATGTATAACAGTGTGTATGAGTGTGTGTGTGGGTGTGTACAGTAAAGTACGCTCGCGTAATATATTAGAGATCGAATGATACGTACGATCGGACGAAGTGAGAACGGGAACGGGCGACGTTTAAATTTGAATTCAATCTAATGAAAAAATAAAAATAAAAAAAAAAGCACTCACACACAAGTAAATAGTGTAAAGGTGAGAAAAACAAGGGCAAAACACAACTTTAGGCGGTGATATGAAGTGGAAAAAAAATCGGTTTATTTTATCGCGTTTTTCTGATATACCGCGCGCGGTGGTGGAAAAGCCGAGTTTATTTTTTTCCCCCGCTCCCCCCCCCCCTCCTACCCGTGGCGCGTGGCTTTTCCCCGTCGTCGGCCAGAACAACACGGCCGCGTGCACTTTTGTTCTCGCTCAACACCGCCGCCGCCCTCGGCCTGCGAAATATCTTCGTTTCTTTCGTTGCGCTTTTATTATCATTATTATTATTATTTATGTGCTCTATACCGGAAAACTGTATTATTTCACGAAAACGAGATGGTGCGTAAGGTGTTTTAGTCTTGATACATTGTATCGTAACAACCCGTGTATTATTACGTGTTCGTTTGTAATGTAGACGTTTCTCTAAACCACAGTGAACCCGACGACATAGTGTAGCTCGTATTTTTGGTTGTGTGTGTGTGTGTGTGTTTGCACGTGGACACCGTAAAAACGTCTATTTGTGTACGTTTTACGATTTTTCCCGAATTACATCGTATTTCTTAGATACCTAACCTCGGCGTCACCGGAGACTATTACAAAATGACCATCGGTCGGTTTGCCAGTGGTATATTGTAATCTGGCTCAGCTTGACCAACGGCGTGGAAACATATTTTTTATACACGTTTTGTTACTGTGGTGCTTTCGTGTCTGCATAGAATTTATCGACTATCGTATAGAGTACCGGAACAGTGTCGAACGAAGCAAAAGTATTTGAATCTGAGAAATCGTGATATCGTAACGACTTTTCAATAAAGGCGTTTTGTAGATGGAAATGTGTCATATTATCTAGTCACTAGTTTGTATATATCGTGATTGCACGATATGAAATACAAAAATAAAAACCTTGACGAACCCTCAAAACAACTAAACATCATTATTATAAATGTTTTTTAAATGGCTGACCGATATTTTTACTTGATATAATAGGATCGATATTGAACATCCTTTTAGTTTTCATGTTTTTCCGCATAATCTGATAACGGTGCTTTCCGTATGGTTGACCGGCATGATTACATGTTATTTCGTTCTATCGTCCAAGAACTTTTTATTATTATTATTTTTTTCTTTTCGAAAAGAAATATTATAATAACACATGCAAATTACTATAACAAACTATTTTTCACATAATATATTTTATGTCCGAGCGCATTGAATGAAGTTAACGTCCAACCCGATAACCTTAATTACCTGCACAGAGTCGTAAATATTACTCGTACGTGTAACGTTTCGTCCACCGTCGAAGGGCGGATAAATGTACTGCGGTAATGTACAAAATGAAAATAATATATCTATACCCAACCAGTCAAATTAACGGCTGCATAGACCATGTGGTTTACGCGCGTCGTAGTTAATTTATCGTCACAGTATTAATACGCTCTGCGCAACAACTAATGATTGTTTAAAATAATTACAATCCGTCGCATTTTCAGACATCAAAATTTATAGTCTTAAAGTCGAAAAATATGCTTATATAATATTGTACACGTAGATGAATCATGGAATTGCGATATTTCATAAACTTAATGTTATCAGAGTTCCTCATACGGATACGTGTTTTAATGTTTATAAAACGTAGAGAAGAAACGAACCGTTTGAGGTTAGGTATGCGAAATTGCAAACATATTTAGTACACACGCATAATAAAACTTAATCTAATTATATTTTCATAAGCAGTTATAATGCAAAATAAATATCCATTTAGTTATTTAGACATCTCGACAGACTTAATGAAAATATTGTAATTCAATATAATTTATTTCTATATTTGTTAATAAATTCAAAGAACGAAAAATGTAATTTCTTTTCTTCATACCGCGCGTGTATTTATATGATAAATGCATAGTTGACTGATATCATTTCAAATAATGAATGCGGCGTAAATATATATAACGTCTATGACCTGAACGGATTGCGATTAGATTATGGCGATAATTTATACAATATTTTGTGTGTACGTTGACGGTTCGAAATTTACCACATCGTCGCGAACCTTTGTTATTTCGCGTATACCTTCTGTTCATAATAATACAAATATTTACGAATATAATCCGATTTTGAGACGTCCCGGTGCGGATGTGACTCCAGTCACGGGTAGGTGGTCTCTAGACCGTTTCATTTTAGGTCTTGAAACGCACAAAAATAAGAAATTATATATATACGTATATGCACATAATATTATATTTCTCGCCTTTATATGTTTGTTCGCAAACTAAAACGGTCTTAAAAACACCAAAGGTATTTTTCGACCGTCGTTTCTGGTGTTTTGACAACGGACGCTCGATAAATAACCACCCGAGAATGGAGTAGCCGGTCGTTAAATCATCGGTCCGGTAGTCTCGAACGCACCGGGTGTCCGGAGACTGTGCTTACACGGCTACAGTATACATATATATATATATATTTTAATATACAATAATATTATACAGGTAGAGGCGAGTAGAGCGCGTTCGAGATCTCATCCGCCGCCGCTGCCGCCGCAGACACGACAATGGTCGCAGTAATAATGTATATTATTATAATCGGCACACAATACTTTTCGGGATTCCTTTCAGCGTGAGGTTTCTTATACGGTATTATATTTATACACGTTACGCCGTTTTTTTTTCATTCTCACCTGGTCGCACACCTAGTATATGTACGCGCATTAAAAGACGCGAATTCGACGTAAAAACCGTGGCGAATCGTCAAGGTCTCCCTTTCATATTATGTATTATTATTAGTAAAATTCTATACGTATATTATTGAACTGATATGCTTATATGCGACAATACACGCACCGATGTTACACGCCAAAGAAGACGGGTCCACCTGAACCATACTACATTATGTATATAATATACGGTCCCGTGTTATTGTTATTATTGTGAAGACGACGATTTAACTGTGGGAAATGCCAACTGTTTTACATAATATTATACGTAGTCGCCAGTCGGCACCAACATTGAACAATACTGAACAAACTGGAAGAATTTCCACTTACAAATGAGCAAAATAACTCCGAATATCGACATTTAAACGTCATCTGTAGCATATAGTAAGTATAAGTAGTTTTTAAACATCATTAACTTATGATAGACTGTTTATTGTCTTAAATAGCTATATTATATTGTTTGAAAAATGTATTATAATTAACAAATAGTATTCGATTTGTTAATTTAACGAGATTGCTGATTTAAAAACATCTAACTAAATTGAATTTGTATAACACGTAAACGTGTGAAATTCATAAATTGTTTTATTTATATTGTGAAACGATTAAATGCAAAAACCATATATGCAATATATTCAAATGAAAATTCCTACAATTAAAAGTAATGATTAATCTTAATATCTGACCAAAACATCAAATAGTAAAAGCCACGAACTAAATAAGAGTAGAATTATAATAATAATTAATTTTAAATGACGATAGATATTATGCATGTGGTTAGGTAGCAATTTGACATTAACAAACCTCACACAAATCTTATTTTTTAGGTTGATATTAAAATTAAGGGTAAAATAATAATGATATGATAATGCATTCGTCAAACCTTGTAAATGGGCTTGGAAAAGAACCGTGGCTAGAAGTAGTTCTAAGGTTTAAACTTCCAAATTTTTTTTTATTTTATAATTTAAAGTTATACGATAATGTCCACTATGACTTTTTTAAAATTAAAAACGTTGATTTCTCACTAAATATGAGGTCACGAAAATTCACAATTGATTGATCAATATTTTTCGTTTATGCGTTGGAAAAATGAGATTTATTTTTATTATTTTCGTCAAGAAATAAGTAAAATCGAGTAAAATAAAGACTTATTATAATAATTTTCTTATCATGAGAATATAATAAATAACGACACAATGTATCACTATATGGAATAAAAACGTTAGTGTAAATTTGGAAAAATCAAAACATCCTCATGCAAAGAAAGACTAAATAAAATTATGTTGAGAGAATCTTTTCATTAGCTATTTAAAAGTTATAGTACTAATTATATAATAAATTTGTTTAAGATATAATTAATATATATATATATTTTTAACGTCAGAATGTTTTACTGTTACATATATATATATATATTATATATAAAAAAATAAAAAAATATTGCTAATTCATGTTGTTTAAGAAATTGTCATATATTATTCACGTCATATTACCTTACTGTAATTATATATTTAAGTATTATATGTGAGATTGTGAGAAACAAACACATTTTTCTTAAGGCAAGATTAAACTGTAAATATAATAAATAGTAATTCAATTTGATAATTTAGAACCCCAGCGCTTTATTTACTCATTGTGTTGATTTTTTTTAATTTGACTTAAATGCTATTAAGAAAATAAAAATACGAGAAATTAAATTTTATACACAAATGATATCAAATATTTGTAATATTTTTAAACGTTAATACAATTTTTATTTGATGTTTTTGATAAAATATCAAAATTCTTTTAACACAATAATAATTATTGAATACATATATTATGTAATTGGTTTTTGCTGAAAGAAAAAAACATTTTAAAAATGAATTACAGTTTACTGCTTTTCTCTAGTGAATGGTTCGTTAATGTCTCTTAAAGGCTACTTTATTGTTTAATGGTTTATTCAAATATAAGTATTAAATACAATATAGTATTTTAGTCATAAAATTGAAGCAATCATTAGATTCATTTTGTCTTAAATAAATTCAATGACATGATTTGCTTATTATTATTATTTATTTATTATTTCGTTTATTAATATAATAAGAACATTATATACAATTAAATTAAACGTCGAATTAATTCAAACGATTATTAATTATGTAACACAAATTTATGTGTAAACTAGTCTCTTGGTATAGTTGCTTCATTTATTCTAATAAATAAATACTAAAAACACCTAAAATAAATTAAGAAAATATAATAATAATAATAATAATGATAATGCCAATAAAATAATACAATTTTATTTTTAAATTAATACAATTTATTTAAATAATAAAAACAGAAATAACATTATTTTGAGTAATGTAGGTAGTATAATTTATTTATAACTAATATTCCATTTTTCAAATGGATATCATATAGTAAAATAATCATTTTCTTTACAAAATAAATTCCGCTTACCAAAAATCAGGCCACTTGCTATGTATTAATTTTAATTGAATAATAACGTCATTTAATTTCAAATTTCCCAACGAGTAATTGGTATAACGTTATTAATGTTTAATTGACAAACGTTGATATGCATATTAACTCGTTTGTCAACAACATTTCATATTTTTAGTTTTAAATTTAACAGAAATTGTTATTTTACTTTCTTAATTATAAGATTTAATTAATTATATTGATAAAAAAATATGTGTAACTAATAAACCAGTTGGAACTATGCTAAACTTAAAATATAGTTTAACACATTTACATTTAAGCTATTTAAGCGTATATTAAATGCATATTATATTATATTATTACTTATCAGCAATAGTAATAGTTAGACAACAGTACATACATTTGAAATGTTCAAATTGATAAATAAATAAAAATAATATTTAAATAAATACCCGTATAACATATCAATTGATTGGAAAATACACGAAAAAATTATTTATTATGAAAATAATTATATGAATATAATATAATAATAACAGTAATAAAATTAAAAAATACAGACCAGTTATAAAAATGTAAACAATTGTATTGTTGTCTTATAGACTTCAAATACTCATAGTGCCGATAAAGAACATATTGTCGAAATAATAGTTATAATTAAAATATAAATTGAGTCCGAGAGGTAAGAGACCGTTTTTCAAGTGATTCAATTCCGATTCATGCTATGGTTAGACGGGGCGGGGTCATCGGATATATTCGGATATTTTGGAAACTTGCCCATTGTGCCCTCACCCTCCTCGGCCTAATTTAATTCAAAGGTTAAACGCTGCCAGGAGATATTCACCGTCGGATTTGCGGTAAATATTTATGTATGTATATATATATATATACATATATATATACCATTGGTTTGGTATTATATTTTGTTTATGGCAGGTTTATATTATTGCACTTCCCACCTGAATGTTATTGTTCTAAAAGATATAATAGTAAAAATTTATTGTTAGCGAAATAAAGAGTTCTGGCAGTGTCGTTTCTAGTGTATTTTTTCTTTTTTCCTACGAAATGCATTATATATACATTATATATGAATTGTATACAATTTTTGACATTAGTTATCATTTTTAAATTTAAATTTATATATTCTCTTTGACTGAAATTTTAAGGAATTAAAGAATATAATTTTCGTTTTTAGTTTAAACTGCGATAGTTATTTAATTTTTTTAAACAGTCATGTTCGTAATGAAAGTTCAAGAATTAAGTACAATGTTTATAAAGCCATTATAATTGTACTTCATCTACATCACACATTTTTTGTCAATATTGTTCGCTGTAAGAATAACATAAAATATGGATTTTATAATTTATCAGATTTATTTAGATCGTATTAATAGTATATGTTTATACTGATTGATTAATTGATGTTATATAAAAAAATAATCATAATACTCTTTGAAAAAAAATAATATTACTTCTTCCTATAATAGATATATACAACATTTAAAATTAAAATTTCACTATAGAAATCATTATATTTTTACTATATTAGAATTAAAAATACAATATATTACATATATACCTAATATATTTAACTAAGAATACAAAGTATCTCTATGCAGGTCATCATGTTATCTATACCGATGAAACTTAAATGTTAATAATTTTGTAATCAAACCATAAAATTGAATAGCTTATATAGCATAAAAAACGTTAACTGTTAATATTATTGCATACAAATTTGGATACCATAATATAATTAATGTTTGTAAATAACAATTTTCATATATAACTTGAATTACAACTTAACACATTAAACGTCAATGCAGTTACAAAAATATTACACCATAAATTTCATTTTTCAAGTATCGAGTGTATTATACTAATAATTATGCAAAATACGAACGGAAATATATATTTTTTAGTGATAGTGTTTGTGTGGGAGAGATACGATAAAAAGAACCGTCCCGCTATATTATCCTACATATACGACAGTGTAGCTATTTGATGAATAATGTCGGTATTATATTTAATAGAAAAAAAATTATATTTAAGGAGAGTTAACTATTACCAAAAATGTTTAAATCAAAATTTAATGTATTTTTTGAAATATTTGAATAATTACAATATGGTAATACTTATGATTTTTACGACTACGTTTCTAACGAAAACATTTTCATCAATTCGCTTACTAAATCCAAATGTAATCATTAAATTATAAATATGATTTATATAATAAATAAAAGTACCGTTAAAACTTCTTTTGTTACATTTGAATATATTTATCTGCTTAATTTATAACATATTTCATTTTTTTTCAATTGCAGTTGATTTCATATTCCTCGAAATTGACTTTAGGTCTCATACGATGTGAATTCGTAATCATTAAATTGAATTACATCGATTCATTCATATTTTCATAAATATTTATAATATTAATCGTCTTGAGTAATATTCTACGAACTCGAATAATCGACAACACTCGTTCGATTGATAATTTATACGTTTATATAAAAACGCATATACCGAATGTATACCTCGCCTATAGTATTTTTCTGCAATTTGGATAAAACTAGTTGATTACGATTTAACATTTTACACTTCATATACCCTGAATTATAATTTTGGAAGTAGAATGTCTCTTGTCGATTACGTTTAGTTTTTGGTTTTATATAGTTAAAAATAATGGTATTTATTTCTTTATTTGCACATTTTATACAAAGGTAACGACGATTTTGGGGTGCTGACATAAAATCTAAAGGTACATTTCTCTAATATCCGTCAACTCGCGTTCGTGCAACAACAACAACAACGGGCAACAAATAGACAGGTAATGTTACATAAACTCGCCCGAGAGTCACATTTCCGGCCAAGACAGTACGAGAGAAAAATGTAATGTTTCACACAACAACATCTTATCGAACCCATTGTCTTGTTCGTTAAATCGTACAAAACGGTTTACGGTCTTTGTTGCAGTGCGCATAACAGTCAAACCGATCATAGACATTCGTCGACCGCAAGAACGTTTGTGGTCGATAATATATATATACCATCTACTACTACTATATTGGTTCCCAATACGCATCGTGTAAAACGGTCCCGACACCGCGACCGGCTGCAGCAATCGTCTCTCACCGAAAACGTTTTAACCGTCCGACAGCACCGTTCCGCTCTGCCCATCGCGAAGTCCCGATACCAAAATAATATTACATCCACTCTTACTGCGTCTATGCCGACTGCGTACGATACGTGCACGCGTTCACTTCTCTGTTCGGTCAGGTTTGACGGACCGAAACGTCGTCGGTGCAGCTTGCCCGTCCGCCAATGTTACCACGACGTATCATGTACTGCGCCCGATCGTACTCCGTCGAACCGTGCCCGCCGGGACAGACGTTAAATGTCAACATTGCGTTTCAACGATACGGGTTTATCTTTATTTCTTTTCGACAAATTCGGTTTTATTTTTCGCGCACGCCTAGAGGGTTTTTAATTAAACGCAGTGCGTATCGTACCGAGGAAATACCGCGATAAAGCGCAAGAAAAAAATAATAAGAAGAAAAATGCATTGCCCGACAATATATTTTCGGATTTGATCTTATTATTATTATTATTTTTTTTTTTTTTCAATGTGTATTTTCTCTGTATTGCCATCTAGCATTTTTAATGAAATACCATTGTTCCTCGGTAAATCCCAAACATGAGTCGTCGGAAAAAAGATTTGCGCAGACGCTTACGGGAGGACGTAAATAAGAAAAAAATACGTTGCTGTTTTAACGACCGGCGGAAACGGCAAATAATAAAATGGAATTGTATTGTTTTTGGCAGTCTGGAATTAAAACAAATAATGTATGTATAATGTAGGTATAATAATAATAAAAAAAATAATAATAATAAACCTAGTCAAATCTACCCCACTTCGGAACTTCACTTCTGCATCTGTTGCAATAATATATACGGCCATTATATTTGCGGGGTTCCCGTTGAACCTGAAAAGGAGTACATGATGTTTATTTGTATTTTGCTCTCAAAGCGTTCGTTATTATTTTGTTTGGAAAAAAAAATGCGACACCTCGTGCAGTTGTAAATTTTAAAGTGCTTTGTTTTTCTATATTGTACATGGGTCTAGCGTTAAATAGATTTCTGGTACCTTTATGGATCTAAACAAAATAATTAAGGGATTTTTTCGGTCACGTTCGTACAATGTGACTTCTACATTTTGTGCGTCCTAATCGTTGTTACGAAGGTAATGTAAAATGTACGATAATAATATTAACAGATTATTTTTAATTTAAACATAGTGAAATCTCGTGTTAATGTTTACGTTATGTAATATAAAATAGTAAGTATGTCATATATATAAGACAAACGCGAACAAAATATTTTACGAGACAAACATTCATTTATTTTTTTTTTATTTACATTACGGTTTAATAATTCACGCTACTTCTTTTTTAAATTCTATACCGTTTTGTTTATTTTTATATTAATAAGCCACCAATTAAAAAAAAATAACAAAACATGTTTCAACTTCTTATAAACATTGATTTATTAACAGTATTTTATCTAAATTTAAATAAAAAATCCTTAAAACAAACGTTTTAAGGTTTTAAATTATTCGATTAATTTAAATTTAAATAAATACTATTAAAATAGCGATATTCATTAAATTTTACTTTAAAATATCCTATACAACAAATTTATGGTAATTAAAGAGTAAAACTTATTATTATTTCGTATATAGTACGAAAAAATATTTCAAAATATGGAAAATAATTTTGATTTATCCATGTTTTTCAGTTATACAGTAAAACTGTATTGTGGTTAAATATAAAATTGTCGGTTAAAAATATTCTTAGCCAAGAAAAATCATCTAAACAAAGATCTATCTAACAAAAAAAAATATATAAATTTATATATTTACTGTACGGAAATCTTTTTCAATAAATAGTGGTTACACGTCATGCAGTGGTGCCATTCAAGGCCTAAAATGATATGCACTACTACACAATTTGTGCAATACAAAAAGTTAAATGTGCAGTACAAAAATGAAACCCTCGCCTAAAACCTAACCCTCGCCCTAGCTTCTACATAAATGTGATACTCATATGTATGTTTAAGTACATTGGGTAATACTCTTTAACTTACAAAGTATTTATATTCAATAATTAAACTTTAAAACATGAAATTAATTGTAATTTCACAATTTCTAAGGTATTACACAAAACTTTTATAACAATTAATTAAATTACTCTAATCACGTTTACATAGACGTTGATAATATTATAATTTAATAACTAGATAATTTGCCTATTGTTATATTACCTGTATTATTAAGACAACATTTTAAATGAATGTAAGAAACTTGAGTTCGAAACGATTGAATAAATAATGAATTTCGTATTCTTTAGACTTTCAAAATAAATGTATTCACGAATATCTCCTCGACAGTTTTGGTTTATTCAAGTGCTGTAAACCACTCGTCTCTGACGTACTGTGTTTTTTGCCGAAGCTTTTGTCTTTTGTTCGTTCCGTCTTGTTTAAGAGTTCCTAAAAAGTGTTCAATATTAATGTGTTCATTGCGTGTGAAATTGTATGAGTGTTGAGTTTATCTTATTTGGCAGATACATCTTTATCTATACACTAAATACTTATTTTTTCTTTTTCAGAATGAAAAATACTTAACGAAACAGTTACACATCCAAATTCTTCTTCAGAGAACATTGTTTTATGTCCCATAACATCTACACACCACTATATGTTAGACTATTTAATTAATTTTTTTAATGAATTTTCAGCGTTGTACTTGTTGATTTTTTTTTAAATGGTTAATGTAAAATTGTCGTTCTTTTATATATATTAATACTTGTATTTACGTATTCATCGTTTTTTTATTAAAAATATGTTAAAGTATTATATGTGATATTAGGCAATGACGTAATTAAGGTATTGTATGAGATGTTTTCGAAACATCAAATACTTTTGAAGTGTAGCAAATTTATTGTTTTAAATCACCAAAAATATTGCATTGAAAGATTATTTAAACATAATTAAAAACATTTTCGTGCGATTGAAGTATTTGGTAATATCCATGTTTATTTTTTAACTGATGTTTTAAACACATTAATACGTTGTATGGTCAACTTTCAGAGTTTTTTTGTTTATTGAATTTTTAGTTGAGTAGTAATGTTCACCTTCCAAGTCTAAATATTTTTCAACTGAGGTCTCAATATTATATCAAAAAAGTTCAACCTGATTATTTAAATCGTTACTGTTAGCTTGTTATCCAGAATTTATAATACCGTATTTTTTTATTTTTATTTTTATTTATCGTTATCATAATGTAACGAACTAAAAACCTAATAATCTCAAACACAGTAAAATACAAGAAGGAATGAAACTTGTTTCCGAGTAATTTCGGATGTTCAGCGGTAACAAGTAACAAACCAAGAGTCGTATAATACACTAAAACTGTAATACATGCCGTTATCATTCGTGTGTGTATTATATATACATATATAATAAAAGTAATGATAATGTCGGTTGCCACTCAAACAAATTGGATTGAAACGATTTTTCTGTCGACTGGTTTCAAGCGATCATAAGAATAAATACGCGTTCGTTATACGGTTTGTGGATCGCGGTTTGAGTAAACATAGTTACGAGTGTAATGGATTGACTGAAAATATATTTGTTCGGTCTATGTACACAAAATCTGAAAATAATTATTAAACAGACTAAAAGTACTATTGGAATCGCGTGTAACGACAATTGTCAATCATTATGTCTGTTATATATTATGCTGTACGCATAATAATCATCTAAACGTATCTTACACAAAATATTGTTAATAATGTTGTATTTTTTTTTTTTATTTAAACTTCACTTATCACATGTTTTCATAGTTGAAAATAAATCCTAATAACTCCGAAAACCCTATTAAATACATAATATAGTATTGCATAATATAAGTACATTGACAAGACCTGTGAAAGCATATACAACTCGTATGAGATACCGAGCCGATAATAATCAACTATCCATCTTATTTTACGACAAACTCAAACGAAAATACTTTTCCGTCGCAATTACATTATGCGCGTGATAAAGTCACCACTGACCGTCGACGACCCGGGCAGCGAAATAATCATGTTTAAAAATAAAACGCTGTAATTGCGATTGCGTGTTTAGACTTTCCGCTCTCGGATCAACCACGATTACTTATGCGTTTAAATAAATATTAATCAATATGAAAATATTAAAGTTCACATACGGACGACCGACTGTCCCGAATATATCGAATCGATTTAGGAACGAGTTCGTTCGTAGTCATTTACGTGCCATATCGCATCACTCGCAACACTTACATTCAATGTTTGTTGTACAACTTTATGTTACTTCGTTGTTCGTTATAAATAATAAATTGAACATTTATTAAGTCATAACAAAAACGGTGTAATGATTTGTACGTTACCTACAATCACACAACCGTACACCGTCTCAACGTATACTGTATTTTTAATAAACCGTCCAATATTGCGTACTTAAATGCCATATTTTTTACTAAACGAAATAAACGCGACTTTTGTTTACGCGGATCTAGAAATATATATATATATATATTATGTTTAACATTTTAATTATCATGTAAATAACAAACATGAATCAATTTAAAAAATACCACTACTTTTGTTAAATATTTATTACATTGTTTGAATTTTGAATAATATTTTTAATTGACTTAATAAATGCATAATTTTTAATTATCACTATGAATTTATAAACGATTTTGGTAAAAAACCTATATAATACAATTCATTATCATATTAAACCGTTCAAAATATATAATATAGATTTATTATGATATTATTAAAATATTGCACTTGCCCTTACATTTCGAGACAAATTGACTAATATACTATATACTGAAGAAAATTAATTTTGTTTTAAAACACGTTCGTCGATGAAGCGAATTATTTGATGGTTTCCTCATATTCACATGCGAATGTTAGGTATTAATATTGGAAGAAATTATTGCGATTTTACCACAAGCGTGACATACCATACGAATATATTATATTACCGGCGCGCACTAAATTTATCGTATGTTTGGTCAGAGATTCGATCAACGTTCATTTCATCGGTAGTAGCCTATTTTATTGGTTGCGTAATAATTCAGATAATTTTCGGTTTAATTAACATCGTGGAAGATACTAATTATCGGTATACCCATGCGCGGTCTGATGATAATGTAGCTGTTGTTTTTTTTTTCGGCAACCACTTACAACGATGATTTACGACCGACAAAAAAAATTATAAAAATATAATTTGATTTGGGAAACTGGTTTTGGCTGCATATAGTAGTCACACGTGTGTATGTGTGTGTTCATGTATGTGCGTATAGATGTATGTATATTTATGTGGGTGTGTGTAAGTTATCTAATATTTTGGAACGTAATTTAATATGGATACCCACACGGATAATTTAATAGTAAATGAGCTCATAGGAAGAAAAAAATATTAAAACGTTTTATGTCTCCCGTTTTTTGCTTGTTTGTTGAATGCGAGCGCATGGTAAAAAATAATAATAATAACAGTAATAATAAAAATAATAATAATAATAATATTAATAATAATATTATTATTATTATTATTATTAACATTCGTTTGTTAAACCGTCTATCAGTTATTATTAGATTATTAGATTATGGAATATACGGATTAAGTCATAAATAGTCTATTTAAAATATTCAAATTTTCGTTCAATCGATCATATAATAATAGTATAGTTGTCAAGATCAAAGGCTGATGATTTTTTTATCATTGATTTATACTTTTTTTTTTTAGTTTTTCGCCTATTCCATTAGTGGTGATGGTGATAATATAGGATTATAATATTAAAATACTATTTTAATTGTAAAAATAAAGTGCTTAGCAAAATTTAAAAAAAAATAAAAATATTATTACACCTGAAATAATGTTTATATAGATATATGTAATGAAACGGTTATCGGAAAAAAACCTTTTGCCGACAACTACTATTAACTACACCTGTATAATGTCTACCAGTTGCATGCGTACATACTACTTTTGACCGATTCATTATAAACAAAACCGGATTACTACGAAACTTCAACGATCCTAATTATACGACATCAATAAATGTCTGTAGCGGTTTACGGTAAAAATTATAATAATCTAATAATATAATATTAAAATAATAATAATCTAGTCGATAAATATTTGTTTAAAGTCGTTCATAAAAAAAAAAAAAATTATAGCTCTAGGAAAACATTTATAAGGTAATCTTGTTTATCTGCCATCCGCAAGTTTGCACGGTCCTAGTAAAGCGACAAAAGGTTATTATTATTATTAATTATTACCCATTTTATTTATATTATATTCAAATTATTAAAATGCACCGTTATTATTGTATAAACTCGCGAATTCTTCTTCTTCTTCGTTAGTTCGATTATGAACGTCGTGACTGTTTAGGTAAGTGAATGGTTACTGATGTTTCTCCAAACTTCTGTTTTCTAATTTTAGCATGATTTCTGTTATTGATCAGATTCCTGTTAAATTTTTGATTTGGTCAATAAATGACGTTGGAGCATGTCCTTTACCTCTTTTTCCTTGCAATTTCCCTTGGACAATAATTTGTTCTGGGTCACCTCGTCTTATATTGTGTTCAAAAAATGTCAGTATTTGACGCTGTATTGTAATTAAGAGTCGCCTATTTTCTCGAATGTTCAGTTCTTTTAATATTGATGCATTTGTTCTATAAGCTGTTCATGGAATTTGGAGCATTTTTTTATACGCTATCATTTCAAAAAATTAAATATTCTACAATAGGCTGCTCTAATAGTCCATGATTCTGATCCATATATCGCGAACAATTACGTAAAAAAAAAAAAAAAACAACACATATTTCTAGTTTAAACGAAATATTAATAACATTGTCTAGTTAGGTTATTTAATTATTCGATTTAAATTTGGATTATAGTTTTAATTTTATGCTTACTGTGCATGTCTGATGAATGGGGAGAGCCTTGATGAATGTTTGTTTACCATTTTTAATTTTAAAAATGAATATTTTTTTTATATTTTGAATCACTGAAATTGTATGTGCCGTATGATTAATGACAAATTATTTTGAATAAATGAAAAACGTTTAATTAAAATTACAACGATTCCATTTTTTTTAAATATTTTTATTAAAAGCAAAAACGTGCGTAAGTACGAGTATACAAAATAATTCAATTTCCGACGAAATTACGTAATAAATTTGGTTTAAACTTTATAAAGGATTAAAATGATCACGGGAGAAATATAAATAGATTCATCTCGGATTTCTTAATACGTAGATGTACGCATTACATATACGTATACATTCATTACTGGCATTCAGTACTACCGAATATAGGGATTTCAGAAGTATAAAAGCGTTATGTTTAGTTATGTTTTTCGGTTATTGATTTTATAGATGTCACATTTAAACATGTTATTTGGACAAAAATACTCTAAAAATATATCTGAATTTGAAATTTCTATTATTGTGTGTTGAAGAGACTTCAATGATGCATTCGTATCGAGTTTAATCTTGATTTATTACTTTTGTAAATTGATTGTAATGACAAATTAGTTAAATCTGTAACGGGGCATATTGACGACGGCAGGATACGAGGGGTATCCTGCCCACATAAAGGAGCGGAAGAGACGTGGAAGAAACACAAAATAGGACGGATTGAAAACATAAAAGGAGTGCGGTTCTTGGTCGTCAGAACGTGGGAGTGGTGACCAACCGGAGGGACGGATTCAAAACGGGAATCATATATATATCGAGGGGCGATCCAAGAAAATCAATCAGTTCATCCACAATCAAGACAGCAGTACTTCGACTCCAGCCGAACATTGCAGTCTTGACCAACGGAGAACCAAACACGCGCAGCAACAACACCTAACGACGTGAACGGAACATACCGCAGCCGAGTATCGACCAAGGACGTGGCGAAGAAGACCGGGCGAAACTCCACGCGGAAGTGACATCGTCGTCCAGCCGCGACCCTCTATTTGGAGGTGTTTGCTCGTTCCTTCAACCTTGGCCATCTATTTGGGTGTGCCCTCGATTCCTTTCCGTGACACTCTATTTGGAGTTGTTCTCGGTCATCCCGTGCTCGGCCATCTATTTGGGTGTGCCCTCACTTCCTATCCGTAACCCTCTATTTGGAGGCGTTTTCCTTATTCCATCTTCCATCCAACTCCACGGGGTGTAGGCTTGGGCAGCCAGCGTATTTGCGCCACGGTTGATAGGGAACGGGGAACGCGTTAGGCAACGTGGTTGTGTATCTTGACTCCGCCGGATCCTCCTTATATCCGGCGTAAACTTGTAAATATAGATTGTAGTTTAAGGTAATAGTTGTAAGTCATATTTTATATCGTAAGTTTTATATTGTAAGTTTTATTTTGTATATTATAATCTAATTATTGTAAATATAGCTCAAAGTGACGATGTGATTCTACAGTAATATTGTGTACATAATTTCAAACACGAAGTGTAGCGACTCGCACCACTTCAAATCGAAAATAAAACTATAACCACTTGTATTATTTACATTTTAAAATGTAGTTTAATTTACAATTAATTCAAAGTTAAACAGTGTGTGGATTAACACAAAACCGACTGGAATTTTAATAAAATAAATACTCGACTAAGAATCGAAAATTATTCAAAATTATTTTAAAAATTTAATTTAAAATACATTGCGCAATTTATTTGTTAAGAAAAATACAAATAAATTATTACAAAACAAAAAATGGTCGTAATAACGATTATAACATAAATCATTTATATTATGCTATAATAAATATATGCGCATTCATTTCGGATAATTGATTTTTGTTATTTTTATAATATATTACGTATTCTGTTATAGTGAAATTTTTTTGTTTTTACTTCTAAAAATAATATATTCTGTATGTTATATTATTATAAATCATAATATTAATTTAATATATATATTTTTAGAAAGTAACTTTATTAATCAATCAACAAAATTATTGTCACTTAACACGTTAAAAAATTTCTATGTGAATATTTAGTTACTTTACATTTTATAAACGAGTTTCAAGAAAATGATAGGAAAAATCATTTAAGACTAGTGTTGATCTTTAACAATTAAAACTTTGTTAAAATAAAAATACGAGAACAGCTCAGCTAACAAGTTAAAGAAATTTTTATATAATTTAAGGCTCTCCAACACAAATAATCATCCAATCTCTATATTTATTAAATAATAAGATAATAATTAGTTAGAATGTTATTGTTTCAAATACTTGTGTTCAATAAACACTTAGTGTTAGCATTTTAAAAATAATGACTGTAACTTATATGATAATAGAGTATTATTATCTTATATATGATTGATCGAAAATTATAGTTTTTAACATTTAGATAAATTTATTATAATTTAAATTTATATATGATTTATTAAATGTTTTAAACTTATTTATAATTTATACGATTAAAAAAAAAAATATATATAATTGAATGGGTTAAAAACTGGCATAAATACAATATATATTGTTAGTTCATCAGTTAATAACAATAATAATAATATGCTGTTTGATTAAAAAAATATATTAATAAATGATTAATCACCAAATATATTTACTAAATATTTACATGGAATATATGATTTACCGTAATAATCTTCTGTCATATCAAACGAAAGTTTGCCGACCTATCAATTTGTTTCTCTTCTCTCCCTCCCATGAACACCGGTTTCCCGTTATTTTCCCATCTCCCGGCCTCTATTCGCGTTTCTTTTATGTCTCTGGAAGAATCTTGGATCCTCACACTCGTCTTTCGACGTCTTTTCTGATCCCTTCAGCTCTTTTTCCGTAATTAATTTGTCCTTTTATTTGTGGAGAAAAAACCGCGACGGCCACGCGATCTCTTCGCCTACCGTCGTCTTTCTGGCGCTGTCCCCTTGACGACGGCCGACGCCACGAATTGATTACGAGCAATACGGTTTAAATACTCGATTTTCATATATGCTATTAAATCGAAGTGTTGGCCCAATCCCTTTGTAGTGGTAGGCAGGTAAGTTTTTTTTTGTCATAATAATAATATTTTTTAATTTAATTTAATTTTTTATTTTCACTCATTTTGTGTGTTAATTCTCGAAACAGACAGTACACAAGACGGATAATGCTTTAGTGATGTTAGACGAACAAAAGGATTACACCGTCAATGTGTACAAAATAATCATAAAATAAACACTCGCAAAATAACGACCGCACTGAACGAAGTTCAGTTAAGAAGTGAATTTACTTAAATTATTTTTAATACGTACAGATAACAATATACCATATTTATATACATACATATATACATATATATATAAGACATACTATTTAATTTGTAATATAATTGTTGGAATTGTCGGCAGTGACGTATTTTTAACATTTTTTTGAACCACGAGGGCAAGGGTCCAAATTGTTTTTGAGAATTTTTAAAAAATTATTGATATTTACCCATATATACTTTATTATTACTATCAATAAATGTCTACCTATATTATACTTTTTGTGGGACATCATTTTGTGCTTGTAGCTAATCTCGGCATATATTTTAGTATTTTTGTAATCACTTAATTTTTTGGATTCTGGGGAGTGGGGGAAGTCAATTATTTTTAAATCCCCTCTGTAAATATACCACTGATTGTTGGAGAGAATTATTGTATTGAAATGTTTTATAGTTAAGATTTATTTTTTTTATATAGAATAATAATCCAAAGTTATCATTCAATCTAAAATCACATTATATATATATAATATAAATCTGTCGATGTGTGTGATGATGGTTAATGTTAACGGATTTCTAAATAAAAATTTAAATATTCAAATATTTAATTTGACAGTATTTTTTTAAAATTGAACGATTTCATTATAGTTTTTTCATATAATTAATTTTATTATTATTTTTGATAATATGGAAAATAGAAAGTATTGGATAAAACAAAAAAAAAAAATTGAAAAAAACATTAAGAAAACTTAATATGCTACAAATTTAAAGTAAATTTATATGATAATAATTATTATTTTTTTAATTAATTGCTTCATTGTGAGTTTCGCCTGATTTTATAAATTAATTTCTTAAATAAATGATCAAATTTAAAATCGTCGCTTTTAACGAGCAAGTAAGTATTCATATGTAAGTATGTTTATTATTATATAATTTATAATATCTATTTCATAATTATTTGGATTCAAAGTAAATAATGTCACCTGTAATGAAAGAAGCAGTTACTTAATTAGTGTAATTCAACACCATACATTGTATAAAATATTGTATATAAAATGCTACAACATAAAATAATAATTATTGAAAAATAATTAATATATTATACAAAATAACAATTTAAAAAAAAAATTATGTCTAAATAAATAAATATATATATATATACAGCATCTATACATTGATTATTGTATTTTATTTTTTTATTTTATACCTGACGATGAGTTTTAGTTGAAATTGGTAGTTAATTAATAAATTATATACAACAGTTTTACATTCTTTAGCTTATTTTATAATACTTATTGGCATTGTCTCATAAATAAAGATACATATTTGTTTATAAATACATTTATTAAATTTTTTTTTAACAACAAGTATTAATTAATAGCTTTGTTTTATTAGTTAATTTTTGTTTTTTTGTTTTATTATTATTTTAATATTTATGAATTTCGAATCCTTTTTTGTATTTGAAATTATTTGTATAAGTGAATAATAAAAGTTAACAAATTATGTTAACTGTGAAATAAATGAGAAGGAATTTATTATTTAAACTAAATATAAAACACCTACAGTGAGTATGTCATAATTTACCTTTAAAATATTGTCCTTCCTCTTGTTTCGTCAAAATGCAACTTTTTTCTGTATTTTCTTCAAACATTTTATTCTTAGTGAGCATAAGCGTACGCAGATCTTTGAGGTAGGGTGGGCCAAGCCAATGTTGAAATAGGATCAAGGGCGTAATTGAGAGGTGAGAAAGCATTAGTTTTCCATGAGTCCTTAACATAAAATTTAAAAAACAGTAATTACTTTCCTTGATCTATGTTAAGGATAATCGTAATGTAAATATAAAATCGTTATATAAGAGAATTTGAGTTTTGAGAAAATCATGAACAGACGTGATTATAAATATAGTATGACTCAGCTCGCAAGGGGGGCATGGTCCACCAGGTCCACTCAGCCTACCCCGTGCGCACGCCTATGCTAGTGAGTTGAATATAATTTTTCAATGTAATAGAACCATTTGAAGTGTTCGAATCTTCATGCGATTTTGACAAGTCTGTAGTTAAATTTTTAAAAATTTAAAAAAAAATTATATTATAGAATTTCATTATTAATACGAATTATCTATTCTAATCACCTCCTTTTCCATCGCTAGTTCAAGTAAAAAATAAAATACATTACTCAAAAAAAAAACTGGGTTTTGCTTTATTATTATCAATATTATTATTAATATTTAGTTACACGAGAAGGAGAGATACCATTGCCAATTTCTCTAAATACAATGAGAAGGTTTGTCTGGTTATTTACTAGAAATAAAATTAGAAATTTAAAATTTGAGTGAGTAGTAGTATTTGGATGATTAGGTTGTGGTGTAACATGTTATGTTTAACGTACCAAGAAGTGTATTATAATTATCGGAACTTTATTTAGGTAATGACATCAATTTAGTGTATCGTTTTCAGTTATTGGATTTTTTTGTTCTCGCTTATAGCTGCGGCAGGCGAAGACGATTTTATAAATCCTGCTATAAAATTTATATGAAATATATAGCGTTTATTTTCACATTGTTATTATTTTTATTTTATTATTATTATTGTCACAATTCTTTTTGAAATAAAAAATTATGATCTCACAACGAAAATTAAAATGTTAATATATCGACAGTAGTAACAGTAGTAGTATTGATGGCTTGTTATTTCTTTTCCGTAGGACTATCTTCAATCAAAAGCTTGCGTTTAGTCACGTTACTTAGATTAAAATTATAAGTTAGTAAAAAAGAAGAGGAACCCTATTCCGTTTAAATGATGACATGTATTGAAAGCAATGACGAATTTCAAAAATTGTCTAATATTTTTACGTAATATCCATGGTAGTGTGAAAAGAGAAAAATAGCTATTTGCTTATAATAAATTTAAAACCGACGTGCATAAAACGAAAACATCTTTTTTTCGGATATCGGTGAAAAAAATTAAATATAGAACGCGCGTGTTTAGATGATTGTGTCCATAATGTGAATACCTAAAGTTATTTGTATTTCAATCAAGGGAAAATCAAAAACGTTTTGTCTTTTTTCATTGTCAACTGTCTTTTGTTGTCTTCCCGTTTATTTTCGAGCTGTGAATATTACACACCCACATCACGCCGTTCCCGCGATCAAAAATATGTTAACTACGAGTAATGTAAATATTGTAATAATAAAAAATAATAAATAATAATAATAATAGTTATAAAATATTCAATTTGCTAAATGGCACAGGAAAATCCACCCTGCTCGTCGTCCTAGCCTCTAGAATCTCTAACTCCCCAGAAAATTAATTTGTATCTTCCCGTTATTAAGATTTGGTCATAATCTTCTCCTGTCAAATTCTCATGATTTATATCTCGACAACTTTTATTTATGTACACTGCTGTGTTACTGTGAACAATTGATTTGTGACTTTACACATATTATTTTAATTGCCCACACTATTCTATTGGCAAAATCATTAATTAATTTTCTTTGTTTTTGTGGTTTTAGTCCACCTTCCTCCATACAATATTTTTGATTCTAAATCTATCTCTATATTTTGCATTATCGTTTCATTAATTTTGAACTGTGGCTTCTCGACTTGCATTTTAAATGTATTCATTGTGTTTTCTTCTTTTTGTTTGTTTGTTTGTTTTATCTTTTAAAATAAATTTGTCGAATGAATTCGACAAATCAAAATGAAATCGAATTTTATTTGTTTTTTTTCTTTTTTGTTTTACCATCTTTCTTTTGTAATTTTGTTAAATCATAATATTTGTAATATTTTAAAGTATTATATTTCGTATATATAAGATTGAATTAAATTTTGAGTTCTAAAAAATACAACAGTTTTCCATGTCCAAAACAAATATCTCGAAAATTTTATCTGTCATATCCCAATACGATTTTTAAAATAATATAATATTCTATTATAGTTTATTAATATCTTATTAACGTTTCCAGATATTAAAATTTGTTGTCATCTCTTTGTATAAACTTTTAGAAAAAACAAATTAAAAGCAGTACTAAACATGTTGTTAATATATTACTAATTTCATATTACATGAATATTATATCGATAAAGTAAAAGAAATACGTTTTCTCATATCAAACGAGAATTTGATCAAATTAAGAATTACTTTTTCTACACGTTTTGGCTATGAAACAAAAATGACAAAAACATTACGGATTAATCAGAAATGGAATAGTAAATTAGTTATTGACCATAATTCATTTTATATCATGCGATGTCATTAAAAAATAACTATTTTCGTAAAAATTATAATTTTGGATAGTAATTTACCATAGTCTATAATAAGTTCATCCTTTAAAACTATATTCGAACTATTCGAAACATTTAAAATATTATTAACATTTCATGTTTTATTTTTACAAATACTCGATATTTAAAAAGTAGTAATCGTTCCTTTTTAAATTAATAATCTCAGAGTAGCAGACATTTTATCAATTCAATAAATATATATGTGGTCGGAAAATTTCGTTTATTTAAATACTATACTCGAGTAAGTGCTCGTGCGAAGAGTACAAAGATGGTCTGACTAATGTCGACATTTTTATATACGCGTAGTGACATAACATCTGTCGAAACCACCTAAAACACCTAAATTAGGTTAGGTTCAATTTACGATTTTTAACTAAATACAATTGCTAAATGTTTACATGAGATATTTGATATACCCTAATAATTACAATATAATTTGTAATGTAACTAAATGTAGAGTTCCAATTCGAATTCTGGGTAGACTTCCAAACATGCAGTACTTCCATAAGAGTAATATTAATTATGGTGTATATTAAATTATTAATTTACTATTTTAACATTCATGTACAATATGGTACAGTATTAATATGATACAAAAACATAATATACCAAAGTAACACATTTATTTTGTCTAAGATTCTATGTTATATATTAAGAAATCTTTTAATGTTCAAAAGTTGAATAAGAAAATAATGTTGTGCGTTAGAATAATCGTTTTAAATTTAAAGTATAAATATTTAAACATTATAGGTGATAATTCTCATCTAATTTGTTCAATTATTATAGCTCTAAAGCTATACAAATATATATATATATACATATATAATTTTTATGTGACGACTTTATAAAATACGCAATATCAGATTTTTCTTTTATATATTTGCCTTTAAATGCAAATACGAATAAATAATATGATTTGTATACTTAAATCAATTAAATGTATGTTATCATAATTAAACTGTAATTACTATTTTAATAAACTAAATGTGAAATATAAATGTAATAATAACCATTTTAATTCTAAAACGAATTGTTAAATTTCATTAGTAAATGAACCATTTGATATAATTGTTTTCCGGATCAGAACCATCATTTATTTAAAATGTGAAGGTAGAGAATTCTACGTCTAATCGAGCTTGTTTGTACATTTACATAATCGTGATAAGTTATACAAATAGTCATTAGTATTTACAAAAAAGCGGCCACAATATCATCGTTTTAATAACAATATTGTTTCCTTTTTAATTTTCTAGTTTGTCGGCTCAACATCACGCAACTCAGTAACCCACACGAAAAGCAAACAGAAATCACTTCTTTTGAAAAGTGAATCAAATAAGTAGTCAACATTTGTCTTCTATAATAATTTTGAGTATGAACCATTGTAATATGATTAATATTTAACGACCCCATGTGGAAATTTTCACTCGTCGCAAATAGTTTGCAAAATAGTATACGTACGAGCTAAAATAGATAAAATTAAATTTCACATTGCATTTGAATTTCGCATTCATTTCATTTCATCGAGCATCATCGTCCATTTCTCGTTGATCATGTGTCTAACCCATACGAAATATTCGCATTTCACGTCGTCTACCCTATTTGGGATCAAGTAGGAAACGTCAGCATGGAGAATACAGAAAATAATGTTTGTCTTCGGTCTACGGATATCCGTACATTGCACTGGTATTTCCATTATTGCTTGCAGTTTTCGTTGTTTTTTCCCCCATGTGTGTTTTCAGTTTATCCGAAATAAAGGGGAATTTTATTGATTTTTACGCCATAAGTCTGTTAAGACATTTCTGTACATTAATGGCAAAAAAAAACTTTCAATGTTTAGATCTTATACAACCACGGTCAATAAAACATAACGCTATAGTTATTATTATTATTTTTTGCTTTATATTAAAAAACGTTTTTTTTTTTATCATTGGAAAAATATTACTTGGCTTGACTATGAGTTGTGGTTAAACTATTTTTCTCGTTTATTCGATAATTGTATTATATAATAATGTTATAATATTATTTCTATCTTTCCGCGTTACGTGGGACTATAGTAAGCATTATAGTACATCTCTGCAGAAACACATGGTCACATACTTACAACTGATCCCTGAAATAAAAACATTTTAATAATGCAAATATTTTATATCGAAATTATTATAATATCACATTTATTCAAATACAAACAAAATATACATCTTAAAAGGAAATAAAAGACGATTGATATATTTTTTCACGTGTATATATAAATAATGGTTATTTTCAAATATCGAGAAGATAAATATTTAAAAAAAGTGGTTATTTGGTCAAATTAATAAATTAGTTAAATAGAGCAAATATTAAGTGTTGCAGTAGTTAAAATAATATTATTATATATGAAAAATGTTGAAATTTTGTTTTTTTGTTTAATAAAGTAATAATAATAGTCCAATAGTATATTTTATATAAAAAAAATCTCTATGAGCATAGATTTAATATAAATAAAATGACAATAAATTATGCATGATAGTGCATTAGTAATTTTTCAAAAATTAATAATAATATAGCACTGTATTCGAGCTAGATATTAATTATATTTTAGTGACTTCTTCAAAGCTGATATTTGCTTTTTACTTCATACAAATACTTTTTATATGTTTTTAAAATAAATAAATGAATATAAATATATTTTTTTAATATATCACGTGTAAAATATTCTATTCTTGATAATATATCGTTTATGAAATAATAAATTCTTGGACATTGTAATTTGCAGGTCATATTTAGATATTTTCAGGAGAATTTCGAAAAAATTTGTGAAATGTCAAGGTTTGAATTTGTATGATATGATATTTTAGGACATTGATTTCCGAATGCTAAACATAATACTAATAGTATTAAATTTAATAATTGCAAACATAGCACGTTCGAAATACAGTGTGGTTTAAGCAGAGATTAAAAGGATAATTCATTCACTATACTACTAAGTTGGCATCGGTTCGAATTATGTACAACTGAATATGTCATTCGACATTTGATAACGATGTGATATGGTGTCATATATGCGTTATATAGATACATATATATATATCTACTATTGTCTGATCTATTAATATTTTCAACCGAGTATCATGGATGTGATGTTTTGAGTTTAAAATTTTTATTTTATAAACTTGAAAACGAATAAAAGAATTATCATAACATCATAGACATATATTGTATGGATCTAACGTGTTTAATATTTATTCAAGCTAAACATATTAAAATATCTTTACACTCTCTGTTTAAATTAGCTGGTTTATAATTTGATATGTATGGACCATACGAAGAAATACATGTATATTACTATTCTAAGTAGTTTCATTAATGTTTTTTATTTGTACTAATTTAATAGCTGTCATTATGTAAAGTCATGTGGAAAATATTTATTTAAAACACTTTTGTATGAAATTTTTAAACTTTTAAAAAGAAAACAAGACTCATTTTAAGTATTTTTTGTAATACTTGTACAATAAATATAAATTGAAGGAAAATACGTTTTGTTTCCCAAAAAATAATTTCGATTGAATATTCACTTAATTTAAGCCTAACGGATAGTTTAATGATTATTTATTTTAAAAGTAAATCTGAATATATAAACGAGTGAACAGTATTTATTATAAAATAAATGTTTCAAAAATCTATTACTTCAAATTACAGTATTAAATTTATAATATATGTATATTATAATCATGTATTTAATTACAATACCCGTAAGTATATTAAATTTACTTACGGACGTAGTTTTGTGACAGGGTGGAGACATAGGTAATGTAACCTTTTATTATTAGTTATCGTTAATGTTAAAATGCTGGACTGTATTCAGCATTATACGTTTTATAAAAATAGACAATATTAAGCTTAATTGGTGTAATAACTAAGAATATACAATTTTAGAAAGGAAAATTTAAATTGATGTAGATAAATATTTTCTGTTTAAAGCATTACCATTAGAAGGAATGTTTCGAAGTCATCAGATCAAAAATGTGGTGAGGTGAATTTTCCGGGATACTATTTGGTGATAGCTTAGAAATCAAAAATTAGGATGTGCACTGATATGATTTTGAAAACTACTGTAGTGAAGTCAACTACATTGTATGTAGTAAAAAAATTCGTGTCTTTATGGAGAATGTCATTGGAATCATATTTAGAAGCATGAAATAGTAAGAGTAGTGCGAAAGATTTTGAACAAAGTGGTGAAGGTATGAAGCTTTTTCAAAAAACTCGAATTCATTAACGTCCGAGCAAAATGTTTTCTTTGGCACCAGTATAGTATGGCCGCATTTTACTATTTTCAATCAAGCGTCAACCATAATATTTTACCTGTTATTTGGTTTTTAATGTGCAATGTATAATGGGACTAACGATCCGTATTCTCGTCAAGTATGAACTTCACTCCGTCAATTGATTTCTCAACGCAAAATTGGACGATTGATAAACATGCAAACACAGTTGTGTGAGCTGTATGGTCATAGCTATATAGACATTAAAAAAGTCCGACAATAGTGCAGAGAATGTTTGCAAGTTCGCAATGGACTGCACGATAAATATAGGACTTTGTAAAATTAAAAAAATTTTTTAAATAAATGAGTTTTAGTTTTTTATAAACTTGGGAACCGAATGTGTGGATTGTAATTATTATCTTTATATCACTATACATATATAGTTTCTATATGAAGTTTAAATTTTCATTGTATTTTTCCTTACACAACTTTGTCGTAGTTACAAATATCAATATTGAAAATTGATCATGATATAAATATATATTTTTCTATAGTAATATAATGTTTATAATAATATATTTTTTAATTTCAGTATTGTATGAATAAAGAATTAATACTTCAACTATACAATACTATATAATAAAATATAATACTACTAATAATAATAATAAAAAAAAAAAACAATAATAATAAATTATGGCTACACTGTTCCAATCGTTACGCATATTTACAAATTGGTGACTTGTAGCGCATAGCTGTACATTAGTTGCCTATCCAGAGTGCCATATTAACATCGATCGAGCTCGAGCTACGTGAATTATTTAAAAAAATTAAGTAATCGATTTCAAAATATAAAACAAAAATAAACTATGCAAACTGCCATAATATTAAAATAAAACATAAATAATTTTCAGATTAAATAAATCGAATTTTAAAAGTTCATTTATATATTGACTATGTCGATCAACAATTTAGTATGCTCGTAGAGAGAGGTTTCCCCTCTTGAATAATGAAAAAAAAAATGTTGTAACAATAGTATAATATATTGATGAAAGCAAATTATATTGTTAATAAAAATCACAACCTTCATTAAAATTAAGTAGTAAGAAATAATTCCATTTTTATTGAGATAAACGAATATATTTATTTAATGAATATGCCAAACATTTGAGATTGGTTTGTCTCGAAGTACATCCCTTATTCAGTAACTTCTTTTAACCACTGAACACTGAAAAGTTCATTCGGTGATTTTCTTACTTAATTATTTGTGTGAGTTATTTGTTCATTTTGTTCCAATATAAATTTATTATAAAACAAATTATAAAAAAATAATTTTCACATGGTTTCGGATATGTAACAGAATAACCAAAAGACTAACACATGATTGTTTTTTTTGTGGCGCTCTCAATTAATATTTGACTAGATAAGAAATTGTGAATTAAATAAAATAAAATAAAATCACAAATATACACTAAAATGTATTAATCTACAATTGGATTTATTATTTTTGTCTTTAAAGTAATCGTAAATATTATTCTTGATGAAATAGTTTGAAGAAGCAATAAACAGCTTTATACCGGAGAGAAAATTAAGCACGTTTCTATTAGATAATCGAAAAATAAAAAATTATTGTTCAAAATCTAGTTGTTGTTTTGCGGTAATATTTAATATTATTGTTATTTTGCTTATGTGAAATGTTATTATTTAAAAACAATTGTATTCATCGTACACAAATATTTTTTTCAAGAAGGTAACAAGTTTGCGTGAAGGCTCATAATATATCATTTTATAACAGTTTTTATTTGTAAAAAACAATCGTATAATATGGGGTTAATTAAAACATACAGCTTAATTATCTCAATATTTTTGATATATTTATTATTTAAGAGCACTTAAATTTTAAGAAAATAATGGAATACAAAGCTTCCTTTGTCAAAATATTTTAAATATGATGGGTTTTTATTGCATTTATATTATGTTCTAAATAATAATATATTTCCAAAACACACTTTTCATAATAGAAATAGAAATTTTCGATATGTTTTAAATGTATTCGTTAAGACGGAAACAATACATTACTAATATTATAATATTTAAAATTGAAAATATTATAATACTACTTCATTTTTCGAATATATAAAATAAAATGAACATAGAAACCAATTACACAACATATTGTGAATTTAATTTAATTTCAACATTGTTAATAATTTATTTGATATGTTATTTATATTATTAAATTTTTTCATCATATACATTTTTTTTTAATTAAACCTTATTGCATAGTCTATCCAATATTTTTTTAAATTTATTCTGTTTAGATTTACAGAATATGATTTAATATGTAAATATGACTGTCAAATGTTCATGTAGAAGTGAACAACTTAATGACACATACACATACGTATATGCAGAGGTGGAACTAGGATTTTTGACGTCCGGGGACAATGTTTAAATTTACGCCCTATCTCCTATAATATTTTGATATTATAAACATTATAATAGGTTTCCGAAAATTTTACGCCTCCACATTTTTACGCCCGGGAATCAATCCCCGTCTTCTTTCCCCTAGTTCCAACACTGTATATATATATACAATTATAGTTTGTAAAATAATATTTATAATATTATACATTTCATTATTTTGTAATCGCCGTACATAATACAGACGGTATTTTCCTATAAAGTCAATACCATTCATTATTACGAATATTTTAGTTTGTCCTGCACAAGCGTTTTAAAATTATTTTACAAAAAAATAATATTTTTACATTGAAGCACAGGCATGAGTTCGTGTAAAAAATGTATTGTTCACTATTTTATAGGTGTAGTATATGTTTAAACTATACTGTCGTATCATGCAAGATCTGGTCATAATTCTGCATATTAATTATTGTGAGTACCATATTGTATTATTACCTTATTTTATTTCTATTGCTGTGAGTTATATCTACTACCTTTTAATGTAATAGATTTTTATCTGAAATACAACGTTAATTTTAGTTAACACATTCCGTATTTATTTTATTACACACTTGCACGAACATTACACTCACGAAGAATTTGATGACCCGGCCCATAAACTACAACTGTTTGTTCCTGAACCATACACAAATGTTTGTGCTCGACTCATATATCTGAAATCTAAATGAATCAAAGTGAGCAAGTCTAGTTATTACTTGCAACGTTTTGTTCAAACATCAGGCTGCCTATAATCAAGGGGCGGAACAAATTAGGGAGTTGGGCAAAAACGGAACGAATTTGCACCAAATCTATCCTATCACCCGTAAAGATATTTAAACATTAATAAAAATTGTTTTTCTGGAATATTGACGTAAATAAATTATTTATTATTTGTTTAGCAACAATTGATTTGAAACAAATAACCAATTTTAATTGTTATAATTTTTTTATTCGTTGTCTTAATGAAATATATATTCTCAAAAGTTGTTTTTTCCAATTAATGACAAATAATTAAAAACCCAATTTCTCTCAATTCATATATCCAATAAACTATTATTGTGTTTATTTCAAGCAATCTATAAAATATGTAGACATACAAGCACATTAATTAAAACCAATGATAGTTTAAATTTTTCAATGAATAACTTCAAAATTTGACGATAAAAACTTTAAGTATTATTTGAATTTGATAGATAGAGAGTAAATGGAAAAAAACATATAACATACATGTGGTCAATCAGAATGTTATTACAAACAAGTGTAAATTAAAAACGATTAAAAAAAATTAGTTTTTTTAAAAACAAGTCTAAAATATTTCCATAGACAACACAACCCCAAATTATGCGTACACGAACGGAGTATGTCTTCGACGGATAATAATCACATGATGTCAGACAAAAATCATAGTCTTAGTATGAGATCTGGTCCACGACAACCGGTCCACGAGGAACGTGCTTGGAATAAAATATACCATTATATATAAATATGTAGGTATTATATAATATACAATAAATTATATGTTTGAATATACAATATACGGATTTATAAGCCTTGGGACGGAGTAAATTAGCCTATACTATCAACATACCCCGTAACCGTTTTTTCCGACCGGATCGAATGCAATGGCCGGTAGCTGTTTCTTTTGTATGTGTATGCGTTAGAATAATTATTATTATAATTATACGAATGACGTCCGGTTTAGCTCTGGTTATGAGCGGTCGATAGCAGTCCGTCTAATGCTAAGTACCACACGGCACATGCATGAACAACCGATTAAACAAATCGTTGAAAAGATGAAAATAAAATATATGTTTATACATATATGTATTATACTAGCTGACTTGGCAAACGTTGTTTTGCCCGTAAATAATTTGTATGCTAGCACGCGTTGAAATAAAAGACGTTTTTGTTTATTTTATGTATATGAAATATTTAAAATTAAATGTAATACAATTTGTGTGTGTATTGAAATTCAAATGTCTTACAATATAATTTTTTTTTAAATAAAATTACATTTCGAATAAAATGAAATACAATTTGTGTTGGTATTATTATTTTAATGATAATAATACTTGAGCATTCTTATTATTGAAATGCTAATTCGTAAACAATATTTTTAATTTCACAATTTTCTGTATAAATTAATAAATCTTGAAGTTTATAATTGAATCAATAATTATAATAAATATTATTTATATAATTTTAATATATAAATTACATTTATATGATACTTATATGTATAATCATATATTAACGTGTTTAACAAATTTAGTCAACCATAAGCACGAACATAAACCATAGCGTTCCGTATATATTCTTGCATATGACGTGAGCTGCCAGTATATGAAGATGGTAGTATGCAAATATTCCCGATCTCATTAAAGTTCAAATTTCCATTAATATTATTGTTATTACATCATTAAGATGTATATATTTTTCAGAATATAGCTTTGCTTAATTAAATTTCAATATGTCTCAAGCGTTTAGTTTCAACGTTTGCATACATGTTTATGATATAGTTATGAAACAATTGGCGACATTTTCAGATATGGTTTTCATTATTTCATCTAATCATCATCTGATATGCGTAGTAGTTCACAGCATTTACTTTTTCGGTGTTCGATATTAATCTGATATCCAACTTCTCCTTCCCAAAAAATAAGTGGATATATAAATAAAGCATCATATGAACGAATAGTATCTTGAATCGTTTTAATTGTATTATTTCTCTGTGTAATTTTAATATCTCGATTTTCAAATTGATCAATAACAATTACAATGGCTACTTTGTTGATTGTGGGACCATTAAAAGGTCTTTCGTGCTCACAAACTGATACTTTGTCAACTTTAATTACAACTATGTAATTATTGTTTTGTATTTTGGTAGATGCGTAAATAATATAAAATCAAAAAAATATATATCACCACAGATGTGAACACAAAAACAACAATAAAACAATTTCATAGATGCTCTTTATAGCTAACTAATGACTTTAAATTTGACAAACATCTACTCAACATCGATTGTTGAAAAATTCCAACAGGACAATTATGAAAAATGTACAAACCTCTTACTATAACAACGAATTTTAGACTAACAACGCATCGGCACTACCTGGCGGTACTTAATCAAAACACAAACAAATGGGAGCACCAACCGAACCTATGGTGGATCTATATTAAATGGCTTTGATAGCTTTAGTGATTTCTGAGACTTCCGATTACTAAAAAAGCACAATCATGTATATATGTGGACACGGGCCGATAATAATCAACCGTCCTTCCCGTCTGCGACTATCACAGACGAAAATACTTTCCTTCGTTTTTATTTTACGCACACGATAAAAGTTACCGCCGGCCACTGATGACAGCGACAACGAAACATTCATATTTATAGACAATGCAGTAATAGCGATTGCGTAACTGGGCCTTTCTGCTCAATCTCGCCCACTAGTAATACTTAATTGTAATTATAAATATGAATGTTTCGAGTTACGGTAAAAATACGATTACCTACGAACAACTGACTAAACTGAATATATCGAATTCATACATTCGAGCAGTATTTTTGTAGCCGTAAAACTGTATACCACGCTCTTTTTGTATGAGATATTGAATCGTCGTCGCGTATCCGTTTCGTATGTTTTCACATATTACACCGTCAGTGTTATTGTGGTTTTTCTCAATTTTTAAAGAATAAAAAATTATAACAAAATATTTTCCATCGTTTTCTTATTTTTCCACTAACTACAGACAGTACCCATTAGTGAGTGATTTTATACGAGCCACTCGTACATTATCACTATATATATATATATATATGTACAATAATAATGAAAGAATAAGGTTAGTCGAAAAAAAGACCTGTTGTGCTCCAGTGTCTTGTTAGTGGGTCAATTTTTGTGAAAGAAAACAACGCGTGGTACACAATTAAAATATTTTAAAAAAGACAACCGCCCAAAAATTTATTTTTCAAATCATGTGAATAACTTATATTTAGATGATTGTTTAGCGGCATGTAATCAGCTCATGGTTATCGTCAGAACTTTTTTCGATGTTTTTTGTCTTATTTTAATATGTACATGAACTAGTTTGATTATATTTCTTAGACAACTGACACGTTGGACACTGACAAAACTCATACGTTTACTTTATTCTTTAAGTACAGTTTCTAAATCTAGTATGGTACAATATTATATAATATACATTTAGTATAAAATAGATTGAAGTTTGAATTTTATTGATAAAGTCATATTTGATATGTTGATGATATTCAGAACGACTAGAATATTTGAAATTGTTCATTATTAAGGCCGAAAAGATACATTTTCCTCATTATGCCGGTGGTTAAATTAATGATTGTTATAACTATTGAACTTAAAAACAAAAATAATTTCGTTTAAATAGACGGTGTACTCTATTTCTATTTTTTTATCTTATTGCATTGTAATTTATATTGTATGTTTATTTTATTGATATTACGTTATTAAAGCATATACGTTATATTAGATCTGTGTTTGCTATGATAAGTAAAAAAAAAATTGTACTGGTAATTGGTGTATAAATTTAGAAAAATAATAAATAGAAGCCATGTTGATGTCAGGTCTCGCAAAAAAAAAAATGCAAATAAAGCTTTAGTTATACTCGTGTTTTAATTCATATATCTTGGTCTTTACTATTGTTTATCAAAAATATCAAAAACTGCATACATATTATACAGTAATGGAAACTGGACGTGAATTTTAGTGAATTCCCAAAAAAATAAATATCGGAGCTAACATTTAATCATTGCAAATGATAGTAGTCGCACTATGGATAAAATACAAATTACTTTTATATACTTATCCTTTTATATACTTATAGTGATAACTATCAAAATAAAAATATAATATTTTTTAATTTTAGTTTTAATTACTGAATTGTTATTATTCAGTTTTTACACATAAGTGTACTTAGTTTATATCAATATTTGTAGACAAAGTTTAATTAACATACATTCGAAATAAGTAAGGATTTCAAAAATAAATGATCAAAATATCGATAAGTAATTCGAAAAATAAATCTTTTTAACCGTTTATCACACTGAATGCAAATTAATGCATTTTATGGTATTAAATGTTTCTCGACATATGACAAGTGCTAAAAAAATGATTGGTGTATTAACAATATTAAAAGAAAAATCAGTAGAATTAGCTTTAAAATCTAAAAATTAACATAATTTATATGTAAATATTATAAAGTAAAAAGAATGAATCTACCAAAATACTGAAATTAGATAATGCATAAGGTTCACTACATTCGTCTCGTCAGTGCAGTTTATGAAAATTTATCAATTTGTGACGAGTGAACTGTAGATAACATAAATAACCTAAAATATCTTAAATTTAAACAATAAGATGTATAACAATATATATAACAATTATCTACTATGTAACAATGAGTTAAGATTAATCAACCAAAAACTGAGAAAACTAAAAAAGCTTTGTAAAAGTCATGATAATTCACCCGAAACGTTGGAAATTTAAATAACAAAACGTTTCTAATTTTATCAAATAGTTTAAATAAAAATAATATAATATAAATCATAATTTATTTTTCATAAAAATGTATGCATTATTATATTTAAAAGTAAAAATAAATAAATAATTTTCAAAAATATTTGTTTTTTTTTTAATAGAAGATTGATACGGAAGTACTGATGTTGGATTTAAAAATCGCACCAATAGATACGAGTATACTATTTATTATTTATAACAAAAATTGCCATTAATTATTCCAGGGTTATTGATTTTGTTTTCATTATGAACATAAACAAGTAGATGATGGTTTTACAAAGTAAGGTCACGTGTGTCGTTAAGTACATAGACGGCTTCAATAGAATTGACTGAAATGTCGGTTTGATATATTCCGTCCAGTCTGTCGTTTTAGTTTAATTTATCATAATTTATAATATCATATTTATAAATGTGATTAAGTACTCACAGGCAATCGTAGTGCTGAAAGGCCTAATTACGCATTCGCGATAACTGCATTATATAATATATAATATATAAATACGCATTTTTCGCCGGACCTAGTTCTGGTCTACAACGACCGGTGGTACATTTATCACGTGCGTAATAAAATCGCGACGGTAAGTGTTTTTGTCTGCGTTTGTCATAGACGGGAGGAATGGTTGATGAATAGCTCATGGATAGCGTATATTCGTCGTATATGCATTCACGAACCGTGTAAAGATGTTGTGGTTCACTATGTGAAACCTACCGGCAAATGTGATCTAACGGATTATTACGTTTAATAATATTATTTTATAACAACAATCTTTTCAAATATTTCGTGGAATTATGCCTGTTTTAATAATCATTGTTATATATACAAGACTGTGATCTATCGACAACGTTTTTTTGACCCGAACACATTTCCGCACACATGAAAAATCGAAATTTAGTGTAGTGTTACTGAAAATAAATTCCAATCAATGGTGCTTCCTATTTACTTTAAATTAAGTATATTTCGAAAAAATGATGATATTCTTTTCGTAAATTTTTATAATTTGAATATACTCATAGTTTAATTATTATTAATGTTGGTATGTCACATATTGGATGACGGCCAAAGAAGCAATTGAATAATTTATTACTATCGATATGGCCTACCATAATAATCAATTGAATTGTGTGAAGTGTCATGTATTTAGCATTAGAGCTATTATGAATTAAAATTAATTATCACTTCATTTAAATTATGCACATCAGTATCATTTTTAAGAGTAAGCAAAATCAATGCAGTATATAATTAAACTAAACGAGAAAATCTATTACTTTTACTACAGCGTAATAAATCTATAGAGTTACTTACGTAGTTGTGACAAATTTATTATTATTCTTTTAATTTTTAAACTGTGGAGTAATGACACATTAACTATTAAAATAAATTAGAGGATTAACAATTTTTCCACATCGTTTCGTAAGAAATTTAAAATCATTTTATGGTATCCTTTTAATCGGACTGTAATAAATATTAACCCTAATCCTACACTATGATAATAATTTAAAATCGGCTTGGATATAATCTGAAGAACATTTCAAATAGTTGCAAAAACAAAGTTAATATCTAAAACTTGTCTTTTTTGTTGAAAGTTTATTGATTAGTAACCTGTATTATTGTCATGGATTGGTAGAAACTCTATCGTCACATCGAGTATAAGTTTTTAATCTAGTCGGTTTACTCATAACCCTCCCCTCCCAAAAAAACTTTGTTCATATAAAAATAATAAAGCTTTTACAAAATACGGTAGTATAGATTAAGGTATTTAGGAGGAATTTTTGTTAGGAATCCAAGTTTAAAGTGGAACAATTGTGTTAAGAACTTTTGGCAGTAGCCATTTTTAAAAACTTTTTATAGTGGCCAATGATAACATATATGTATGCTGGTTTTAGAGTAGAACAAATTCTATAAGTACATTTTTAGGCTACAAATTATAATATATGAGTATTAGTACAGGTATAATAATTATTATTTTAAGACCAGATTCATAATAGAATAATTAAATGTAATTAAATAATTTAATTGAATTAATTAAACAATTCCCATCCACGAAAATTCGTATACTAGTAAACATATGTATAAATTAAAATAAATTATTTAGTCGGTTATTATCATTTAAATAACATGCTCCAATTTACATTAAAAAACTAACGTTCAAAATAATATCAACTTTTGATTATTAATCAATAAATAAATATAAATTGACAGCTAGCAAAAATTATCAAACATAATTGTATGAGTTATATATCAATATATAAAGAACTAATTGTTAATAAGCCATATTCCCACCAACGAATGCTAACCTCGGGGTCATAAATATAGTTAGGTCTAAAGGGCCGAATTCTCGTCAGTTTGTACATCTAACTACACATAAGATGCAAGCTTTTTTTGTTTTTTCAACTGCCAGTATAACGTTTTTTGGTCTCGAAATTTTTCGTATCATTAATATTTATTTCATCATTTTTCTCCCAACATCCTTGTAATTTCATAATTAAAAACAACGGTGATCATCGTACAACAAAGGTATAATATTATAATATATTTTTATTTTTTAATTATTATTTAATTATGTTACTATATAATATCTATAATAAATTCTCGGACTGACGACCTCGGTAATTTTCTGATAGGCTCCGTGTGCAAAATATTGTGTAATAATTCAAAATATATACCTATTTAATAATCTTATGATTAAATAAATTTACATTTGCATTCTAAGTAATATAACTTTTTGTCAGTAGTTTCAATCTGTTAGATATGTGTCTTCACTGCAGTATAAAATAACGTTCTCAAAATAGGATTTTGTTTTACTAATCTTCTGCAGTCTGCAACTAGGCATGTACCTAGATTTTAATTTAATTGAAGAATGGGAAGTTATTTTGACTAAATCTACAAATCTTATATATATACATTATATCTTCTTTATTTATGTACGAGTATTTATGTCTAATAATCGTATAACAAAACGAATAATTTAAGGAAAATTTCGGGAGAAAAAGTGGTAGAATCACTTTTGGATATCTGTTATTGAAATTATCCGCTTACGTAATAACCTAACTAGTATTTTAATGCGTTAAAAACTGATAATTCACAGTGCTACATAATAAAAGATTGTGGAATACCAGACTTCATTGTCTTATGAATTATTTAGAATTGCATTATGCTTACGTACTGACTATTTTATCTTCTTGAAGAATCTTCCTATAGAACATGAAATCGCATAAATTCAGTGCTACTAATTTATATTCATAATATCCATGTGTATTAAATAATTCTAATCAATGATTAATGATAATATACGTATATTTGTGTAAAAATATAATGTAGTGAATATTATTGAAAACATTTTTTAATTTGAGCAATTTAGTATACCTTATAATAAAATTATTATAATATTAAAATTAAAATAATTTAGAAAATTATAATTTGATATTGTAAAATTCTAGTAACATAACTCATTTAATTTTATTAACGTACTCATAATTTAATTTAAGTCCTAGGAGACTGAATATTAGTTTATCTACTCTAAATATGTAAGGTAAAACATAAAACAATTTTTCTGAATTATCAAAGTTCAACTTTAAGCAATTAGCATTTGTCAAAATTGCAATAGTAACTTTATCGTCTTTTTTAAATTAAATATTTTCTGATTGATTATTTCTATTTTCGAAAGCTATAATATTGCTTGTTTGTCCTCAAAAACATTATACCGTACTCACAAATAACCTACAAGTGACTTTTAAGATAGAAGAAACATACCTGTTATACACAATTATTTATTTCTTAATAATGTATAAGGTTAACATTATGTTAATACCTATTTTACATTAATCAATATTTTTGAACAATTAATATTTTTAAAGATAAACGAATTTCATCCTTAGTTGCTCTTAAAACGTTCATAAAGATATAATAATTTAATAATAATAATAATCCATAAATTAAGTTATATTTTATTAATCAAAATAAAGATAACAGATAAAATATTAAATGTTGATCTTATTTTTTATTATTATTAATATTATTGTTTGTATTGTTTGTTTATATTCTTATTGTTGATATTAATTGATATTTTGATGAAATTATTTAGATACAAAAGCATAACACTGGGAATTTGTGCATATATCAACTCAGTACACAAATTTGCTATCTAAAAGATAAAGTGAATTGTACTAGTTATAATTAAAAGTACAAAAGTACAATTATTATAATAATTTTTTAAACAAATTATATTTTAAATTAAAACAAATAAAACAAATATTACTTAATACAGATTTATTTATTAATTTTATATTTATTCTTTATTATTTCCCCAGTTTTAAACATTTCAGTCAAATCTATCATGAAAGATTATTAGTATTATTGATATATCTAATTCACATCTTTAATTTGTAAAGAAGTTAATGCACACGGTGGATATTCATAGTTTAAAACATTATACTTAATTGAAGTCATTATAAATAGGTTATGTTTATAGTTTGAAAACACGAAATTCCTATCCCGACACATAGATAATATACGCACATATATTTACGTATTCATTTTTTTTTTAAGCTACAATATTATAATTATTATATTATGTTTTTATGATTTTCTGAAAATGTGTTTTCTACCTGAAAAATATGTATTGCATAGGATCTGTTAGGTTAAGTTCTGAGTAAAAAGTTTCTTAATCATCCTTATTTATTGTTGTAACAAAGTTCATAGCTAAAATCCGAGATATGTAAGGAAAACAAGCATGAATATGTTATTTTAATCATACTAACTCACTAGCATAATGTAAATCTTTTTCCATAAAAAAAAAATTACAACTGTACAATGACAGCGTTTCGCTCAAACTGAGTAAAAGTATTTTATGCATACGTATGCATATATATATATAACCGGTATAGTGTCAAAAGAAAAAAAAACGATCGTACATATCGTACATTGTGTGTCAAGAAAAATGAATAAATAACTGGAAGGTATACCTACGTAAAACACGATGATGATACGTTATAAAAAAATAAAAAAAACCGCGAAGTGACAAGACCGGTGCCATAGCCGCAGCTGACAGTGGTGTGTCGCAATAGCGGCAGACTACGATTCACACATGTTTAGTGTCGCTTCGCTGGGTCGGGGCGTGATCGGAATGACGTACGATACATTCGCCAAATGCGCATACACCAGACACACACGCGCGCACACGTCGGCCACATACCTATATGTATATTATTTATTATTATTATTATTATTATTATTATTATTATATTATGAACAAATTCAAATCTGTTCGTAAACATTCGCGTCCGTGAAAGAGCATACTCATATAATATGTATAAACGGAAGATTAGGCGACGGAAAGGGGTAGAAAAAAAAGGTTGCGTGCTTAAAAAGGCTTCGGGAAGAAAAAACGAAATGAAACGTGAAAGAAAAACGCACGTGCCGGCGGCAGCGGCAACCCCGTCAATTTATTCATACGATTCGGATGCGTGAGGCGGCTGTGTTGTTTTTTTTTTGCCGCTTTTTCCCCCACTTTGGGACTTACGACGACGACGACGGCGTTTTCTTTCACGTACACACGCCCTGAAAAAACAAACTCTTTACCTGCGCCCTAACGTCGCGTCGGTTTTACAAACATTATAACGTACACAACATAGAACACCGTTGTCGAGTATTTTATTGGCAGACACGTGGTGAAGCATATGAGGTATGGTATGTATGTGTGCGTGTTGACAGTGGCAAAGGCGACTTACGTTGGAATTTACAAACTTACTTATAACCCCATTGCATTATATAAACATTGTCGTTAGACAACCGATAAACTACGAATTTCGTTTAGTTTTTGCTACCTACTGGGTAAAATCATCTAGTGAAATCTCTCAACATCGACCTCTTGTCCGCTAATAAGAATGATTCAGTTTATAGAGGGGAGAATTGTGAATATGCAGTTATGTGTTAATAATTTTCCCGTAAATAATCACGTACATTTAACAATCTTAGCTTAGAGCATTTCCACCTCTTGTGAAGAAATTAATCAAGCTACATCCTTTTAACAGCCAATACTTCCTGTAAATTTATAAAGTTTCATCTTCCTCACTATCTAGCCCATAACCTAACATTGTCAATTTTTCAGTAAGGATTTTCATATTTTTTTTTTCATTGTTTGTTTTAACAAAGTTCATTATATTCATTATATTCATTATATAATTGTATTGTAACAGTATCAATTGTATGTATTCATTGTTTGTCTTTTTGACTCTCTCAGTTAGTGAGATCGGATCGTAAGAAATTCTTCTATACAGTTTCCGACTTGACGTTCCTGGTAAGAGAGATCACCCAATACACAGCTTACAAATATTAACAGTACTAACGTCACCAACTTATAAATCAGCAACAACTTTTTATAGTAGTTGCTTGTGATAATACTTCTTGAATTATTGGGATATTCACCGGTCAACAGATTGACAGTGAGATGTCATATTAAGAGACAAAATTGCGTTTTAAAAATATGTCTTAGTTTTAAAAAGGGGTAGAAAGCGCATTAAAAACGTAGTGTAAAAAGCAAAAAAAATTGAATGTAAAAAAAAGTTAGGGCAATTTCTGACAGGTACCTCGCCAAAACACATTTAAATGTGTTGTTATCGTTTAAGTGGTACTTTTTTTTTATTTAGTAGACGAGGTAAGTTGAGTATCAATCAAAAATTGATGAAGTTCTTCGCGATATTGTTCTTTGCAGTTACGTTTACGTCTGTGTACTAAACATTGACATATCGACGTATATTATTACAAGATTATACGTAAACAAACACAAGTAAATATTTCGACGTATCGAGAGACGAGTACAAATTACACGATGTAACCATGCTAACTGATGTTATCAAGTGTTGTCACGCAAATTTTTATATAGACCCTCAGCCTAAATATATATATATATTTATATATACATATAGAGAGAGAGAGAGAGAGATTATAGATATTATATAATATTTATATAAGAAAAAAAAGGATTCAATTTGTCAAATACTCAAATGTACGGATTAATAATGTAAAGCGGAATCGTCGAAAGTATAGACTTCTGCGGATTTATTTGTTATCCACAATTTTAGCACCATCAAAAATATATGGGTATAGTTGTGCCATATGGCACCATCGTTTCCTAATTATACGTGTTGTCCACCGTAAACCTTCAACTGACCCGGATTAATAAGCGTCCGTTATAGGACGCAAACGAACACTCGCAAAAACTCCTATAATACACGCACACATGTAAAATACGTGCGTATGCGTACTGTACAGGTATATAAATGTATGGGTGTATTTGCATCTAGAGCTCATTGTTTGTTTAATAAATGTATGGTCGATATACTATCTCCCAACCGTTCCTGTTATATTATAAATTTTTCAGCACGGATAACGGTTACGCCCGGATAGCACTGAAAATATTTTCAAACCGAGCGCGTACAAAAAATTACGATATATTCAAAAATATTATTGTAATAAATCGCTCTAACTCGAAGTTGTGCTAAAATAGTGCCCGTTTCATAAAGTTGAATTATTACGAGAACCGTGTGCGAATATATTTGGTGATATTACAAATTTAAAAAAAAAAAATGGTTTTAATATAATTATATATAATAGTTATTTTGATTCGAAACAAGCGTGATGTTCAATATAATTTTAATATTGCACATTATTCTTCGTCGAAACACATTTGGACTGTAAAATTTTATTTTCAACATGTTTTCTATCATACAGCACAATATATAATCTTAATGACAGGTCGAAAAAAAAATTTTAATCACCGTATAAAATATGTGTAATACGTACGCGATACAGAAAATGCATTATTATATTTTTATTTTATTTTTATTGTAGCTGTAACCATGCACTAATCTACATCCATCCATAGACGAATTTCGTAGGAAATCCCCATTACTGAAGTTACATCGTCCTTATCTCAGCTCACCGGTGATCCTCTGAAAACATTTCAATTTACCCGAACAACAATGAATAAATAAAACTGCTTTTCTCGAGTTACAACATGTTATAATAATATTGTAATCTCAAGAGAAATTATTTCAGTACAACGTGGTGTGCAATGATACCTAATAAACAAAGTAATCTTTACATTACACTTATGCATGATGAGTTCTAACATGTCTAATGTTAAAAGTTCGCTACGAATTTCTGAATTATATATTTCATGTAACAAGATTAAATTAACTTTAACACGAAAAACTTTTCCTATATTATGGCAAGTAATGTATTCAGTTTAATGAAAAATACGTTTTTTAAGAAAATTTGTAATACACCGAAATTCTAGCAATCTATTTGTAACTTTTCATTTTTATGTTCTTCAAAAAAAAAAAAAAAAATTGAAAAAGTGTTTTAAAAAACATAATTTAAAAGTTACAGTTATTTGAAACTATAACTATAAGAACAGGTAAAATCGTTTATATTTCAAATATAATTATTATGACAAACATATATATCGACACAAAATACCGTCAATTTATGTTTAAATATAAAATACTTTTTATGTTGACCTTTTTGTTTACACTATTATTAAATAGGTAAAAACATATATTTTTTTAATTAAAAATAGGTTTTATAATCATGACATATTTATATATTTATCATATTCAAAAATTTATTATTTTGTGTACGTTTACTTTTATATAATACAATATTTAAGAGTACACACATCTTATTATAATTGTTATACGTTCGAAGATATTTTAAAATAAATAAATTTATAACATAAATTAATAAAATTAAGATATTTTTTTACTTATACAGAATATCATAATATTAATTTAAAAATATATTTTAAATTTATAAAAGAAAAAATTCCATATTTTAATATCTACTGCAGATTTACTACTACAGAATTAATCGGTGTAGCTTTTGGTATTTTTTATAGTATAATATGTATATATATATATACTTTTAAGATGTTATTCATTTTGGAATATCGAGATGATAGAATATCGAGGGGAATTCCAGCAATAACATCGAACTGTTAGGAAATAAGTGTAAGGGAGCATGAGGAGTTTTGATTAAAAACGCGACAGCCAAGACAAATTTTCAGTAATAACGTTTGACAGTTGGAAGAGAACATCTAATATGCCGAAAAGGAAACTGTTATTATTACGGATCGAAGGAGTGTTGCATCGTTCAAAGAGTGAAAACAATTGTTGTGCGAATTGGTCTGAAACTTATAACTATAACTTACCGACATTCGCCGATGTGTGCAGCGTACGTGTATTTATAAAGGTGTTTTAAATGAAAAACGTCATAGTAGTAGTGAGATAGGCCACGTGGTATATGCTATTATAAAGCAGATACATATTATATTCACACACAAACTATTTTTGGTATAACATTTGAGACACGTATGGTGAGAAACTATTTTGGATGATAAACTTATAAACTTATAAACTTATAACATTGTCTGCATTGCCGATAGAGTACACAGGTGAGTATTGTATTTTGATGAAACATTTCGGTTACACGTGGCTTTAATCTCTGACCGGTTATATATCGAACCGTATATTACATATGTACGAAATAATTGTTGAATATACTCAGAATACTATTATAATAGTGTAGTATCTCATATATAGTTACATAGTCTCATAGTACATTTTTTTATGCTTATAAAGAGAAGTATACAATAGAATTAGGAATATAAATATTTTTAAAAATATGATTCTAATTGATAAAAATGAGTAGAAAAATGTTCCAAATAATATTCAGATTGGTAACTAAATTTTTTTTTTAGATATTTATTTTTTATTTTTCATGTGTTTAATAATAATATATTATATATACCATATATTAATATCCATTGTCCAATATAATTATTATATCGAAATAAATAAATTACATTAGTATTATTTTAATAAGTACAACATATTATTATTATTATTAACTACCGTAACGACGATCGGAAAATCTAATTTATGATATTACGCATAATTATACAAATAAAGTGAGAATAATACAAATTAATTATAATTTAATATAGTTATTTTTTAATATTTTGTAAACATTTTTAAATCTTTGTACTGTTTTAGAATTATCATTTATAAAAATGTTTTTTAGAACTATCGCATAATACATGAAATTTGTTTCGGAAAGAACTAATAACGATAACACTAACATTATATTCATATATTATTTCTATGGGTATAATGTGCACAATCACATATATTGATTATTAGTCGTATTAAACTTTTATACAATTTTTATCGATCATCCATTATAATAGGTATTACGTTTTTATGTCCAACAAAAGTAATAAAAAATAATTTATTTTACGAGCGATATATTTTTATTTTTTTGCTATTAAATGAATTCTTTGATACCCGTAATTTGTCAAGAAAACAAAACTATTGTAGCATTTTTTCTCAATAAAATGTAAATAAATTACAAATTATCGTCACGTCAGTCGAACTCTGACATTCCATATTAAACAATCATAGGAGTGACACGTTTACGAACAAAACAAATATATTAAAGAAATAATCGATGTCTTGTAGTTCTTTTTAGCAATCAATACGGAATAAATTTATTACTGAAACAATCCTTATACAATGGGTCTGTAAGTTGAACATCAATGATTATTATTATTATTTTTTTTTTTAAACACTTACAAAAATTAAAATATATATATATATATATATATATTACATATATATATAATACGTATTAGTGCATTACGGATATATTTTATCAAAAGAAAAACCACCATATTTTAAAATTTTAATTTATAATTAAAAGTTTATATATAAAAAATTAATAATTAAAAAAATTAATTAGACAGTGCTACCAATTTAATAATAATACATTCCAACTCGTATGCTATGTTTAGTTTAAAAACAATTTTGTTTATATTACGTAATTTCAAAATGGTCAGTTGCTTTTAGCATTCACATTAGTATTAAACGTATTTGGATCAAACGTACTCGATATCAAACAATTTCATGTTATTAGTTATATAATTTATTTGAATTGATCACAAAAATACCCATTGTTCAGATCCAATATAGTACATATTACTTCAATAATTCCAATTGAATGTAGTTTTGTTATTTTAGAAAAAAATTAATATTTTGTCTGATCATGCATTTGAATATAAATTTAATTAAAAACTGGTAAAATGTTCAAATTTTAATCACAAAGCATAATACGATACTCATATATTTATATATGAAAATATATTATAATTTAAAATGTCCTAATATTACATATTATGTATACTCGTACATTCAAATAAATAATATAATGACTTCGCAGATGGTTAATCTTAAGTTTTATTATATTATTTTAAAATATGTTGAACATTATAAAATCTTTCTAAAAACTTTATTAAAATAACATTATCGGTTGCCATTAACTATATTTTTTACTATATTTAACTATATTTTAACTATTTTTTTACATTAACTATACGACTGATGATTGCGCTATGTTAACTACCTCAAAATATTGGATAATGTTTATATCATTATTCTTTTGTCTTTAATACTAGTTAAAATAGAAACTTAATAAAATTGTGATTTTCAATCTTTCAAAAATATATTGTTAATAATTAGTCTTAGATCACTGCTAGGAGCGTAAAAATACACATCAATGTCTTACTCTCTAACTATGTGTACACAGCTTTCTCTATTCGCAACGGATTTTATTCTAATATACACGTAAATTATCAGAAGCTTAATTTACGTTTATATAGTTATCAATCGTCCAACTCCAAGTACCGTAAACCCGATGACTTTGGAACCGTAGATAGCGGCACTATACCTGAAAATAATTTGCTAATGAACAAACCCACCATTGCAAACAACACTATACAGAGCGTCTCAAGAGTCAAAATGCTACCACTTAACATTTTTAAAATCAAAAATACACAAAACATAACAACTACTGAACCGGGATGGATAATAAAAACTGGAAAACGTTATTCGTCCTCAGGTATATGACCCAAATCAAAATAAAATAAAAAATTACAAAAGTAAACACACATTAACCATTCTAGTTCAATGCCATCGTTTTCAACAGCATGGTCATAATGTCATATTGCAATCACCATTCTAAATGTGTCCGTTATGGTGAAAACCATAGCACTGTTTCATATTCCAAATCCAAGGACGTATTTGCTAAATGTGCACTATGTGGTAACGTTCACTCGGCAAACTATAGGGAATACACTGTTTACAAAGACATCCAACGTCTCCGGAAAAACACCAACCAAGCCTCAACTCAAGAGTAATAATTTTTCCTAAAAGTTAACTTCCCCCAGAAGAATCACATCTCAATAGTGTTCCCACAAATTCGAAAAACGAACCCAATGACACCCAGCCCATATTATATTCGCAAGCAGTCAATGATAATAAATCAAATAAATTAAAACTAAACCATACAAACAACCCATCCTGAAATCCAATACTAACAAGTCAATTAGCAACATTCATCTCCGAATTTAAAACTCTAATCATTATTTTCATAACACTACTTAATTCTTTAATAACCCTTCTCACCTCACTAATAAACAAATTAAGTTCCAATAATGGACACTAATCTAAAACTGAAACTACTTACATGGAACGTAAACAGCATTACGCCTCATAAATTAAAACTTCAGACAATCATTAATGTTCATAATATAGACATAGTCATGATTTCAGAATCTCACCTGACCCCGACCAAAATTATTAAAATTCTTAGCTATAAAGCTTACCAAAGCAATCATCCTGACACCATTGCTCACGCCTGCTCGGCGTTACTTGTAAGAAATATCTTAACTCACTTGTCTCTTCCTGTAACCAATGAAACATACCTTCAAACAACAAGCATACTTGTATCCTTAATTAAAAATATTAATCTGACCCTCCTCTCTATCTACTGCCCCAGGACCTAAAATTAACACAAATAATTTCAAAAATTATTTTGAATCACTTGGTAAATACTTTATTGTCACTGGTAACCTCAACGCAAAACATTCTTTTCGGGGATATTTCTCAACTAAAACAAGAAGCAGAACCTTCAAACACTCAATAGAAAACTCCAACGTAAAAATACTCTCACCCCTTCACCTTACCTATTGGCCTTTTCATCTAAACAGACGCCCTGATATCCTTGATATTTTTATCGCAAAAGTCCTAAGTAACTGTAACCAATGCCTTCAACATAAATGATCTATCATCTGACCATTCACCAGTCATAATTGACTTTGAAATGCTCTCTTCGAATTCCTCTGTAAATCCCCAAGCTCCCGGTAAAATAAGTTGGTCCTCTTTCCAAAAATGCTTAGAAACTCGCACATAACTCAAACCCTTCTTGAAATTAAGCGACGATATCGATAATTCTATCCTAAAGCTTATGACAGACACACAGGAATGCACTTATTTGGCAACAACTCCTAGTTCAACTCACTCCAAAAACTATTCTCTTCCGAATCATATAAAACATCTTCTCAGTGAGAAACGTAAAGCGAAATCCCGATGGCAAAGACACAAGTACCCCCATTGATAAATTTACCTACAATCAACCAAATAACAAATTAAGAAAAGCATTTCTACAGCATATCTCTGTCACTTATAATCATTGTACTCAAAATTTAACAACTCACAACTCTTCTCTTTGGAAAGCAATGAAAAAAATCTTAGAAACTGGCTCAACTCCCCTCCTCCACGTAATAAAAATAACGCATGGATTGTTTTGGATACAGAAAATGCAAACCTATTCGGCCAACATCTATCTAAAATCTTTGCATTGCATGACATATCTCTAAACTATACTCAAAGTCAAATAATTACACAATCTTTGAACTCAATTTTACCCGTATCATTCCCGGCTAAACACACCAGTACCGGAGAAATCGAATTTATTATAAAACAACTCCACAAAAAAACTCCAAGCTATGATTACATTACAAATCTCACTACCGAAAATTTACCAAAAAAAGTAATCCTATTACTATCCTATATTTACAATGCAATGTTGCGCTATCTTATTACCCCCTCACCTGGAAATTCTCTGAGATAATATTAATTCCAAAACCAAAAAAAACACTCGAAAAGTAACCTTATATCGCCCTATAAGTTTACTCCCAATTTCATCCAAAGTATTTCGAATGTTTTTTAATTGAAAAGGCTTATTCCCTTGACTATTGAAGTAAAAATGATCCCAGACACACAATTTGGCTTCAGACCAAATCATTCAACCATCCATCAACTACATAAAGTAGTTAACACCATATCATCGTCACTAGAGAAAAAAATAATACTGTACCACCGTCTTCTTGGACGTATCACAAGTGTTTGACAGGGTCTGGTTCGACGGTCTACGATTCAAACCAAAAAAATTTCTGCCGGCGCCTTACTTCCTACTGTTAAAATCGTACCTGAGCGATCTCACTTTCGTTGTACACCAGAGTTCTAGCTACTTAAACTACTTCAATATCCTAGCTGGAGTTCCTCAATGAAGCCATATTGCCCCCTTCTTTTATAACGTATTTACTCATGAAATGACTAAAACATCATTTATTGAACTCAGCACCTACGCTGACAACATGGTAATTGTGGCTTCCAGTAAAGATTCAGTTATAGTTTCTAATATGATACAACTTTGTATGTTATGTTAATATATATTAATTATAAAAAATAATATATTACAATTTATGTCTTTAGACATTTTAACATAATTCACCTCTGTATAAAGTGATAAAAATCGAAATTAACGAATCTAAGTCTCCTTACATCACATTTACCTTATAAAAAACATGTTCTCAAGTTTTAGTGAACCACAATCGAATCCCCATTTGCTCAAAAGTAAAATATCTAGACCTTATATTAGATAACAAACTAACCTGAAATTCCTATCTAAAAGATAAACGAAAAGTCCTTAATGCCCGTCTTCGTCTCCTAAGGCCCCTATTGCGTTCTAAAATGAATATTAAAAACAAACTATTGATGTACAAGTCTCTACTTAGATCGCTATGAACATACGGCATCCAACTATGGGGAGCCGCTAAACCTTTCAACATCCGTACAATTCAAGCCTTTCAGTCCATCTGCCTTCGAGTAATTTCCTCTACACCCTGATACATTATCAACTACAATCTTCACAAAGAGCTTAAAATTCAAAATTTAAATCTGATTTCCAAAACATATAATACTAGATTTCACAGCAAACTCCAATCACATATTAATCCACTAATCACTAAACTATCAACTAACACACTTTCCGTTAACCCACACCATAGATTTGAAAGTAGATGGTGTAAGGACCTTCTTCTTTAGTGCGTAAGTAATTAATAAAAGTGCTGGGTGTTACCTTCAAGTAATCCCCAATTCATATTACTCATTGTTTTTTGTATTATTTTTTCTCTCTTTCAACAAACCTTATTATTATACTATTTTTGTATATAGATTGTAGATGAAATTAAATTTAATAATAATAAAAAAACAATTAGTCGATAATTACAAATGGTAGACGACGAAATTCTACAACAATGAGACTCGTTGAACAACTTTATTTTTTAATTTATAAAATAGTTTACTGGAAATAAATTCTCAATTTGTCGACATTAATTTATATTTGAACACAGATACTTCCGCATAAGTATTTATCAAAGAAAAGCTAAAAAATATTAGCTAATGAAATAATTGAGGAGGACTACAAATTTGAATTTCAAACAATTTATATTTAAATATAACTTTCTGGATGAATTAATGTTATCTAGAAATTAGTGAAAACAAAACAACTCCGCTAAGCAAAATAATGTGTCATCGTTTCCAGATAGCAAGTCAAAGTAATTATTATTTTGTAAAGCTTAATACATACACAGAAAACTGGCTTTTGTAGCAATCTTTACTGGTACAAGCAAATAAACCCCTTGGGCTGCGTATGCGTAAAAAGTTTGTCAAAAACTTTCAAGTGTTCTCTCAGCTGCAAACTTGTGATCGTTATGAATGAGAGTTTCATAAAATGCGATTTTATATATTTTTTTACCTGTATAAAATAAGTGTCGGCAAAAAAAAAATCAAATTTATAATCAAATATTTTCTGTAGAGATTTTGCTGCAACTCGTGAGATTTAAAGTACATGTCACAATAATTTGTGCAATAATATAGACATATCGACAAGATAAATTGTATGCCCTTAAAACCATTAGCATCTACAGTCGAGTAACTTGACTAATGACCAAGAGGATATTGCAGTCGGGGAAACAGTAAAAATATTGTCAATGCACTGATAAATAACAAGAAAACTATAACTATTACAGGTCTTTTTAGTCCAATCAATGAAAATAATATAATCACGATAATTTTAAATTACATCGAACTCATAAAGCAATATTTTTATCGTGATGTAACTAACTTATACACTTTCAATATTTGCGATATTAAAAAATCGTCTACTAATTAAAACAATAATTGGTACAACTAAAATAAAGTTGAATTATAAAACAATTAAATACATTTTAATTTTATTAAAATAATAATGATAAAACATATGGACATTTAGAAATTCACATATATAGGTGATTAAGCATTTATTATTTCAATCATTTTAATAATCGAATTACATTGTGTATTACTACTTAATATATATTAAAATGTGAAATTTATGCTGAAACAACAAATTATTGTAGGATTTGTCATTAAAACCACTCACAATAATATTTGATTAAATTACACTGTACTTTACGAGTAATGTTTACAATAACAATAATATATACACGTGACAATAACGAGCGTACGTTACAGTATATACTACGGATGTATCACGGAGTTTATCGCGGAGTTGTACCGCGTGTGTTTTCACTGACAAAGTGCTGCTGATGAGTGTCTGGTTAGCCGGTATATATTGTCGTCGATTGATCTAGATTATTATCGAATTTATTACTATTAACGAGATAATCGCAGAATATTTTAGAACGCTTGTCTTTACTTTTGTTCGATATCGTAAAATTCTTGGGCGGCGCGCGGCCCGTTGTTTACGATAACGTCGCCACATATTATATCTAGTAATATTTTTATATTTTGATTAATCCGACATTCTATACATTATTGAATAAATCATATATTTTTTTTGATGACAGTTATTTTCCTGACCAAGTAACAATTCGACAACAGCGACTAAAATAAAAAAAAATCAAAAATCTAGCCAAATAGAACAAATTTTATTATAATGAATAAAATAATTAGCTAGTGAATAATAACAAAATTTCATAAGTGTAGATCCATTTTATACATTATTTCTTTGTAAGTCACTGGTAGTCAAGAATTTTTTTTTATATATTCTCATTCATATGTTTATTGAATCGCTTATCTTTGTGCATTAACAGGTTCTCATTATTTGAAGTTTAAGATTTTAATAAATACTCCAGACAAGTACTATGGACCAATTTCACAAAGAAAAACGTATCTAATTTCAACTTGAAAGTTATGTCAAAAGACTATATTTAATTAAAATGTTGCAAATTCGGTTTTTGTAAATTGAAAAGTACATTTAATATAACAAATCGAATGAATTAGAAATAATTTCAATTAATAAAATAAAAAACCTTTGCTTCCACAGTGCACTGTTATATATTTTAATATAATATTGGATGAAACTTGACATTGATAATTTCAATTCTAAACATAAAAATGGACAATTAAGTTTAAAGCAATAATTAAATAATAACTATACATTATATTTTAGTTTCTATTCATGCATTGCTACTAATCTATGAGTAGCTGGTAAAAACTAATAGTAAATAGCGTGTTATTAATTTTATTAAAAAAAATAAAAAACAAAGAAAACAAAAGAAACAATTTACAAGGTTTATCTGAAATGAGTTTCACTCATTAATTGGTTATATATCCGTAGGGCGAGAAACTGGAGAAACTTATTCCCAATATTTTGGACTTACCTAAAATTATTATAACTATTACTATTATTATTATTATTATTATTATTATTATTATTATTATTATTATAATTATTATTATTATTATTATTATTATTATTATTATTATTATTATTATTATTATTATTATTATTATTATTATTGTTATTATTATTATATGTATTATTATTATTATAAATTTATAATACTATAGGAAATGCATTATTGACTAAGTACAGACAATAAATATAAACATATATAATAACATAGGACGCAACTTTATATATACATTTTTCTGGCACCTGATGATTTAAACAACACAATATGTTTCTTAACAGAAAATAAATTTTTATTGTGAAATTGTCAAAAACTTAATATTGTTCTTATCTCAATATTTTGACAAATTATTCGTATTTTAAAATTTTCACATGATCATTAAAATATAAAATAGTGAAATAACCCAGAATACTATTAAATTAATTATTTTTAATGTTTGTTTAAAATGACTTTAGAAATTTCCTCCATACATTAATAATTAAATATATCAACGATGAAAATTGTTCAAGAAACGATTCGTTCAACTATTCCTTGAAGGAGTTTTTTGGTATACCAATTTATTCGATTTTCAATAAAGATACAGAATATTAAAATAACTACACGTCTACACGTGTTCTAAATGATAATATTATAAAGTATACTTGTTATTTTCTTATATTTAGCATTATAACTGTGTACAAAAATCTTCATAATATTAAATCCATTGTTTTGTTTTTAAGAACATAATACACTTGATAAAGAACTTTATTCCTTATCCAGTACTTAAGTAGTACAGATAACATGGCTCATAAAACATGCCTTTTACGTTTTCTTTTTTATTTTGAAGTGGAAGATGTAGTTGTATTTTTCATTTTTTTAATATAAGTATCCATTTTTTAAAATATGCATTGTTCTATAGAAGAAAAAAAACGATAAATAGAAAATATTTTTTGAGTGACCTACAATAGTTAATTTTATTAACTACATACAAAATATGCAGTTGAAGAAATAGAAATACACAACAAATATAGAAATAAGTATATTAGTAAATACCTGTCTAGTTAATTATGAATAAACACATATTATTTTTTTAAACTATATATATATTAAATCATAACATTTTGTTATTTATTATTATTATATTTATTGAATGAATTAAATATTCTTCTTGGACGGAGTTTTACTTTTTGACTATTATCAAATATTTTATAAATGGATAACTATTTTATACTAAACTATTAGTATAAATAATTTTCAAATTTAAGTTATAAATATTAAGTAAGCATATTATAAGTGAATTTTGCTTAGAATATAATGGTAGAATGAAACATTTAAATATTTGTATATAAACACTTTTATCAGGTTAAATATATTTCAGGTAAATAATATAAAAATAAAAATAACATATTTTCTTTCTATAAATCAAAAGTTTAACACAATTATTATTTTAAATTTAATAATAAATCAACTAAATCATTGTTTGTTCATAAAATGACTGATGACACATTGAGCAAATAAAAGTTCACTGTGAAAATTAATGTTGCAATTATAATTATTGTTATTGCTCTTAATTATTTGTTTTTGTTTTTTGATAAAAGTTATAATAGATTAACAGAATAAGAAAACTTATTTTAAATATGATGAAAATATTCTTGTGTGAATATTTTTTAAATATATATTTAAAATCATAATAGTAGTTTAATATTTTGATTTCAGATAATTAAAATACGAAAATCTCAATTGTATTATTATTGTTTATTATAGGATTGCTTTTGATGAAATGTGTAACTTTCAGTATTGGGGTTTTATATTTGAACAAACAGTTAAGTTATACGTATTATATAAATTCTGAAAATAATTTGCTCATAGTTTTCTTTATTAACGAATAAAAAATACGATATAAGCTTCAGTAAATAAATATAAGTCTATAAAAAATGTTTATAGATGATAATTTAGATTAAATTTATAATTTAAAACAGTATAAAATACAAAATACACAGTTGTGTGATAATGTTAATAGAAGTGTTTAAAATATATTCCTCATATTTTTTTTTCAGTTTTTATATTGGTTTAATATAACTTAGTAAATAATTGCAAAACAATAAAAATAGATGTAGTAATTTTAGATTATTAAAAAAAAAAAACGGAACTACTCTCACATTTAAATAATAATTTCATTCGTAGTCAATTTAATTTAAATACAATTATTTTAATATCATTTAATTTCTATTTCAGTCTATATATATATAAACACTGAAATAATGCTGTTGGTACGAGAGGGTAAAGTTTTTTTGTACGACAATGTTTCTACGAAAATTCGATAAACGGTATATAGCAAGCTGGTTATCGCATTTCATTCTATTCCATTAGGTTTGACCTGTCTCTAAGTAGCTCTTTGGGCTTAATAGATAACGTATACGTATTGACGATTTCTAACCCGTATTGGTTAAACTGATAAAAATATTAGTGATCTTAGGTGTAATAATTTAAATATCTAAAACAATTAATGAAAAACACTGTATACGTAATAATGTGTATGTTATATAGGTACAAAAAAGCATGTATAACAAATGAAGATTAAATAATTTATAACTTTTTTTAATTTCATTCTCAGCTATAATATTATTACATTTAGTTGCCTATATTATCTCCTCAATGTTTAAATCGTTGTAATTTGGAATTCACTTAAGATTTGTGAAGAAGTGGGAATACTTTTAAATTTTATAAAACTATAATAAATTTGTGTTATGTATTATAAAATAATAACTTCGTGAGTAAGTAATTTGAGTGAAACGAGAGTACGAAGTTGGTTAATAAACAATAAGTCTAAAATGTATAATTAGGTGAAAGTATTTTTAAGTAAAAAAAAGTTAAGTGTGAAAATTATAATTAATATGTGATGAAGTATAATTAGTGATAACAGGTAAGTTTAGGTGACTTAGAGAATAATTAAGTGTTCAAAGTTGAATAATTATTTATATACCATAAAAGGCACACATTGAATATTTTTAGATAAACTACCATATTATGTTAACATTTTATTAGAATGTAATTATGAAAGGATTAATAATAATCATTTTATAATTGTAAAATGTTGTGAGTACGAACTGTTATATTTATTTTTTTAAATTACGTAATAAATCGAGTTTAGAATATAATATATAATTATACATATAGGAGTTAACTAAGCAGTGTAACAGTGTACTTTATAGTACTGCAGGGACTAAAACATATATAAAGCATGTTTACTGGGCAAGTGTATGTGTACTGAATTCCTTTTGGCTATTTTACCCTTACGTGTTTTTACCAACATAATAATAATATATTCTAATATGATTCACTCATAAATCAAACCCATATGTGTATTATGTCTATGTATATTACCGTTTATACACTATACATTTGTCGACAAATTTGTGTAAAAACTCAATTGTAAAAGTTAAAACAATGTTTATGATTACAATTACTCACTTGAAATTATTACATTTTTTGTACTCGTGATTAAAATAGTATACAAAATACATACTAAGTCATCAATAGGGAATATATGTCGATTTAAAATCAAATTAAATAACGTCAAATTTAATGTATTTGCACAGATAAATCGTTTACGTTTTAATTCGAAATTTAAATAATATTAAATTTTATTTTTCAGTATAATATTTAAACGTGTGTAGTTAGTAGACATGTGTATTATAACGTATCACACGATGGACATTTATACACAACTAATAATAAAACGGTTATAATCATAAGGATTATACTAAGTGATAGTGGCATAACTTTTAATTGGAATGCTTAACATCAACCTGTCTTCTACCATATTACTCGTAGTATGATGATGCCTTATAGCGGTACTAAATACCAATGCTTTTCAAGAACAAATTTATTTGAACTCATAAGAAATTGTATATACACTTCACAAAATCTAGTGTTTTTAGAGATTTACCTGCACATTAATATTATCATTGGAAAACATAATAAATAATAGTTAATAATAAAATTACCAGTACCGTTTATGAAAAACGTATATACAAAAAAAAATCGTCCCCGTTACGCACCAATATATAATTACGTCTTTAAAAATGTTCATAAACTACAGCTTATAATTAATCAAGTAAGAACAGATCCAGAACAATAATGTTTCTCCTCTTATTATAGTATCAAATATCAATAGTATTGAATGTTTTAATCTTTCGAATTCTGAATTAGAGGTGTATCGATTAAATAATCATGAGCACGATTAACAACAATAATAGATATATAATTCGAAAAAAAAGTTTTGGGTAGTTGTCGTGTTACGATTTTAATAAAAAAATATAATAATTTGTTAGATGACATAACAAAATCAATTAATCTAAGATTTTACATATGTAAGTAATAAAAATAATATATTTAAAAATAATTGACATTAAAATTATAAATACAAAATATTTTTTTAGCTAATTAATATATATAATAATATAGTACTAAAATTAAGCGATTTACAAAAAAAAAAACCACCGAAATCAAGGAATTTTTTAAACAATATCCATAAGTGTATACCGTAAAATATTGATATAATATTAGAACCTGAAACAAAATTATGTAGTAGATATAAAAAGAAGTGATTAATTTTGAACATAATAATAAATTATGTTAATGGGGAAAAGGGCTTTTATATATCTAATATTGTTTTCATCCAGTAACAAAGAGTTTAATACGTTATTTAAAATACAAAATATGTTTTTATTACAATATTCTAGTAAATATCTAAGCGCAAAATAAAACGGATATTTTTTCAATAAACTATAAATATATACGTGTACACTCACAAAGGTTTATTTTAAACAATGTTGATAATTTATTTTATTAAGTCTAATACTAGATGTATTAGGTACTAATAGTATTTCAAAGGTTAGGTATATATATATACCTATATATATATATGTATAATAAATTGCTAAAATGTTATAATATGTTTGACATATTGTTTCAAAAACCTTAAAGTTTTTTATTTAAATGGCTTGTTGCCACATATACTTTTGATTATATCCTACACGTATCTTTATTACTAAATTAAATGAAAGATACGAATAATTTTTATGTTGATATATTTTTTGATTTTATTAATTCAATGAGATTATTAGTTACAATCGACATAATCTACAAAGATATAATACATTCATGGTCATACTATGTTTCTATATACATGTATATGAAGTAATTGAAAGAATCTTAATAATTTCCACAACATGTTTAGAAAGTTTGATCATTGACACCTTATAACATCATGTCACGTATAATATTTGAGTATGTGTAAATAATTTTTATATTATGTTTCGTGGTTAGAATATAGGATCAATTTGACGTGACATGAAAAAGGTATCCTATATGCGCACAAAAGTTATAATTAGGAAACTTTTTTAATACTGTCAGCCCATTTCGGAGGGATTTGATACTTTGAGCGCATTACCAAAATAATAATTATATTTCCTAAGTGTAAGAAACAGTGAAGAATTATGAAAAAAAAAACCATAACAAATTCTATCCACCGAGGGTAGTAAATATTTTTTTGCCATTAAACTAAAAACTGAGGATAAGTAACTTTGTATGGAATTTATAACATGTATTCGGTGTACATAAGTATTTACAATATACATGGTTTAAAAATTTTAAAAAGGAGTAAATTAGATAATGATTATATTGTTTTTGCAATAAATGTAGCTTTCATATATTCATAAACTGGATAAAAAGAAAAATAAATCACTTTTATATGTTGGTAGATTTTATAGCATAACTTTATTTTATAAAAATAAGTTATGTAATCTACTAACATATATATATTATAATTGTAATTATACTAATTAATTAAATTAAATACGATGTACGATAGATTAAATTAAATTAAATTAAATATATTTAAATCGTAACGTATTTACTTTTAATGAACCGAACATGTTATCTGGTCAAGCCAATGTTTGATTTGTAAAAAATAAATCATATCTAACTCTTTATTTAGGTGGTTTTATTTTTTTGAAGAAAATTTATTCATTTACAAATTGTATAATACGTAATTGATTATCTGCCAAATTTCATTATTCTTCCCGTTAATGTGAAGTGCATAAGTAATTACAGAATAGGTACATACTATTCATTATATTAAAAAGTTTAATTATAATCTTATTCATCTAACATCAACGTTATCGCTGTACACTGTATTTCGCCGGTAGGATTCAACCGTATGAAGTAATTATTATGCGCAGTTATTGCTGAATAATTAACAAAATAATGGCCAATGCTTATTTCAAGTGAACGTGTATGGCTTAGAGTACTTCAGATACGGTAAACTACATGTGGTTGATTTTTGGAGTTTGATCAATATTTGATTTATTAGACCAAGGCAACATGCTCGTTCGGTGGCAAACCTTATATCGCACGTTTTTGGGAAGTCATCACATATTTTAAATTCTAGTAGATAATATAATTATAAGAGTAGTCTGTTTTGGTAAATACAAATTGGAGAGAAAAATTTATAAATTCTGGTAAGACTGACACTTTATTGTAGATAAAAAAAAAATATATATAAGCAGCTATTACTGGATATCGAGAAAAATATCAAATGGCTTAAGGATTGCATAGCGGAGAACCCTGACGAACAAAACATTGTTTCTAATCCAACATCCAAACAACCAGGCATTGATCTGCCTAGATAAATTTGGGTGACTCTAAATTGCTTTCGGATCGGCCATGGAAGATGCAATCACATGATGTACAAATGGGAACTAAATACTACTCCTTCCTGTGACTGTGGAAATGATACGCAAACAAAACTCCATGTACGTAGCAACTGAATGCCTGATACGCGCATTCAAAGGCACTCTAAATGATATCCATTCAGCTAATAGGGATGTAGTCGATTGGATACGAAACCTGGACATTAATTTATAATCTATAGTTTCAAATATCGTCTAACAATGATAGTTACCATCTGTCTTACTAAGCCCTCAATATCACTATCACTATTAACATAATTTTTGTAATGTATAGTTTAGCTTGTTTTTATTTTTATTCCTATTTTTAATTCTGATTTTATTTTATTCTATTTTATGTTATCTGTCTGCTTTTTACATGTTTAGATTTGCTGCTCTACTTTGTCATACGAATTATATATATGTATATATTATATCTGTGAATATAATTGAACATGCAAAGAGAATTAAGAAAATAAGTTGGGTCAGTATCTATTTTCTCAATCCTCTTTGCATGGTCAATTATATTCACAGATATAATAAAAATCAAGTACGAGCAGCAAGGTATGGAAAAACATTATATTTAATTACGCCTTATTAAATACTACATAAATACAAGTTTATAATATGTATACAGGATTATTATATTATTGTACTGTATTTAATTTATATTATATATATATATTATATATATATATTATGAATATTATAACTATAATTATTAATTTATTTATTTTTAATGAAATTTCAACACCATTATATAATATTTAACCACATATTTATAAAAAAATATGTTTTCCTATTTTTATTTATTTGGTGTTTTATTTTCAATAATTTACTTAAATAGCTGCCCCATTTATTTTTACATAATAATATTTATTAAAAATGAACAAAAATAACTTTAATATTGTTAATTTCGATTCAATAATTATCATGATATGAAATATGGATAAAAATTTAACATTTACGAATTAATAGAAGATGCTTTCTATTATATTTCACAATATTTGTGAAATTCATATAAGTATCTGTAAAGATAATTGTAATAATACAAAAATTTAGAACTACATTGTAATAGTACAAAATGTAGGGTGTAAAAAAAGGCATAATAAATAGAATGTTTATTCTTACCTTGCTGCTCGTACTTGATTTTTGAATAGTGTTAGTTATATAATTGACCATAAAAAAAAAGGATTGAGAAAATAGGTTGGGTCGGTGCCTTCAAAGTTAAAATCACCAACAAATTAAACAAGCCAATACGTAGATGTGCAATACTAAAGTTGTCCTACGAAGACCTATTTATTGTACGTGAGTAAAATGGCTCGTAGTTTGTGTGTGCGCACACTGATGAGGAGACGTGATCATCGAAATGTCTATGGGGTAACTCGTATCATTTGCGATAGTTTTCTGCTATATCAGACTATTTTGGGGGTCCGATTACCGAGTGGCCAATACTGTTATTAAATTCTCCACACCATGCTTTTGTAATAATGGTGATATTCGTCTTTAGTTCGATCTCACGCATATTTTTTTTGTTCAATTTGAATGCAATGTGTTATGTTCATGTGGCAAGTTTATATTTTGTTTTTTTGTATTTTGATGACCAATATTTCTTGTGTGTGCTGGTTGCTTATTATTTCGTTTTTATTCGAATATTCCGTGTAAAAGTTATTCGATATTCGTATTGTGACTTAAATATTTTTTTTTTGTTACTCGCTAATTCAATCGGTGTTCCGAAAAGAGCAAACATCAGTATATTTTTATTTAGGAAGAAATGTACGAAATAATTTCATATGATATTAAACATGAATACACCAAAATATATACATTGATTTTTACCAAAAATGATATGTGTGCATATCATTACAGAATTATAAATACAAATTTAGACGAATTCATTTGGAAATATTTTCATACAGTTTTGATTAGACATATCCGATACACGTATCAAATTGCTTGTATGTGAACATAAATCCCCAGGGAACGCTATTTAGGATCACCCATCTAAAACAACAATAAAATAGATTAAAGGATATCCCAATATGTTTTTTGTTTCTAACTGAATAAAGTAGCATAAATCTAAAATAATAAAATGATTTATTTTTTAACAAAAAAAAAATATATATTAAAATATATTATATCTTAGAAAACGTATATAAGTTTATTTTCTTTTAAATGTATTTTAATAAAAATTAAATTTTGTATAATATAAATATAAATATTTATATAGTTAGTTGAAAACTTAAGTAAAATAATGAATATATTTATTACCTATTTATTTAACTTGCTACTCAAATATAATAAATATAATATTATAACAATAATTTATTTTAGATTTTGAGCGAAGCAAAAAATGTATTGTTTATACAATAATGTGTTTTTTTATTTTAGATTATCATTGAAGCAAAGATATAAATGTTTTTTACAATAATGTATTTTTAATATTTGGTTTGTTTTGTCTATACATTTTTTTCGTGTAGACGTGCTCGAAGATTATTGACATTCATTGCGTTCCGGTATCAAATTGTATTTAATTGACACTTTAATTAACAAATGTTTAGATTTTGCTAGTAGTTTTCTGAAGCACAATTCAAAACAACCAACTTTTTAAAAAAAAAACAATAAAATGTTTGACATATTCGTTTTGGTTATGGACAGTTATTGTATTGCTTTGAAAGCATAAAATGTGTTACAAGCTATAAAATTTGAACAATAATTATAATAATTTAATTAGTTAAATTTCGTTTTTTAATTATTATGATATATCTAGAGAACGGATTTTAATTTAAATAAATATTTTGCTGTAGTTTTTACATAGGAAAGTTCTCGACAGATGTGTACGTTTCATTATATTTTGAATAAGTTGATGCTAATATTATTTTACATATTTTTAAATATTATAGAATAATTAAATACTTTTAAACAATTTATAAATAAATACAAATGTTATGTATATTAATGTTGTAGAATTTTCGTATTTATTTTAGTATTTTATGATGTACGACACGATACGATATGGTCTGTACACCTTTTGACATTAAATGACAAGGATTTGATATCTTATCTAGGTACAAATTTCAGTACCTACTCAGTAGTCAGTAGTACATACGCGTTAGGTTAGATCATATATTCGTTAGTTTATTTCATATTTTAATATTATAATGTTTTTAATAATTTAAATATGCCCAATGTCAGTTGCACAAAAAGCACAAACGTTCATCTTTATTTGCAAGAATTTCTAAATTAAATTTTTAGTAGTGATGGACAAGTTTTATATTGTAAATTTATTATAAAGATCTAAATTAATCTAATTTATAGATTTTATGGAAAAATATACAGTTCATAAAATTCTTGACGAGAGCACACAAAAATTTATATAAGTTGGGTTTATGTAGAAACTATTTCAAAAATTCAAAAAATTATTAGAAATGGACCTATTTGGGTTGGAATGAATGAAACTACATACGCCGGTAGTCGGTATGTCGCAAATATTATCGTAGAAAAATTGAGCACTGAATCATCTAAACTATTTTTGTTATGTTACGAAGAGTTAGAAAAAGCAGCCACAAAATTACATGTCAATTATTTAAAAATGCAATGGGTGTCTTGTGGCGTAATGGTATAATACACAATAATGTTCTTTTACTTTTAACGAATGCCACACCATATATATTTAAAACAGGAAAAGTATTGGACACATTTTACAAGATTTTGTATTTAAATTACTGAAGCAAGTCTTTCGTCAATGCAGGAACGTGAATGAGGACGCGCGTTATCGTGGAGGAGGATAACGCCGCTGGTCAGATATCCGCACTTTTGTTTTGGATCAAATAACGTAGTCGGTATAACGTCTGACAGTAAGCCTCTGCATTTATGTTCTCACCTTTTGGCATGTAGTAAACGAGCAAAACCCCCTTTAGATCCTAAAATACCGTAGCCATAACCTTTCTGGAGATCAAAATTTGTTTGGCTTTTTTCGGCTTTTAGGGGGAATGTAAATAGTGCATTTCCATTGATTGGCGCTTTAATTCTAGAGTGATGTGCGAAATTCAAGTCTTATAACCAGTAACAATGTGATTCATAAACTCATCGCCATCCTTATCATAGTGTCTAAGAAAGGTCAATGCGGCTTCCATTCTCTTATTTTATGTTCTGACAATAATCGAGGAACCCATCTAGCACAAATTTTTTTGTAACCAAGTTCATCAGTGTCAATTTCGTAACACACAATTCTTGAAATTTCAGGAAAGAATGCGTGCAGCCCATCAAGTTGTGAATCGTCTATCCTCTTGAATTTTTCTTGTAATTCTTCCTTTGAGTTTATCAGTCACAACAAAAGGCCGGCACGAACGTTCGTCATCGTGCACATTCGTCCGTCCATCATTAAATATGATACACCCATTTCATGCTTCGTTCATTACATTTCCATACACTTCAGTGATTTGCCTGTAAATTTCTATGTGTCACAGTTTTCTTGCATTCAGAAATCTTATGACACTACGAAACTCACACTTGGCGGGATCATTAATTATATCGCACATTTTAAAGTCTCACAGCCAAGCAATAAACGACTGTAGCGGATCGCGGCTAATGTCAGACTGAAACGAAATGAAGCCAAGGTCAATAACCGGTCGGTGACTGTGGTGGGAGAACGCACTCATTCACCAGCACAAAATTTTCTTTACTTTCCGAAGGACCCTCGTATGTAGCTTTTATCTTAATTTTAGCATATTCATTTGACTATAAAATAGTATAATAAATTAAACATGGATTTTTGAAATATTATCATTTTTAGTTATATTGTAAATATGCTAAACCACTATTTTTATTTGAAATAACTAGGATTAAAATATTACCACACATTATGTGGAATACGTATTATGATTTAGCATATTATATACGTGAAAAAATTTTCAAAAAAACTTTGAACATTTTTTTGACTGAATAAAAAATTTGTATGATTTTAAAATGTATAGTTTATATAAAATAAACTATTTTATATAAATGTCATTATTAAATAAATTATTAATAAATATCACTTATTGGTTTAAAGTTAACTATGTCTGGCAATATATTAGATTTCATCATAAAACTCACCCTACGTTCGTGTTCTGGTGAATAGTAACGTCATTCTTAGAGATTTTAAGCTCTTTGAGCTTGTCCGCCCTACTTCTTTACTGCAATAATACCCATCTCATACTGCTCAAAGAACGATAAAGATATAACCAAAGCTCCAGCTCTAAACAACGATTGCACATTCCAAGATCTAATATTTAAATCCATTTACTCCATAGACCAAGGCTAAGTGTGCTGTTGTTACTTAACTATATTTCTTTCAGTGAGGTATAGTTGACAATTCTTTGCTCAACCCTTCAATTTGGAGGATTTTCCAACAGCAACCAACTAAAGTCAGTGTAGAGCTATTGAAAAATACTTTGCAATGCATTCGGCAAGGGCCGCACAACTTTCTCTACGCCGATGACTAGAACCCGTGGGATTACTACATTCGTAACCAGTGAAAGTACACCGTGGGGAATATTTTGAAACTTATTTAATCTATTTTTAAATTTTATATTTAACGATTTCAAACAATAATACTAGGTTAATTGCAATGTTTTGAACTGTATTCAACATAACGTAAACTTTTTAATAATCAATGATTTTTAAATTTTGAAAATGTTATAGAAAACCTCTCTTTAGAATAGATTAATAAATATGCTGATTTATTATTGATATAGAACAAATAACTGTAATGTTATAATATTACACGTGTAAAATGCGAATAAATAGTCAAAAACTGGTAACCCACAAACTCTGACATCCGTTGTAGACTTACTTCCTTGGTTTTTGTAATATGCAGTTAAATTTTAAAGAGTTTTATATGAATTGACAAGATAAAAGATATACTCTAAAAATCATCAGTTCAATGATACTGTATATTTAAAATTTATATTTGTTTAAAGTATGTAACATATTAATTAAAATAATTTTTAAAATACAAAAACAATAAATTACTTATTCGTATAATATACATAATAATATTATGTCAACTTTTGATTAAATTTAGTATTGCCATGTTTAAATATATTAATTATTTTAGATTTTATATGTTAATAAATTTTAACATACAATTTGAATTGCTTTTTGAATGAACTACTCGTAGTTCATAAAATGAAATAGTTTTTGGAAAATGTTGATCCATTTGAAGCATTTGAAATATTATTTTCACAATTTATATTCTATAATTACACGTATTTATTGTAAATTATTTGTATACAATTTGATGTTCTTAATCTTATTGAAATAAAATTTGTACATTTGTGACATTAAATTTGAGCTATCTGAATTTAATTAAATATATTTATTTATTTATCAAAATTTGGTAATTATATTCCTTTATTTATTAATACTGGCCATAATACCATAAAATTTTTTTGCAAACTGCATACACTCGTGATTTTGATTTTTTTTTTCACTTCAACACATATTTTGTAATAACAACTCTAATAATTTATATTATTTTAGTAACATATATTTTAAGATATAATGATTTTTAAATTTTAATTATCACATTATTTAATACAATCTATATATATATATATATATTTATTAGTTAATTATATGGTCATTGTTTTGTGGAAATACAACTGTTTATACATATTTATCAATAAGTCTGTATATATTTTATATATAATAAAACTATATCAACCCGTTGTACATTGTTATGTATAAATATGGTTTAATATTTTTTTTTATATACTTGTGCATATAAATTATACACATTATACCTTAAGAACATAGAATGTTATCATGCTATAAATATTACTTGGCGGTCCCCAGACAAATTTCTTGTTACAACTTTCCGTTGGTAGTTTATTAATTAAGAACCGCGTTGCTATAGATAAAGGTAATGTTATATTACACACGTTCTACGGGTCTCATTCTCATTATAAACTTTTCCGAATTATCGCCCTGGAGACCGTATGATTTGGGTTTTAATAATATAAGAGAAAATACAAAAGTTCTAAAAAAAGTAAGTTTGGAAGATTTATAAAATTTTCATATTTTTCTTTAAGTAAAGTCATAAACAGCAAGAATAATATAACTTTGTTTTGTGAGTTGTGTAAGGTTTATTGTTTTTTCATGTCTTCATGTCATTTTTATAACTCTAATACATAAGAAAGACCTTAATCTGGCTAATATTATTTACAAATTATATCATAAATATTTTGAATATATATTTTATATAATAAATTATAAAAGAAATGTATTATAATATTGAATTATATGGTTTAATACTCACAATTTATGTAAGTGTGTTTTAGTCAAAAAAGTACTTTACTAAAAACATTGTTGAATAATAACATAATTTGATAAACAGATTAAAGATGTTTTTAAGTTGAAATTCTTTGTATGTATATTATTTATATTAGTAAAATATTAAATACATTTATTTTATATAAAATCATAAAATATTTTTTATTTATTTATAAGCATAATAATTAGTCATAGCTTTTTAAAAAAAATAAAAGTATCAGTTTCGTGATCATGAAATATATTTTTACAATGTTCAGAGATATCAAGTTTTATTTCATTGAAATATATCCTCTAAAACGTATAAACAGTATTATTCAGTAATTGTTAAAGTGATAATAAGAACATTATTGTTATTCATCAAAAGAATAAATCTTTGTAATCTGGTATATATTTTACATCAACGTTTACCTATGTATTTTTTTATATATAAGTACAATATAAAACGACAAAATATGCGTTAATGTTGTGAACTTGACAAATCGTTTAAGCTAAAATGAAATTATTCTTTAGTTAGATAATAGTATAATAATAGTGCACATTACAATTCATGAATAGGTGTAATATTTCATAATTTTTTTTTCTAGTATTGAGTAGTGAATATACAAATAATTTATGCAAAAATTAATTTAGCTTTATAGTACAACTTGTTTAAAATGTCAACACCGAATTAATGTATAATATTTCTTTTCGTTATTACATATTACAAAATATAATAAATACTATTAACATATAATTATTTAAACAAAATAATAAAAAAAATATTATTTTTTGTATATAATTATATATCTATTATATCTATTAAGCAAATAACTTTAGGATAAATAACAAATAACGAATTTATAATTTTCAATTATCTATTATTGTAAATATGAATAATACCATAAATATATTAGCATTTGTTAATAAACTAATAAATTTAAAAATATACAGATATTAATTATAATTAAATAATATACACATAATATGTGATATAGAATGTTAATTAATTAATTTACTTTTATTATTTAAATATTTGAAACTCATTTATTAGTTAAACTTAGCCACCTCATGTATATATATTTATGGGTTCTATTTTTCTGTGTACCGTCAAATTGATAATATACTTCAAAAACTTACTAAAACTATAATCAATCATAGAAAGATAATAAAAATCCTGCATATTTTTCATTATTGATCTATAAATATCTCTTTACTTTGAAGTTGCTAGCAAGAAATAGGTAGTAAGTAATTTATGCATTAAAACTATATATAAAATACTATATATTTTATCTAAACATTTTGAATAAAAATAATAGTAATATTTAAAAACTATATAATAAAATTATAATTTCAAATGAATAAATAATGAAAATAGTCAATAAGTCATTAATAAGAGTCGCTCATCCACAAAAAAGTATACATAAAAAAGAACGCATTCTCTACGGAAAATGAAATACAAACGAATTAGACATGTCTTATGTATGATGCACTTTTATCAAGTTTATATCAAATTAGAATGTGGAAACAGTAGAGATATAGAAAATTTCTCGATTTATTAAGTAAATCGAACAGAAACTTGCACCATAAAGTCGTGGTTGAACAAAAGCTCTTCATTGTATTTCGGGTCACGCTTTTCAAAAGGCTATCGTGCTCTGTGTTATCTGATAAACCCCCATAAATCCTATTGTTAGCTCCAGACAGCTTTTAAAATGAAAGACTGAATTAAAAGAAAAAACACATACATTCATGAGGTTGAGGTGAGATTCTAAAAAACATAAACTGAGTTTCATAATGGGAATAATTAGTTTTAATAAACACTTGCTAACAATTAAAAAGAAAAGTTTGTTTAATTTTTCTAGATGAAATTTTACATAAATATTGTAAATGTCGTACCTTTAAATTATCTAATTATGAAACATTTATTAGTTTATTATTATTATATTCGTTATTATTTTAACTATCCTTATTATTGTTATTATTATAATCAATTGGTAAGCTTATAGAAATGTATATATTTTACGTGTCAAAAAATAATAAATTTGAAAACTTTTTTTGCAGTGTGACAACTGATAATAATCAATTAAAAAATGGATATATTTAATTAGTCAATAAAAAATTTATTGTAATATTTTTTGTCATTGAATATTATAAAAATTTAATGTTGAAAAAACTCTTAAAGGTAAAGTTACAAATTCATTAAATTAGAAAGTATTATTTTGATTTAAAATATACAAAAAAATCATTTCATTTGTTTTCAGAACAAGTTCATTTTGAGAATAAATTATTGTTTCATTTGTATATAATAATTGATTGATTGATTGATTAGGTTACATAATTATTAAAATCAAATATCTTATTATTTACAAATATTAAAAACATTAAAAAAAAAATGTTGGTTGGTTTTATAATAGGATAATTTGCAATCCTAAAATCAAATTAAATGATACTGTAATATAGGAAAAAATGTTTTAATTTAGTGTAAGATGAGAAATAAGTTGGTATAATACGATATCAAAATTTTATGTAATTCAAAATTTTGTGGTAGGAATGCTTTAACAATTTTTTATAATCTCCATACCATGATTAATAAATTTTATATTAAAAGATATGATTTCATAGTTTTCTTGTAAATTCGTTGTTAATCGTAAAAATAGTGCTAAAAAATAGCGGAATAACTGAAAATTGTATGTTAAACTAGTCAATATTATTATTATTTTGTATTGATATAAAAACTCGCTGATTATTAATCATGTTGTTATCTTAAAAACATAAATATATCTATCAAAATCAGAAAAACAAAAATTTAAATAAATACTTATTACATTCTGTGGTAATAGAATTCTTAATCGTTCAGCATGATAGTTATTAAATAATTATTTTCTTATCATAACTGAATTTTGGAATACTATTGGACGACTACCTGAAATTGTTCTTCATAATTTGAAGTAAATTATGTAATGATATGCACACATCATTATTAGTAAGAAACATTATATATATTTTAGTGTATTCATGTTTAATATAATATGAAATTATTTAGTACATTTCTTTCTAAATAAAAATATACTGATGTTTGCTCCTTTCGGAACACCGTTTAATTTGCTAGTAAAAAAATATGTAAGTCACAATACGAATATCGAATAACTTTTCCACGGAATATTCGAATAAAAACGAAATAATAAGCAACCAGCACACACAAGAAATATTGGTCATCAAAATACAAAAAAACAAAATATAAACTTGCCACATGGACATAACACATTGCATTCAAATTGAATAAAAAAAATATGCGTGAGATCGAACTAAAGACGAATATCACTATCATTACAAAAGCAAGGTATGGAGAATTTAATAACAGTATTGGCCACTCGGTAATCGGATCCCCAAAATAGTCTGATATAGCAGAAAACTATCACAAGTGAGACATTTCGATGATCACGTCTCCTCATCAGTGTGCGCACACTCCAGCTACGAGCCATTTTACTCGCGACGAAATAGATCTTCCGTAGGACAACTTTAGTATTGCACATCTACGTATTGGCTTGTTTAATTTGTCGGTGATTTTAACTTTGAAGTGAAGGCACCGACCCAACCTATTTTCTCAATCCTTTTTTTTGATGGTCAATTATTTAACTAACACTATTCAAAAATCAAGTACGAGCAGCAAGGTAAGAGAAAACATTCTATTTATTACGCCTTATTTTAACACCCTACATTATGTACTATTACAATGTAGTCCTTAATTTTTGTATTATTACAATTATCTTTATAGATACCTGTATAAATTTCACAAAAATAGTGATCTATAATAGAAAGCAACTTCAATTAATTCGTAAGTGGTAAATTTTTATCCATTTTCATAGAATGATAATTAATGAACCAAAATTAAAAATATTAAAGTTATTTTTGTTCATTTTTAATAAATATTATTATGTAAAAATAAATGGGGGCTGCTATTTAAGTAAATTATTTTGAAAATAAAACACCAAGTAAATAAAAATAAAGAAAACAATTTTTTTTATAAATATGTGGTTAAATATTATAAAATTTTGTTGAAATTTCATTAAAATTAAGTAAATTAAAAATTATTGTTACAATATATATAATATATATAGATAAATTAAGTACAGCAAGATAAAATAATAATCCTGTATACAGATTATAAATTAATATTTATGTAGTTTTCAAATTACATGTTGTTTAAATTAACTAATAATAAAGTTAATTGATACTCGAGAGAAACGATGTTTACGTAATAATAAAAAATAAAAAAAATCCAAATATATTGCAATGGATTTTATATTTATTGAAATTCAATTATTTTTAAATTCTATAAGATTAAATTATGTTGTACACATATGATTTAATTTAATTTTGTTCTTTGTATTAGATCCGAAGTATATATTTGATATAACATAATGTTTAAATTACGTGAATGTCTGTCATATCGTATCTTTTTTGTTCATGCAATGTGAACAATACTTGGAAGCGTTCACACCCTTATACATTTTGGTATTAATGTATGAATTTAATGAAAATTTATGTATTTAATTATTAGTTTCGAAATCAAATTTAATTTCAAATGAATGTTTGAGTAGCATGTTTATCTTGCTCGCTTTTTCTCTTTTAACTGTTGTGTGAACGGACGAATTTAGGTCCTTTATATATATATATATATACACACATTGATATATTGTTAGTGTATTATTTGACTCGTTAAACGGAACATATATGTAATTATTCTATTTTAAAATAAATCATTTCGTAATTGTATGGTATTAATTAAATATTAGATATGTATGAAAGATTTTAGTTATTATGATAATAACTCAAATTATTATTTTTTTGCTTTATAGAAATATCCAATAAAATGATTTTAAGATAAGCATAAGCTGAACGGTCATATTACTCTTCTCTCAATAATATATTTCCTGTTCAGCTGTTTAACGTCGCCCACTAAATTAATGCGTATTTCAATAGGAAACAAAAGTTGAAGGCGTGTCCACATACACTCATCCATCCAAAGGTATATTGCGGAACATAAAAAAAACTATAAGACAGAACCATTCAAAACAAGGGTGGCTGTAAAATATAATAACACATTAAGAACAACAAATTTTCATATTCTTAATAACCTACTCCACGAGGTTCGAATATATTAAAAAGACTATTGAAATATAATAATGCAAATTACTTAAATTCATCAATGTCATAAACATTGTCGGAAGCACATCTACATGAATTATGTCTATATTATAATAAGAAATTTACATGAGCATAATATTTGACTCAAGCAAATCATTTTGCACTCTCTTTTATTGTTTATTAATGATTTTTATTTTAATCATTTTATAACTTCAATTTTAGTTGATGAAAATCAAACTATTGTTTATAATCAAAAAATATATTGAACACTACTTAATACAATGCATTATGCATGTAAAAACTACAAAGTTTATTGTATGATAAAAATCAAAATATTTTTACAATTTAGTACTTTTATACATAAATGAGAAATAATGCGGTAAAGTAATTCTATGCGGCGACTGTAGTTTCTTTAGTTATAAAATGAATAAATATGGAGTTATTACAAGATTGGAAAATTAATTTGTTTATTATTGTTTATTTTGGTTAGATGAAGAACATATATAAGATTTTCTGATTAATATAATACTATTGTATATTATTATAAACAAGAGTGGGGGGGCATGGTAAGAGCCTGCACGTGGCACCCCCTGCATAGTTGTCCCTGTCTACTAGATAAGAACAACTAACCAATATTACCAACACCGGTGCGAGAATGCCAATACTCACCTCAAAACGGTTCTTCTCAGGACCAAATGGACACGACAAGAAGAAGATAAACAAGAGTAAACTATAAATTATAGTTATTATTATTTTAACTGATTTGATGTACCATTTTTAAGGAGGTTTTAAACAAATATAAGAATCTTTTTATTTTTCTTGTAATATGAATTGATACTAAACGGAATATTGGTAGTAAATTTGGATGTATATTTATTAACAACGTTAATTATTAATTAAATTTGATTTTGTCAACACTTATTGTTAATGAAATATATTTAAATATTTAGTTTCTATTAACAAATTGCATATTCATTTTTATTTCAAATTCTAATAAATCAGGGTATTATAATTTATTTTTCATTTGAACTATTATGGTAGGTCAATATGCCTTTAGGCTATCTAAATATGTATAATAATAATAACAGGAACCTTCTGGTTTACTAATGTAATATTCAGATAAGTACTTCAATTATATTGTTATAAATATTATGTAATCAATTAACAATGTTATTTGTTTTCAATTAATAATGACATTAATAAACGTTACAAATTTTGGTAGACATATATAATACATATATGTGAAGTATTTGAATGATTTGATGTTTATGGAAGGTACAACAAAATTTAATTCATAACATTGCGTGTCTGATTGAATTAAATATTAGGTATGTATGTACATATACATATATATTATACATAATATAAATATATAAGATTTTTTGGTATTTTCGATATTTTCATCCATTTGATATATAAAAATATAAAATTAATATGAAAATGATAAAAAAATCAACACGTAGAACACATGTATGATGAGGAAAAAATTACCGACTAAATATGACAATAGTAGAACAACGCAACAGTAGTCGAAAATGTCAAACCTAATTAAATTCCTCAATCGGTAATTAGAACGGTCGGGGGGTAAATTTTTGAGGGTTGGTTTAGTAGATTTTTAACGAGAGTTTCTGATGAAAGGGGAGGATGTGAAATTAAGAAGTTGAAAAAAGAAAAATAATTATGACAGCAGAAAGCCAAAGGGCTAGTGAGAATCGATGAGAATGTCATATCAATTTTCCACTAACTCATCTTATAATACACGTTGCCTATCGAAAACGTAGTTGTTGTTATCTAAAACTCGACTCTTGTCCCTTACAATTTACATAAGTGATTCGACGATAATTTAAAATTAAAAGTTTTTATAAGTCGATTTTTAAATTTTTATATACACCAATTTTTAGTTTAAAGAAAATATATTTATATTTTGAATTCATCGAACAATAAATGTAAATATTATACATATATATATATCTTAATGTCAAATAAATTATTAAAATAGGTTTTATGCGTTGCACTTTTTTTTTACATAGGAATTGTTTCCAATATTGATTTAGGATCCTTTCAAATGGAAAGCTTTATAATGTCTAATGATACCAAGCCATCAATATAAAATATATATAAACAATATTTAAATTTGATTAGAAATAATGTACAGTATTGTATTATGAGGTCATTTTATAGTTATATTTTAAGATGAAAAAATTTAAAAAGTTGTTGAGAGTAATTGGTTGAGTCACAGTTGTCGGTTCAAGTGAAATTTCGTTTTATTGTTCATTCTATGTAAAAAAAAAACCATTTGAGCAAAGTTTAGTTCATCATAATATCCATGTAGTATTATAAGAACAGCATTGGAAAACATTTCAAGTCTTTGAGTATACAAAATATCATAACTAGATTTTTAATGAGATGTATATATATATATACGCATTTATGCATCAACCAAATTTAATAATTATAGATTTGTATACATTACGATATGCTAATATCAATTTCGTATTTAATTGGTTAAAGTAACATCAATAAATATTAGGATAATACATTATTACACGCGAATAATGAATTTCGGTGTAAATATAATTTTAAATGTTTTTACAAAATATTTATCTAAGTCGATTTAATGCAAAATATATGTAAGTAAATATATGTTCAATCGTTTACTATATTTTTTGGTTTTAATAATAATAATATTAATTGCCAAAATGAATGAAAAAAAAACATTTATACATACATTTTTTTAAATAATGCACTGTAGAAACCCTAATAAAACTAGTTACTTTAATTAAAAATCAATATAGAAAGTATATTATAGATTGAAATCCACAATAAATGTTTTGAATATTTTTTGAATAGTCTATAAACAGTTTGAAAGATGATTTTTAAAAAATAAACTACCTACTTTAAATGCATTCTATAGTCAGACGGCATCACATTAGGTGCATGAACAGTCATTGTTTAAGTATTAAACAAAAATTCTTTGACCAAATTAACTTATCTTTTGATATGGATTGATACTTTGATAAATACTATTATGTTCAACAATTAAGTAATTTACCAGTCGAATTTTTCATTGCTTTCCGCTACTTTAAACTGAACACATATTAGATAAAACTCGATAACAATATTACCTACATTCTCCACGCCGGGAGCGATTCTTATACTCACAAAATTCGAACTACATAACACGTGAAATGCGGGTTCATTCGACCGTTTGTAATTCTGTACGTTACGAGTAGAAGAATCAGCGTACTATGACTTCCGTCATACTATTTGTTATTCCAACCCATCTTTGTAAATGTACATGTGTATATAACTATATATTTTTTGAAATTTTAACTATGTATTAATTCATTTTTAATTCACGTGTTTCGTTCGATTATTCATGCAGAACTTCTAACTCTGATCAATTCCACACATCCCATGTTTTTCGAAATGCATTTGGATTTCTTTTTGTGTATTGGGAAATCGTAATTATTCATATATGTACTCGTATTATAATAATATTATTTTTATACATATCATGTTTTTGAAATTATTTTTTTAAACTTATATTTATCATATTACGTGACGAATAATGTATAATGAAATTAATATTTTATATCTACACTTATATTAAGATGTTATATTATATTATATTTTAAATGTATAAATACGACACGTGTATAATAATCTCAAAAAAAAAAAAATGGAATTTAGTGGGATTAAGAATTATTAGTTGTTTTGAAAATACTCTTATTTCACAACTAAAACATTATTTATGCCCTTGGAATGAAAATCGATTGACAATAGTATGGTTGTAATGTTTCCGTTCTCATTGTGTTACATTTTTCGTCCATGCCAATGTGTTAAATTCTGCCAACACAAGATGACAATAATTCACTTCTAATCCGGTTTGTGTCTTTTTGGCATGCAACGGTGGATTTATATATGATTCCATCCTTTAGTTGAACGTCTGAAGGCAAAAAAGGATACCGTAACAGAAGGGGCGATAGCAGACGGGTCTAAGAGGGATTAATGACCCCAAAGCGACTATTTTACATAGTGCAAGTTTTGAAACAATAGCGTGTACGCGATGGAAGTTGATGTTATCTGGTACACAGGGTGTGGCCAAACGACGGATGTTTGATTAATCTTTTATTATTACACTAGCTAAACGAAACTAAATTAATTAAATGGTTGTGGTTGACACACCTCAGGGTTTCATAGCTATCAAAACGAAGAGGCGAATTAATTGCATGCAGCAAAATTCTATCGGGTATAGTTGCTATTCATAGACCAACATCTATCAAAAGTCTTACCTCCAATTATGATAATATTTTCTTATGTAAACACTGAAAATTTACTAAAGCAATGTGTATGATTAACAAACATTGTTTCTAATAGTCTGAATATCAATATTTGTGTATTTATCAATATAACAAATAAAATATAGATGTAATAATTGTGTTAGCATATGAATTATTTTACTGTAGATAATTACGTGAAAGTATAATATGACTAGTATCACGTAGATAAATGCGTTAGCACCAGTGAGAAAATATCTGATAATATATTTGGAATTTTTAGAGAATTCTACATAGCACTAATACCCATATAAGTAAAATACAATATATATATATTTACCATTATCATAATATAGGTATTAGGTATTAATATTTATACTGTCAAATGATTTCGATAACTAATATCGTGTATTTGTTATTCTGACTCAATGCATAATAATATTGTACTCATAAAAGCTTAGTATGTAGATGTTTTATAAATAATTTCATATATTAATACTAGAACACGTATACAATATTAACGAATACTTGTAATTTTTTCGTTTATCGATGTTATACGTTTCAGAATTTTCCGAAAAGATAAATAATTGTATAACGATTTTATAGCACATAAGAAATTTAAATAATTGTAGACGAAATGAATTATCTCATTGTAAATGTTATTTATATAATATAAATGGTATCTTTTTGTATTGATTTTAACAATGCAATTTTTTTTAAAATATATTTTATTCATCTGAATACAAAATATACATTTTTAGTGATTACTTATTTCCATGAAAAAAAAAACTTAAAACACAATAAATATATATCGAAATACATATAATAAAATATATTAATAACATTAAAGTATAAATTTCCACTCTGATAAGCATCATATTTGATTGACTTTTTATTGCGTTGTCGGCTTCTGAAAAGACAGTGTTATCATTTTTACAAGAAATATTATCGTTGTCTAACTTGTGCTGTCAGTAGTGAATCAATCTTAATTACTTTAGCGAATGCTTAATGCAAAGTACAAGATATATATTTTACAGACGACAAAACTCATCTGTTATTTCGATTCAATAAAGTTTTCCTGGAATAGTAATAGTATACGGATACGGTCGATATACATGTACAACAGATACGTACTATTTAATATTAAAAATTTTTAACTTAATGGAGTCCACACAAGATCTTGGAAAGAAAAATTAAATCCAAAAAAATGTGATTTATACAAATTATAAACGTCCAATTACCGTAAATAATACATACAATTTCGTATAGCCAGATTTCGAACGAGCGATGAGTAGAGCCGAAGAATTTACGGTCATAAACCCATCGCGTAGCCATCGCCATCGTTGTCGTTATTCATCGTTATATTGTGACAATCATGACTATGGTGGTTTCATTGTGAGCCAGCTAAAAACGAACACGGAATCCCTCCAGGATGAGTTTGTACACGAGAGACTCGAGGCTAATCCGCATATGTATTATGATCGCTGAGTCTCCAGCAAAATATTCCGTTAACGTGACGGCTTTGTAGGAATGGGATATGAAGACGATGGTGGTTATCATGAGCGGGGTAATTTTTTTTTGGGGGGGGGGGTAGAGATGGGGACGAGGATGGCTTTCAAGTGAAAGTCATTTGACGATGATACATGTTTAGGCACGTCGCTGCCGTCGGTTTCATCCATTATGACACCGTTCGTTTGCGTTGTGCGTTTCCACGATAAGCACGTCGGCGCTGCCGGCATCGCTGTCCGGGATGTAATTTAGGATCCACGTGACACGGTCTCTTGATAAGCTCCCACGGACAGGGTTCCGTGAGGTTTAAGCTCCGGGTTTTTGCGGCGTGAATGAAAAATGAGATGCAGATAAGATGTCCGACGACCGTGTTTTTTACACCCTTTTTTCTTCACCCGTTATTTATGGTGGAAATTCCAAAAAAAAAAAAAAAAATATATATATTTATTTATTTAAAACCACGGTTTGTTGTTATGAAAATCGCGTAAGCACCCTTTAATAATGACAAAAGTCTCGTGACAAGGTTACAAGACATCATTCACGGAAAAGCATGTATCGTTATATTTGACGACATTGCGATTCATATTTAGCCCAACTCGGTTATATAATAAAAAATAATATTATTATTATAGTCGGTATCAATTATGTGAGAACATTTAACAATTGTATTATTTAACCTAGTCAATTTTAGTAAGACTTAGTAATAATTATTAAGACTAATATTATTTATACGTGGTTTGACATATTAAAATATAATTAAATAGTTAAAACAAAACCTTTAATAATTTACGAATTTATTTGTTTTTACAAATATGATACCGTGTTATCATAATAATAACAATAATAACAACTACAACAACAACAATAATAATTATAATAATAATAATAATAATGATAATAGTTCTTAGTAAAGGTACGCAAATATTAAACAATAGTTTTAATAATTTATTGCAAATTGTTATTACTGTGCAATTTATATTTTATTATGGATATATTATATTTATCTACTTCTTGAATAAATTGTGTTATATACAATTACGTAAACCCGTGCGTGGTAACAAAAAGTTAAGTTGCATATTACGTCACGCAACTATATATTCCGTTTAGTAATTTATTTCTCTCTATCCATACTGCATACTCAAATGGTTATTAAATCTATTATAACTAAGTTATGTATGATAATAAATTATAATAAATTATCCGGAAAATAATAAATGAAAAATTTAGTTTATTAACATATTCTTTCAGTTGTAAACATTTTTTAACTTTCAAACTCGATGAAAAATCAACAATTTATATCTTTGTATAATTATAAATTATCATTTCACTAAGTATAACTTTACAACGCTTAAATGTTTTGGTTTAAAAACATGTTTCTATTATTTATGTAATGATTATTTGGATAAATTAATTTTCATCGTTGTAATCGTCAAAAGTAATTGTGACCTAGATTCTTACGTGACAATCTATCTTATAACAATTAGTTGCGTCTGTATTTTTTGTTAGAATATTTCGAATTTAATTTTATACAGATTTTCGAAAACTTAACTCAATGTCATCATCGTTTTTATTTTTAAATAATATTTGTAAAAATACTACGTGTGTTATACTAAAATGGATTTATTTTTCCATTAGTTATATATTTGGCCAATAAATTATAATTGTATGTACTTACGTGAGTCGTCTCATTTTATAAATATAATTGAAAAATAAAAACTCTATTGGATCATTCGGTCACTAAGATAAATAATAAGTGATAAATATTATCAATTTTATAGTATTCACAAATTTCTTTCTTGGCGATAAATCTCTAAAATAGTCAAATATTTGTGAATGAATTTTAGAAAACAATTCCAACGAGTTTTACGAATGTAGTGTATTTCAACTTTCTAACGGCGTTTGGATTCGAAATGTTCTGGTGAAAATACGTTAGAGTAAGCGTACATAATATATGAACACACAATAAACAATAAACTAGTTCAAATTAGACATGAGATGGTATGTGCGGTGGAAACGTTAACCTCATGAGGTATATACTAAAGAAAAGAAGAGTATACACATGATTAGATAAGTACATTATATTATTTAGTCAGAATTTTATTTATTTATTATACTAAAAATAAAAATGGTGAACAAATCGTTTTTGTAAAATGGTACTGCAATACTAATAACAATTTAGTACATTTTTCAAATTACTCAATATCAAATAACTCAATATAAAGTGGGAAGAATTAATATAAATTATATTTAATAAACAATCGAAGAGAACAGATAAGTTTAGGTATTTTTTAATATACATATTATGTAAGCAATAATAAAAAAACGCAGTTCATCATAGGTTAATAATAAATGATTTAGTCATAACTTTCAATAAATATATGTAGGTATCTACTATATTTCTGTTATTACTGTAGTGTTTACTTGCCAGTTAACAGTTTTCAGTTGGGTACTTTTTTTTGTTTTAACTATTACAAAATTATTGGAAAATAAGTGGTTATAATTTTTATAACCTACAATTGTAAGTATATAACTATTAAACTATAGTTATTATAAAATAATACTTTTATCTTTTTCAACATACAATTTCAAAACTACAAAATTAAATCAATTGTTTAATATGACTATATTTTTTCACAATACTAAAATTCAAGAAAAAATCTAGTAAGATAATAAATGTTCACCTGGTTGGACGTAAAAAGTGACTTCTATATATTTAGAGGGACAACCAATTATTTCATCCATTTGAACCTGCCAGTTAAATAAAACCAAATCCATGAAAACAATAGTTTACCATACTTTTCGAAGAAAGTTTTTCAATCAAAATATCCGAGCATACTAGGTAAAACATAACAAAATCAGTATAGGTCATAGAAATTTAAAAACAATTACGATTATAAAAACAAACTAACAAATCATTTTACATTTTTAAATTTGATTAATTATATGATGGTTTCTGCCAACAAAACACTTCGAAATCAATTTTCACATAAAGGTTTATAAACACTTCTTAGTTATTTATTTAAAACTTTTATAGTTACTTAGATTTAAATATGCCGATACGGAGTATGTTGTATTTCTATGATTTTTATTTATTATCGAATAATATTGCATTTAGAGATTTGATTCTCTAAAACCATTACAATTCTTTTATTGTATTTTTTTCTGATAACAAATTATTTATTAAGACTATATTTAGTTTCAATTTAACTATTATGTTATTTTAAATAACAGGGCGATGATAAATCATAATTGACTCGAATAATTCATAATTAATTTTTCCCAAAATACATTACCAATAATGTTGTACAAATTTCTAAACGCTAAGACCTAATTAATTTATTAACTGGTATAGCTATTATAAAATAAATATTCTTATCATCGAATATCATAATATGTATTTATCTAAATTATATAATGATTCCTTATTAATTATACGTATATACACCGCATATTTTTTTATTGATTGAATAACAAAAAATCATTTTATCTCATGTGACAATATAATTTTTAAAAGGAAATTCAAAAATTTGTATACGACGCGTAATGAGAAAGTCCTGAGTATGCGACTTATTACAACCAACGTGCAATATAATATGTTATATTTTAAATACTACAACGTTTAACCGATCTCAAGACACTTTTATTAAAATATAATTATGTATTTTAATATTGTCGCATCACCAAAACCGTATACTATACATTTTGTATTTTCACAATATTATGTAATATATGTACCTCGTACGATACACAGTAACATTTAGGAGTCAGTGGCAATATTAAACGTTTTTTAATACTTTTATCAAGGACATTCTTCCTAAAACACGCGGCTGGTTCAATTTTAAACTCCCGCGCTAAACGAATACGAGCGAAAATAATTCCGCAACGCCCGACGCGCCATGCGTTCGACGTAAGGTGTCTTCTTTTTTCCGACTCTCGTCCGTTTTTCTATATTAATTTACGCGCTATACGGTTTTTTTTAAAGGGGAAAAATATTCATGGCAATAATTTCGCGTTGGCCAACTCTCATTGGACGACGACGGCCACGGCGGAATATCGTTTCGCGTATACGTTGTTCCGTTGAGCTGACCGTAAGAACGCGTGTAGGCGAATACGGATGTGTGTTTTACAATATATTTTATTGTACGCGAGTGCGCGTGTGTCACCGTGTTATGAGCGTACAGCGGTTGATTTATGCACGAGTTCCCTTGCAGTCTGCAACAGTACGTTTACGCCCATATACATATATATTTAAATATCGTATACCGGTCTTTTTTGCCGTAATAATGTTAAATTAATTAATTAATTATTTCAACGCGGCATGATGATCATACACAAAAACGCTCGGATGAGATAACCGACTAATGCGAAAGACGACTGTAATTTTATGTAACACGTGTCCTCGATTCCCTGCCACCCTCGCCCTTACCTTGCCGACGACAAGAACGGTGCCTATGCGCTTTTCCTTTGTTTCCCGCGTTATGCACTACACGTGGAAAACTTTACGAGCACGCGGGCTTGTCGCGTTCGCCGGTTTTTCTCTATACGTTTGTTCCGGGAAACCCGTCGATAATATATTTCGATTGTTACGAGGAAACGGTACGGAGCGCGAGGATTAATTCACTTTTCCGAAAGGCGTAAAACTATAAATTTCGCAGTATCTCGAAATATAATACCATTGACTCGAAATCCAAAACACAATAATGACATGCGGAATGATTTCGTTCACGGTAGAGATACCGGTTTTCGATTGTTCGGAACGGAAATAATTGTTCGGCTGTTTCACAACACAATAAGTCACCATTCGCTTTAATCGTATAGATGCCTGTTTTGCTCTTATTCTACTGAAAAACATTCGACATCGACAACTACGTAATATCGATGAAATCATTTCGGTCAGACCGACCATACGAACTCACCTATCGTTTTTATACGGCTTATAACTTGGCGTATCGGCAGTTGGACGATGTGTTTACATCAAAGTAACTAAACCTAGCTCGTAAATAGGTCCTAATTCATAGAATGGATAAAGTATACATGTTTTTTTTTTATGTTGGCAAGAGGTGAATTTTATCGTTGTTATCTCCGTCACACAATTTATCAGTTTATTTGTGCGAACGTTATTTATTTTAAATAAAAAACGTTATAAATTTGTTTTTTCAATAAATTATTAGATATTTATGCAGAAAAATACTTTGTTATTTCTAAAAATAAATATCTATGCTAGTATTAAATTTATGGCCAACAAAATATGAAAATATAATAACCGAAAAATTTCGTGATCTCAAAAAAAAAAAAAAAAACCGGGTAATAATTCATATAATTCGTTAAAAATGATAGTAGTACCCAAATATATTGTTTTCCAAATAATTCGTCTACATTTTCTATGCATATCACTCCCGTGAAATCCGTTAGCTTTGCACCCTCTTAAATGTACAACTCGAAGGTCTGCTGATTTATGCACGAGTTTTCTCAGTAGCATGTCGCCGTCTGTTACAATTTTTTTGTATTCTTTATTCGGCATTAATATTAATTCTTTGGCGCATAATACGTCATGATGAATATACAGTGAGCACAAAAAATTGGATGAGATAACCAACACTAACGTTAAAGACGACCGCAATACTCCGCGCATACTTGTCGTCTCCACGAATGTGCCTACAACGTGTACAATCCTGAACAAACTATATATATATTTATAGTTTATATAGAGTTTACATATACATACACAAACACACACACACACACACATATATAAGTACACCAATTGGTCGTGTGTGCGTAAAAGTTTACTTCAAACAAATTTGTTATGTACGATTCATTCTGATGGTCGGAGCGTTATTCCCGCGTATATTTGAAGGAGCGATAGCGCGGAACTTAGGTGAAATGTTTGTCGGTGTCAATGTAGGCATTTTATCGTATTCGGGTCGAGTTTAAAATACAATATTACACTCGTTACTAAGATATTACCACCATCCTTTATTCACACGCCGTTGGCAAAGACGAAAGCGCACAAGGGTTGGATATATATATACTCTATACGGTTAAAAATAATTACATCTACAGTACGTTGACGACCAGGCGAAGAATACATATATATATAAACTTTTCGGCTATGAACGCCGGTTTCCTGTCGGTTAATGTAAGTAGATCGCGTGTCTCCAGACATTATCATAACAAAATACAAGGCGTGTTACGCGCCAACCTTTACCACATTCTGTTAAATATACGACGTCCTGCAGTAGAATCTGGAAGATAATATTTGCATAATTATCGCGCGACGCTTCATTGTATGATTATTATTATTCGAGGGGAAAAAAGGCGATAATTAAAAAACACTCAAAAAATCCAAACATAAAATTCGACCACTCTAACTAATATCATATCGTTAATTATTTATAATAGTCGTACACGCGAGTAATAAATCGTCAAATAATAATAGTTATTGAAAAACAAATTATTCATAATTTACTCAGAATTAATTAATACAAAAAGTTATACCGTTAGTGAACAATGTACGAGTGCCAGATGTTTTTGAACTGGCTGAAATCTCGAATAAAATGAAATATTTAATACAACAGATCGTTTTTAAATATTTTTTATTCTACAGCAATATAAATTTAATATGTTCCTAAAAGAAAAAAACGCACACTAAATGATTGCGCGACAAATTATAATAAAAATATATATTTCTCATTGTTCAAAAATCAATATATATTTTAGTATATCGAAATTACGTAACATATTCATCTATTAATCTTGAATAATATTATGTTAATTTATTCAGATACTATTTATTTTTTATTTTTTACATGAATATAAAATAATATAAATATTGCATGATACGACATAATTATATAGATATTTATTTTATAATATAATCGTTGTAAAAACGAACTTTGTACGTTAAGTAAACTTTTAGGACGTGTGCGCGTCTTATATTTTAAGGTGATTATCATCATATTCCAAAATAATCACATTTTCTTTCATACAAATTATGTACTGAGAAAAAGAAACGCGTAGCCAAAAAAATAATTTATAATTATTATTTTCTTATAACTAGAACAACAATTCACTTACATATTGTCTATTTATTTTTATATGCCTATATAAAATTAAATAATTAGGATAAAAAAATACTAGTAAACGTAATTTAAATACATATTTAAATATGTATATTGAATAATCACCTTTTTTATTACATAAAATATGTTTGTATATTGCATAGCTTTAATGAAAAAGAATAATAAAATACCACAAATTATAATTTATAAATACATACTAGTAATAATAATCAATAATAAGACGTATAAAAAATAAAAAGTGAATTTTTAAATTAAAAAAGATTGTTTATATTACAATAGTATTAATAAGATGAGTCGTCATAATTAAGTCTTAAAAAGTTTTGATTTTAAAATTTCACCAATACATTAATAAATACAAATTTAACAATTCGCGTATATACATTATATGGTAAATTTTATATACATATGATATTAATCAACAATTTACAAAAATGCAGAACAATTTAACTACTGTTGCTAAAAATAATGAAATTCTGTTACACTTTCTCTCTTTATTTTCTAGTAATAACGAAGTTTAATTTGTACGAACATTGTTCTATATGTGTATGTTTATATATATATATATATGAAAGAAAGGAAAAACGTAATTTATTAAGGACATGAAATAGTTTTTACTGGAATTCTTTTTAATCAGCATTCCCCTTTCACTCGAAAACAGTATTTCATTTCAACGGTTATTTAATTTTAAAAAAGGAAAATAATAATAGTAATAATAATAAAAAAACCATCAACAAATAAACCATAATATTACGTTAATATTAGAAGTTATTGTAACGTCTTTTTTTAGAAATCCTCTGCCTCCTAACGTCTGGGACAACAGATTTAAACATTTCATTCGTTGGAAAAACCCAAAGAATAATTTAAACTTTTGCCGTCCCTATTTTATAGGAACAGCAGACGCTCAAGGGGTAGTTGAATTAATAAGATTTCGAAAAACTTTCCTCTCGGCAATCGATGTAAAAGTATTTCAGGATTCCTACGGAAACGGTGGTTATACCGACGATGGTTGCAGCGACGAGGAAAACATTCTTACGCAAATATTTATCCAACGAAAATCCGATAAATATTCAAAATGAACGCTGAAAACTCGCGATAATCAAAACTCGATTAATTTGTGGGAGGAAATCATCCAGAAATGTGGTCCATTTAAATTATTACATTCTCATCGATTACGCAGTCAAATGTTCTTTAATTTAAAACAAAAATAACAACCTAGATTTAAAAAAAGTGATTTGCATTGTATTTATATATACTTACTTATTTAAATAGCGTATTTTCTGCCGTCTCTATCAATAATAAACTTCAATAAAATATACAATTCAATGATGATGATTAGCTTGCGAGTGTATAAATTATTTCTAAAAAAATTTTCAGAACATTATTTCAAAAGGTCCCGAGAATAGAATAAACATTAATACATGTAATTATTTAAAGGCACGTTTGGTATATTGCAATTTTTCAAAATCATATTTTATTTAAACGGGATGATTGATATAAGAGTTAAACTCAAACTTTTAATATGGCTTTAAAATACATTTTTTATATCTGTATGCAACTTAAAAAATAGTAAACTCTTCGTTATAAAAATTTGGTGACAAAGAAAATAAGTTTTGGAGTTTCAAAGTTTTTATGCATAAATATTTAATAACATACCTTAAGTACAATGTGCAATTAAATAATATATAAATTATTATAGTAGTAAATAATCCTACAATATAGGTATTGTATTGAAGTAATGAGTTTTCTTTTTTAACTTTGAATATTGCTAAAACTCATTGAGTATTTTTAATGTTCCTAGATATGTTTAAAAAAATACTTTGGGCCCATTTAAGTATAACATGGCTTATAAATGCATAAACTACGCGTATACGCATTCATAAACTGATAATAATCCCGTTAGCGATTATCACAGACGAAAATAATTTCCATCGCAATTAAAAAGCACATGTGATAAATTACTACCGACTGCTGACAATTTAAAAAAACAAATATTCATATTAATAGATATTGTAGAAATTACGTATGCGTAATTATGCCTTTCCGCATTAATATCTTTTGCAAGTACTTAATCGTTGACGTAAATATAATACTTTGAATAACGATAAATATGATTTACTTGTAAATGAATGATTGAGCAGAGTATATTAAATTGGTGTATTCAGGAATCCGTTCATGGCCACCGTACACTTACGTTTTCATCTTTATTCTTTCACATAGTCTATTATCTTTTTTATAAATTTCATTTTGTGTGAATTATTGTTTTTTCTTGTTTAATAAATCATATAATATTATTTGTCACAAACCATAATAGTGTTATTAATTTAATTTAAATTTACACACCGTCACAAATAAATATGTTTATATTGAATATTATATTTTAACGAAATCGAGAAAAATTATTTTACAGAAAAATGTATTCGCTATATTCGCGGACACAAAAAACGGACGATAAACACCGTCGCCCGACTGTTAAAAATTTAATTCCACGAGAAAAAAAATATGAAGCTTGACTAAATTGAGTTAGAAAAAGGTCATGAGATAATTTGACTACCACCCTATCACAATCAATATGACTCGATTGAACTATTATGGACTCAAATGTAGGGTCAGTAGAAAAAAACAAAACCTTTAAAATGATTGATATTGATTATATATAGTATATTATATATAATCATTGGTTTGCTTCATGACGTATAAGATGCTGTGACAGCAAGATATCGGACGATAATTCGTGTATCATATGGGAGGATAACAAAAAAGAAATTTTTAGGAACACATTAATGAATTCTATAATTTTAATTAAGTTACCCGATGACAGTGACTCGAGTGATAACGAAGATATATTTACATAGGAAACCTTGATAAAAAGAAAAATAATTAAAAATTTTTTAGGTTCTTATGCCAGGTTCCTATTTTTATTTTTTCGTTGCATTTTTTATTTGTTTTTGCGATTTAAATTTTGACAGTTCATTATTAAACGAATTTAATGTATTTAAATAATAATAAAAATGGTTTATTTATTTTATATTGGTTAATTTTATTATTGAATAAAAAAACATGCTTTATTTCTACATAGTAGTAATAGTAATAATAAATAACATTAAAAAGTCAATAAATAAATTTTAAATTGAAAAACATTCGGTAACTGCTTTTGTTAGTGTGAAAACCACTGACGAAAAACGAATGCTAGAGTCGTGATAATCGAGAGCCATTTCTCGTATCCACGACTATACCGTTTATTTGAAATAGGTACATACTAATATAGTGAAACTTATTAAGTCTAATATTCCGTACACCTGGTACGGACAAACCAATATTGAATAGGTAGTTTGTGTTGTGCGTGTATCGATAATCGACAAACGGCGTTTCATATAGTTTGCTATATTACGGGATATCACACACATGAAAACGGCTATATAAAAATATTGATGAGATAGAATAATATTATAGTCTTTGTGTAAACGCAAAACTACAGTGAAATGAGACGAGTTTTATCAACTTGGTTCAAAACTGAAATTTACTTTTGTTCTTCATGAATACTAAATTATTATTTACACATTTTTTTAAAAAAATTTATCTCATATAAAGCCATATATTTTTCAATATTTAATAAACTGAAACTAATAAAAATTAAACATATTAAATCAATATAGATGTTATATATGGAATTTAATAAGAAAAATGAGTATCAGTCTCAATTATTATAATTAATTTTATTTAATTCATACCACAAAAAACAAAAAAATGTCGTGACCTTTATGGTATTTTTTAAAAATTACCCAAAACATTATTTACACATATTTTTTAATTTAATTTATGTAATGAAAAGTGCGCAACGAAATTTAGCGAAAACCCTGAAATCAAACACTCCTTTATTTTTTACGTATATGCAACCTTACAAGCCAGTGTAAGATATAATATTGTTCATTAAATTTATTAATGTCAAGTCTACCTATTAGTGACTTTCCACGAGTAACAGACATGACCGTGTATCACTATATATATATATGTATAAGTACATAACTGACACTGAAAGTCTCCAATTTTGGCCCTCTGCGGCGAGAGCTACAAGTGAAGGACCTTTTATTAACTCAATGAAGCTACTCAAGAGCCAATACAGGAAGACATTCCCAGCGTATGGATAACGCCAACCGACATAACGCCAATCATGACCGAGGGCTCCGAATTCTCGTACCGCAATCACACGTCGATGCGCACCCACTGAAACGGTTTGACAGCAGGTTATACGAACTTGGCGAAAAACCCAGCCCGTACGAATCCAACCCAGAAAGAACCAGGTTCGATCCGTGTCACTATGGTCACGGGGTGGTCCCCATGACGGGGTTTTAGCGACACCCGTACTCCTATTCGTGCTCGCGTCAATAGTAGGACATGCACCGAGCAGACCTTCGCCTCAACCGCTCTTCCGTCTCTGACGTAATATGTGACACCAGACATCAGGCGCTCCGACTACTCTCAGCTCGTGACGTCTCCTTTCTGAGAAGAGAGGCCAGGAGTCTTAACTCTGAGACTCTGGGGTCCATCGACAAGCAAGAGTCCCGTAGTACTCTCACTCACCCGAGCTAGTACGGTCAATCTTACCCGGGCAGCCCCCGCAGGTTTCGACCGTTCACAGCCGATTAAAACCATGCTCCCCGCGGGCAAAGATTTTTATCTCATAATGGTACCTTCCCCCCCCCAGACAGGGAGTGCCCTGTCTTGCTTGACGACCCGTCCGACGGTCTGGGATCGTGCCCTGAGCCGTCGAAGCGAAAGACCCATGGTCGGCGACCACTTATTTCAATGTACTCGTGACTGTCCCTGTGACAAGGACTTTCAGTTATCGGTCAGCTACTGACGCCATCTTGTGGCTTGGGTCCGTGCCTGACTCTGACCCGCAAAGCGAGGGGGAAAGCTCTCACGGGTCCGGCTCGGAAACCACCGTAGAGCTCGGTTAATCAAGCCTGTTCTCTAGGCAGTGGTTTCGAGAGTGATAGTGTAAAAACGACAGTAGTAACCAATTATCTCTAAAAAAATATCCACGAAAATATAATAAAAAATAAATATAAAACGGAGGAAAAAATATCAAGAGTAATGATATCAATATTAAAAATATTCGAGAAATATAGATTTTCGATAAAAGTATACAGTATTATTTTGATGTACAACTGGTGCATGATACATGTAAGTTTAAGATGTTATGATAATTTTCGTGTAGTATAGAAAACATTAATTCAAAGAAAAATGATTTTTTTCTATTCATTATAGTTCTAATTACTTTAATATCTCTCGACGAATTGTTTAATTTTTATAATTCACATTTCCTTTCTGATAACAAAATGTTTTCCCATTATATTAAGGGGTTTTTATATTATACGAGTATAAATAATAAAATAATAAGAACATATTATATCGTACTTTTTGTGTAGTTTTTACAAAAATAATAAAATGAAAAGTAATGGTATTTATAGTAATGGTATTATAACATGATGATATTATGATGCACTTGATAATTCACTGATTACATAATGTGATAAAAATAATATATATTATTATATTTTTATTATAATTTATGTTGCATATTAATTTGAAGAAAATTATACCTTATATTGTATTGTCATTAGAAGGTTTTGATAGTTTTTCCAATAATTGTCTATCATTATAAGTTATATAGTTTCGTTACTTGACTTGGCCGTTGAGGTTTATGAAAATATGTTAGATTTCAAATCGTAATATCTAAGAGACAATTCAAAATACAAAATTACTCTGTTGCATATGGAAACGTCTCCAAGACATCATAATGATTATAGAAAAATATATAATTTTATTTTAAATTTCAAATTGTTGGTAATCTATGGACATTTAATTATAACAGTATGTCATTAGTTTCAATTTTAACTAAATGATTTTGCTCATTTAACCGTATTCGTTATTATCATTTGGAAAGCTATTTATAAAAGCCCCCTGTATTCATGACATTATTCCAACCAAGCGTATGTAGATAACACAAATATATATAGTATAATTTTTAAATGTTTTAACTATACATGTGCTACAATTTAGCAATTAAATTTATCTAAATAAATAGACATACAATATAAAAAAATGTATATTTATTGTATTTAAATACCATAAACCAGAAACAAATGAAAAAGTTTCTGTATTTTTAATTATTTGATTTGTAAACAAAAATAGAAAATACCAATTAAACATGATGTGAATAGTGTATAAATTGTTCATATACGTGGAAAATTGATTTTTTTTACTAAATATTTACTTATGTATAGATTGTTATAAATTGACATATATAATTCTATAGCAATTGTAGTTTTCTTATTTATATATTCGATTTTAAAAAGCTGTTAAATTATAACTAACTCATCAGTGATATGTCTTCTGATTCATAGTTAAATGTATAAATGTTTTCGAGAATATAAAATAAAAAAGATTAAACTATTTTAAACGATTCGCAGCCTGAGATTAAGGTTTATTGACTTGTATTTTATAACTACTAAAGAACAAATTGAAACTCAAAAGTATGAAGTGTGAAAAATAAGCTAATTATAATAGAAATAGTGTCAGTAAGGTTTTTTTGCATTTCGAGCAAAACATTATTAATATAAATGATTAATGGAAATTTGTTTTCTAAAGGAGTTTTGACGTTCAATATCATAAAACTTAGAAAAGCATCGTGTACGAAAACTTGAAATATTTAAGTCGAACAATACACTGGAATCAAACCACGTGAACGGGAACGAAACACGTTTTAAATTTTCCATAATATAGTGCGAACCGACGGCTTTCGGTAATTGAGTTGACGATGAAATCGGATGGCTCGAAAAATTGTCAAATCCCAATGGCGTTTGGATAGGCGCTTAGCATCCCCTACTTTGTGTAAGTTATTGCGTAGAGCTGCATGCGTGTACACCGCGTGCGTACACAATTTATTATAATATATGTACAAATACCCGATCACCTCGCGCGTATTAATAATTATAGCAGAACGCCGTCTTATGGAATAGTTTGCGCGGAGATTATCCCAGAGTATTAGGACATGTTGCGGTTTACACCCCGAGTTATGCATGAAATAATAACGTCAGTTTCGCAACCACCGCCTCCTGCAGCGTCCTGCCAATGTATGTATGTATATATATACATAATGTATATAAAATATATGTTATCTCGTGCGGGGAAACGGCACGGCAGAGGCAGGAAATTACACCAACGCGACTAGCATGTACGCGCCGTGCTCACTTACACCCTCCGGCCGTGACGGCGAGCCGGCTGTCCGACCCGCGACTCCATCCCCCGGTGGATAGTTGTTCGCGGGAAGAAACAAACGGCATGGTAAATGTGCCATCGGATTTCGCACGCGAATTTCCAGCGGATATTTAAACGTACATCAAACGGTTGACTTACGAGTTGGCGTACTATTCCGATTATCGTGCCGGGCGTCGATGTATACGGTCTCCGTCTCCGACCCGATAATGACGTTAAAACACCGCGACTGATTAAAATTGTCCGATGTCCGGCAGCCGGTTGGATGAGTTCGAATAATATAAACCGACGTGTCGAAATGTTTGCATTCCAACGGACATTGCACGGATTTCTATACCGTTGTTTGTACGTAGTATTGTCTATTACTGGGAAACGCAGTTAATAATATACCGTAATGATCGATGGAATAGTAAAATACGCGTACCTACTATCAAGATATACGTCCTACGCGGTTGTCAATTACTGAACATTTTTTTAATTTACAACATTGCATAAACACATGGTGAAAAATGGCAAAAAGTTTAATTGATTTATGAACACGTCTATATATGTATAATTCAATCTTAGAAATGTTTATAACTTCGTCATTCTTTCTTTGGTTTTAGTTCAGCATACTATTTTGAACTTGACGTCATTAAATCATCATTATTTTTTAATATTTAAAAAAAATTATATTGTTCAATATTTTTTATAATTTCTATATTGATTTAAATAGGCTCAATTTTAGTTTCTATTTAATAAATTTATATGGTCGTTAACCTCCGAAAAAACCTCACATTTTTCTTTCATTTGAAATTACATTTAAAAAAAAATTATTATGTATACTATATAAGCTAATAACAGTTTTCAGTAAAAATTAATAATTCGTTGTAAAAATTTAAGCATTTAAACGGAGAAGTAACATATTATTATATTTGCATAAGTTAACAAAATTACATTTTAATAACCACTAAAATACCTCAAAAAATATCGACTGAAACAATTTCGTGTCCGTTTAAATGAAACTAAATCAGAATCATAAAATGTCAATACATATATACGTTCCGACTCTAATTCTTGATATTTAACTATAGATCGTTCAAAATTATAAAACCGACATGGCTAGTTAATATTTAAAACATAATATTATTATACGTAATATTTATGCAAACATTTAAAAATAACTGTAAATCACTCGAGACCACGTATCACTTCAAGGGACCACCTGGATACGCACGTATATGGAATGCTCAACAGTCCGTTAAAACTTTTGATCTTGATTGTCTCTTTGATATGTCCAGCATACTCAAACGTGTTACATTACATTAGTATACCATCGAGTTGAGGTGTATTCGTGTCATTTAAGTATCCTATTTCTTTGTCGTAACATAATGTGCATATACCCGCGTAATTAATAATATGTAAATATAATTTGACGTACAGTATGTAATATATGGCTAGTCGATTCATGATCAAAGAGGAAACTAGAAAGTGCTTATCTCTCAACCACTACCCCAACAAAAATAATTTAATATTTAGTTTCCAATTTCCAATTTCAAACCATAAAGGAATAGCAATTAAAAATGTTTATTATATATTATGAATGTAAAAAATATCAAAATAATATCGTCGATTTAGGCATTTGATAAATTTTATTAATCATAATCATCATTTCATCCATAATCCAAATCAAATATATATCAAATCATCGATGTCGACTTTTACACTTTTATCTGTTCTTAATAGTATAACTTACTATTGCTTTAACTACATTACCAACAGCTAATAAATATGTAGAAGATATTTCTCTGCGATGAGGTGGATTAAAATAATAGCTACGCTCAACTATGTTACAAAAAAAGGTTTAAAACATTAAAAATCACCTACACTCTATATACTATATAGTGAAACTATCTGAAAAACGTAGTCCATTTCTTCATACAGATAAAATTATTATTTATTTGATGTGTATATTGAAAAGTTTTTCTATGACTGTATTGTCCGGTAAAGAATAATTTGATGTCAAAAATGTTAATAATTTTAGTTTTCTTTAATTGGTAGTAGGTTAAATTATAATGAAAAGACTAATATATCAAACGATAAATATTATCGGCATTTATAATTCCATAAAATATAACGGTTATATGTCACTAATGTGTTCCAATCCAATATTTGAAAGACAAACACCCGTTAGAATAATCGCAGAAGATATTATTTGATATTTACATATAATAATAGTAATAGTAATAATAATAATCATTATAATAATTTATAATATACTTAATCCAATAATTCAAATTATGAATAAATACAATACGTAGCTATCCTACTATTGCATATCCGGAGTGCTGTACAAACGACGATTAATTTTCTTAAGATAATAATAACTATCGTAACTTGAATTTTACGTTATCAAAAAAATAAATAAATAAATAAATACAATACAATACCATCATAATGAGTAATGTTTTAAGAAAAATGTATATGCATTTTAACTTTTTCTCTACAAAAAATTGGAGATTTCATCAAACAAGTCGAAGTATTTTTTTGTTTCTTGAAAAATAATATGTTCTTGATTTCATATATAAAATAATGTGTTTTAAAATTAATTATTAGCTAGGTTGAGAAATAACGAGTTAAAAGTTAAAATGATGTTAAAAAGTTAAGGTAATTCTAGTTATGTAATTTAATGTATACATTTTTTTTAAAAACATTTTTCAAATGTATAAGTTATAATAGAAAACATAACGTGTTATATTCGAATTAACTTTATACAATACTTTTTAAATTAAATTAAATTTTGCCTGAAGAAATAGGCACTTTATCTGAATACAGAGTTTCATTTTATGCGGAGCAATATTTCGTAAACCTAATAATTTATAAACATCAGTTTTTAAAAAAGTTACTATAAGCTACTATTTCTAAATAAAAAAAACCATATATACATGTATAAAAATTTATATTTCATTTTAGTTTTAAATATTTAAATAACAGATATTTTAATATTAATATTCTATTTCTATGAAATTCGTTAAAAGTTTTTTTACCATATTTATTTTAAATTAGTTTTAATTAAAATAACTTAAAAATCAACTTTATTCATTAATATGGATAGTACTAAATAATAAGTTTCAAAGGTTTGTTGTATGATTATACGGCTAATAGTTCCGAAATTATTAATATATATCTAATTATTTAAGAGAATATTTTAATAGTTATTTTGGAACAAATAAATTGATATTTTTTTATATATTATATTGTACTTTATTATACGTCTGTAGACTGTATCAATAGTAGTAGCAATATAAGTAGTGGTAATAGTAGTATTAGTTGTAGCAGTAGTCATCTTGTCTAATAAATAAGGGTAAAGTTAACAATCCCGCGAGATCGTAGAACAGGATATACCGATACCAGAACTACGGAACAAAAGGAATTTTAATTTAAACGTAGGTGAAATGCGTGCAATGTTAATACCGAGGAAATGATAATTGTCGTCGTTTACTTCCCCACTCTTCCTTTGGCTAACCCTATAAATGATAGACATTAGCAGAGTGCTTTAAGATAACACATATTTCACATCGCCTCAGGTTTAAATGCAATAGTGCACGTGTGCGTTAAATTGCTATTTACAAATTAAATTAATTTTTAAGGAGAAACTGCAAGTAATTACCGGCTAAATATCCTGCGGGATAACTATAAAACACGAGTCGATTTTGTAGAAACCACAGTTGCGTTAATGTATGGATATAAAAATAATAACTAATACTAATAAAAATTTAATGTCCGTGTTGTCTTTGGCGAGTACTGTTCTCGAGGTTCGTAAAACAAATTTCCTTTTTCACCACAAATATAATATTTTGGTGATATTTTTGTATGTAGACTCCAAGAATTGTCATTATTTGTAAAATAATGTTTTATTGATACATACTTAATGTTATTGCAACCAGTATATATCATGTCTTCTTCAAATATGTTTGGTTTTAAAAACAACAATATTATTAGAAATATTATATTGAATTTGATTCAATGGATATATATTACAAAGTGTTGGTTATTACTTATTTTATTTCATATTTAACACATAAATAACCTAAAAAGTACACAAGTGACTGGACAATTGGCATATTTAGAGCCAAGGCTAGGTTTTTTAGGTTAAGAATAACCTAAAAGTAAGAGTTAAGCATAAGAGTTAAAAAATAATTTTTGAAAATCAAAATTTAACTGTGATTTAATTATGATTATAATTTAAAGTATATTCTCCAAAAAATAAACATACAATAAATTTAAAAAAAAAAATTGTATAAAAATGGATCAAAATTTTTACAAGTTTTATCAATATGTTATTTGTAATTTAGTAAGTCTCAAATATTCAGTGTGTAATTTTATTGTATTTTTATAAAGTAATTTCAGATGTCAGCTCAAGAATATCATAAAATTTCTAATTAAATATTTTAGTACACTAAAAACAAGTATGATACAATAAAAGCGATAAAATGTTTAAAATCTATTTTTTATAATTGTCAATTTAAAAATTGAACAGTATTTGAGAAATTGAGTTAGCTAAAATTACGTTATGATAATTGAATAAAAACGTATATAACTATAAAAGAATTAGATATCACTTTAATTTTAAAAGTTATCGTATACAATTATTTTACATAATAGAATAATGGTAATTGTAAAAATGGTAAACAAATATAATGGTCTATCATATTTGTTTAAAAATGAACTTATTTGAGTACGTTATTTTTATTAATTATAAGTTACTACTAACTACTATTAACGAAACAGTAAAAAGTTAAAAAGTTATTAAAAAATTAATGCAATTTTAACATTAGGCAATCGTAGAAAATGAAAGTTAAACAAGTGAAATACTTTCCAATTCATTGTTGATTTTCGGACACAGCAAATATTCATAAGTTTTATATTCAAACTCAAGTTCTATAATCGTCGGCGTCCAACTAAATATTTTCTTACAACTAAAAACTAATGGGAACATGTCGTCCACATTCTTACCATCTTGATTCATCGAAATCGTTTCTTCCACCGGAAGTTTTTCAGACAATCCGTCGATTATCCCACGCCATGACAATGAATAGTTTCCAAATAAAAAACGTTCGTACTTGCGTTGTGTCAGTTTTAAAAAGGTAGTTAAGTCAATTTTGCTACATTTAAAAAAATAGTTACTGGTTATAATTCGGGCAAGAAAACAGTCGTTGATGAGGCAGCAGGACAGCGTGTTTATATTGTAGTGCTCAAATATTTCCATTGGTTATCAGTATTTTTCCGTTCATTCACAAAATAATGACTGCCTTGGTCATTAGTGTTAAGGCTGTGACAATAAACATAAAAATGCCTTGTTTAAGAAAACTAAATATTGATTCGATTAAATGAAATGGTTTGATTTTTTTGACATAAAATAGGCATTTAAATTTGTTGTAGGGGTGGGGTCGAATAGTATTAAGTGTTATTGTAATTCACCTGTTAAATGTACTACGTTAATCACGTTATTTGTTGTTTCGATGCGTGCAGTATTTAATTTGTGAAGGAACTTTAAATTATTTATATTAACCTTCGATGATTGTGAATCTCAAGTGAACAAGTACTCTCTCGCTTGCCGCGTGTTCTTATCACCTTTTTTTTTTCAAAATAAATTTTCAACACACCCACTACCCTGAATCCTGTTAAGCAATGCTAGGGGCAGTGGATGTCTATTAATCTTTGGTGATTGTAAGTCTTAAGTTACCAAGCAGCCTCTCCCCCGTCGCGTGTTGCTATCTATAGATACATGGAACCCAGTATACTTTCAATTCACAAATTGGTTTAAGTCCAACGCTTATAAGTTCACATTAACTCAATTTTGTCACTGTCCTCATTTTCAGTAAGTTCTAATGAGAAAATAATTCGATGAGACAATGACGTAAATACAATAAATGTAGGAGGCCCTGAAATAATATTAACGTATATTTAATGATATACCTTAGAATAAATTATATAAAATATTCATCATTACTAAGAATTTATGAAACAGATTGTTTAATTTTTGATTAAATATATTTCTGAAATCTATCATGATCACGTTATATACATTCAAATATCTATTATAAATAATTAATCTTCGTAGAATTGTGTTAAATCTAAAATGATCAGTTGTGTATTGGTAAATAAATGCAAGGGTGTATGCACATTTTTTAACATGTAATTACCAAAAAATATTTCTCATTCCACATAAACATTAATGTAATTATTAGGTAGAATATTATAATTTTTCATACTCATAATCTTCAATTCTATATAAAATCAAATGTATGATGCTATATACTATATTGAATAATTACTGTATTCATTGAGTTCTTGTTCAATTTTAATTATTTAAAATTTGTTATGCTTATTGGTGATCAATCTGTTTTGAGCATGCGCAATGCTATTTTTGTTTTTTTATATAAAATTTCCTCATTTGGAAAATTATTAATATATATATATATATATATATTGACAGTCAAATCATTTGTATAAATTAAAAAATTACTATATGTTATTTATAGTAATAATGGCAGACTGATTTTTTTTCTATTTAACTTATTCGATTGCTATTACACTAATATAATAATTATTAAACTTAAAATGTTTATTTGCACAGTGAAATTCACAAAAAAAAAAAATCATTTTGTGGGAACATTTGATAACATTTAATAAGAACATTTGTTCTTATTATTATGATTATTATGAATTTAGGTATCACTGAACCAAATGATAAAAAAAAATAATAATAAATTTAATTAGTATGGCAGTACTTCTTAAACTTTTTTGCCATGGAACCCTCTAAATTTAATATAAAACTGTCAAGGCCACCCCTAAGTTCCAGAATTAGTTTTTTGCCCAAAAAGTTACGAATAACCTCAAAAACTAATAAAGGTCTTTTTAAGGAAAATATTTAGATAAAAATTGTTGAGTTGAAGATATTGTTATAACACTTGAAACTGAAGTTGTTATTGAAATGATACGTTTTATCCATTTTAGTCAAAAATAATTATAGTTTTTCTTCATAAACGCTTAAGACCTAAAGAAAATAGTTAAAATAAATTAAATATATCTAAATATTTCACGGCCCATCAGTAATATCATCATAGCTCTTTAAAGGGCAGTGGCCCCCAGTTTGAGAAACACTGTAGTAAGGTTTACCTATTATCTTATTAATAAACATTTAACGTGTGAAATGATGTAAAGTTTCTATCTAGTAATTTATCTACAACTAATAATTCTCGTGTAAGACTGCAGCAGTTAAAAAACTTTTGGGCATAACTTATCTACTTGTTCAATTTTGGATTAGGGACATTTCTTTAAAATAATATTCATAAAGTAGCAATATTTAAATCAAAACAACGTTTCTGCAATATTAAACATATAGCAGTATTTTATACTTTCATTTTAAAAATATAATGATATATGTTATTTATATTTAAATTGAATCATTTAAAATTACTTTGTAAATATATATTTTGTTTAACTTGATATGTTTTATTTTAAATAATTTTGTTCATTAAAATAATCAATAATTAATGATTATGAACATTATAATATGTAAAGATAAAACTTTATTGTTCCATTAATCGTGTTCCATTGGGTTGTGTGAGATCAGCCCGGTAAAACCAAAAAATTAACGCCTTAGAGTTGTGCCCAAATACGACCGATCCAGACATTGGTTTCCCAGTTTTCGGGGATTTCTAGTTCAAGAGTCGGGCAAACGGATTAATGGTATCCATGAGCAAGGAGCGGTAAACGAGACTCGCTCAAAGCGAAGGAGGACCCGCCGGTCCGAACGTTTCGTGGACGTGGTGTACTAAAACCTATTGCCTCCATAGAAAAGACCGATAGACGCTGGTTGATTCTTAATATAGTGCGTCAGCCCATGCTTCAGAAACGTGGTGAACTCCAAGCCAAATGGTCGAAGTGAGGGTGACAACTGTGAGGTTAGGCCGGCTCAGCCCGTTGAATTAGAAAAATTACACGCTTGCGACCTGACGCTAGGGTCGCCACCAATAGCGTAGCTAGCGATCGCTAGATAAGGTGAACCAGCTACCTAATTCATGAAATTTAAAATAGTAGAAGCCGAGACTGTAAAAATACAGCGGCGAAAAATGTCCAACCTGTAATCAACCGTATTAAAAGCGAGGGAAAGCCTCGGTCGGGTCAATAACAGACCCGATCGACCCTCGGATAGTAGCTTCTGTCAGAATCGGTTACGTGGTGGTAGATAAGCAGGAGCTTTCTATGTGGCAAAAAGCCTCGAAAATTTGGTTCCGAATAATGTAATTTAATTTCACTAATATAACAAATATTTTTAGATCACAATGCTGCAATAAAAATAATATTCACTCATTTAAATTTCTTTATTATAATTAAAAATAAATTGAACTATATATATTTATATTATTTATATTATAGTTTTAAAATATAAAAATGTAACATACATTTGTTTTTAAAAATACAATTATTTCTCAGTCGCATAATATTGTTGGTACAGTTAAAGACATCCAAACTTTTAAAGTAAACATTTTGCTTATGGTTTAAATAATATAAATTGTGTTAAATTTCACTGTTGTAAAATCATATCGATAATATGCTGTAATTCTTATATACGAAATTAAAAATAGTTAAATGTTTTAGGACTACTATTCGAGTATTCATACATTTCACTTGAATATATAACTACCAAAATACACACTCCATTAATTGTCATAATAATACAATATTAATCATATATTAGTGAAATATGAAAATTGATATTCTATCGTGTGGTATGAATATTTCATTATATTTAAAATATATAATATAGATTTCGCGAAATTGTTTTCCGTCGTACGTTTGGTATCTATATAGGAAAATACATAGGTTTAGACGTTTATATTTGTAAGAATAATAGTGGATTTTGTTTTTAGATACTTTATCGCACATGGGACTTTTCGTAAAAACTTCCGAAAACCACCCGTAAGTGGTTCAGAATATTAAACGTGCTTTTCTTATACACATTGTAAAGTTTGTTGAAAGTTTAACCATGCACTCACTCCACCACTGTGACTCTTATCAATTTGCATATTAGCACATTGAACGCCTACCCTTCACCATCATCCCCAACATGCGTGTGAAACTTTGTGTTTCCTTTGACGACAATTTTTTTTTATCCGATGAAAGTTTTCAACAGTTGTCTTCGGTTGACTAAGTTCACGATAGTAATTCCCATAGACGAAAACGTCATCTCGTATTAGAGAATAATTTTATCCAAAACAGCTATACTAGTTATATAATATGATTACATTCATGATTATTATAACACGCGGCATACTCGCGGTACATTGATATTCAACGTATAAATTGTCTACGACATGAAAATATTACAATATGAACATTTGTTAAATAAAAGTTATATATTATTAAAAAAAAAAATTTCTAAATAATCCGTACATAGTACGTGCGTTTTCAAATCAAAACTCTTATCATAAACGTATTTTAATTATATTAAATTTATTAACATCTAAATCTATTCATCATATATTTTTTTCTCAAATAAATCACGCATTATTATAAAAATTTCCAAAATGTGTTTATTTTTTTGTATATAATATGAAACTTATTTCATTATTAATTATCATAATTTATACGAGTAAGAAGACTTTTATATATGCTTAAAAAGTTTTAAACTTGAATTTGTGATAAATGATAATATCGTCGAAGTTGCATCTTTCATAACGTTCTTTTGCAAATTTTTCACTATTAAGGTAGTTTTTTATTCACTTAACAAAGTATACACAGGTTGTTTGTGCACTTGAGTCATAGTTTGTAATACATCATTAACGTCAGATCTTCAAAATTTAAATTCATTCTTTCCACTCTACTTATATAACTTTTGTTTAAATTGGGGAACGCCTCATTCCCATTAAGAACTTATCACATTAATTACTATACAAACATATTGCTTATTAAAAATAATTTGCTATTTATTTTTGTTAATATTATTAGCATAAAGTTTTCAAATAAATAGTAGTTATTTAGTAAAGCAAATATATTTTCCAAATAACTTGGTTTTTTACATAATAAAGAATATCTTAATATTCAAACAACAATAAAAGTTAAATTATCCAATAGATAACTATTTATTCGATTCTTTATGATTTTATGAAAGCCAAATTTGAAGTCAAATTATTCCATAAAATCTATTAACCTTACCATAAAATAATACTGCATTCTATTGTAAACCAATAATTTTATTTTATTCAAAGATTTCAATATTCAAAATGTTCTATAAATAGTAATCATTTGTTAAAGGTTATTTCACTAATACACATAACAAAGACTCAAATCCATTTAAAAAAGTATATGATCACTTAAACTATTGACTTATTGTTAAAATTTCAATTTTTTTTTTCAATTAAAAAAAACAACTTAAAATTTATCTATAAATCCAGAACAGATTAAAAAAAAAGAAGAAATTGGTCACATAATCAATGAGATCTATTATAATATTTATTAAGAAGCATAATTATTATACCATTTAATTTTAAACAAATAAATCACATTTGCTTATATAATTTCATTGTATATATAATTTTCAATTAAATTTTAAAAAATCAAAAAAAAAAAAAAATAAATAAATAAATAAATAATAATATCAATAATTTTTATTGTAAGTCTATACAACGTGTATTTGTGACATGAAATAAGCCACCTTCTTATTAGTTTTACAGAATCGCATGTGCCACATATGTAGTGAAAACATATATTTTATAAAAAAAAAATCTATTTTTATTATTATAACATTATTTTAAACATATAGATTTAAATTTTGAGTTAAAAATGAATATTTTAACTTCATGTAAAGAAAAAGCAAGTCACGGGTTAGAGACCCCTGCTGTAGACTTTATATTATGTAAAGTATTAATTTGTATTAACAATTTTCAAATCAGATAATGTTAAAAAAACAATTAATTTATTTTTAATTCAAATAAATTTAACAAACAAATACTTAATTTTCAACTAAAGCTAATAGTGTTATTCACTGAATCACAAGATAAGATTTATAATCATTTAATAAAATAATAATAATTTAATTTAAGGAAACGTCATAGACACTACTAATAAGAGACGTTGTACATATTTTAACTGTGATTTTATTACAAATATAAATTTGTTTCATTTCATTTACAACCATTGTTAAAATTTTGCAATATATATAAAAGTCAATTTTTCGTACCAAAAAATAGTTTACAATTTTTTAAAATATTCATCCGAATTTTAAAATTATTAAAAAAACAATGTTTTTAAAATATGTAAATAATTAATCATAGAATAGATAAACATAATTTAAGTGTATTATATTTATATATATATAACTTTATTTTAAAATGAATTATTATTCATATATATTTAAATAATTCACATCAAATTAATTAAGATATAAGTTAAAGAAATCACTATGTAAAAGAAAAGCCAGAAAATAAAAAATAAAAAAACTTATGTTGAATACATCGTTTTATTATTGCTATAAGTTTATTTTATTTTATGTTATTTCCGAGTAAGCATTTACATAATTTACGAAATACAAAATTTACTATCTGATATATTACGTAGTGACTAAAGAGTACTTACAAATTATTTTTATACCAAATAATTAAATAATTAAGTATATAATTGGTGAATTTTATTGGAAATCTATCAGTTTAATAAAACTCTGAACTTAAAATTGTATGGAAATATTTTATTAAGGGATCCGTATTTTATTCGAATACATTATTTAATTATATTATATTATAACTTAAACTAGAATTTTAATGGATATTTTAAATTTATTTTTTAGGTTATCCTGTAATAAAAAAATGTATAACATAGTTAAATCAATTTATATTGTTATCAAAACGATGAAATACTATTTTTACTATTATTTTAATTCAATTGACTGTTGATAATGGTTTACTTTAGTATATCATGCCTACGGAGTTTAACGACGTGCAATTTCATTTGATTTATTTTAAATTTAATTATTATTAACATAATAATAGAACCGAAGAAAATTCAGACCCTTAATAAATGTTATTGATTTGTTAGTTTTAGTAGTTTAGTGTGAAATACCGTATAATATCCGCGATGAAATTCCATAAGCTTTAAACAAAAATTATTTATAACAAACTGTTATTCCACAGGTCTGCCTCATATCCTGTCACTTATGCAAGAATACTATAATTAGAGGAACCAACAGGGATGGCTTGCTTCATTATCATGAAAATTATCACTTTACCCTCCAAATATACTAACTTTGAACTGTATCCAAAACTTCTGTCCCTTTGGTAGTATTAATTTCATTCAAAAACTTAAATAAAAAATCAAATTGCCTTGAAAATCTTCCCTTTTTACAATCAAGTTTATTTTATTTTTATTTTTTTTTAAATTTGTGCATTGCCCAAGAGTCCTCTCCAATTTAATTAAAGTCCTTTTACAGTTAGATGGTTTTCATGGTTAAGACAATAAAAGGAAAGTACAAACCAGAAAACATAGATAGAAGTTCTACATCTCGATTATATACGAGTACATTATATAATTGCCGTTTGAAATTTTTCGGTCTTTTATATTGTAATTCACAGCGGACCAGTCCAGTCAGCTAAAATGATTAATCATTTTTCGGCAGTCATTTAAAAAAAAATTGGTTCTCGCCAAAAAATAAACCCGATATAGTAAATGGTAATATATTTTTACATATACGTGTTATGTGGGAAAATAAATAACATGATATTTTGTCAATTTTGACTCGGATAATAATGATTCCGGGAACCGAATCGTTCGACGCATTTCTATATATTTTGATTGTCAATGTATTAATGTTTCATAATTATTAATGTCACAAAAAAAAAAAATGAAATATTTTATCATTATTTATCTATAAAAATAATGCATGACTATGAATACTGTGCTACGCGACACGAGTTGTTTTGAATATGATTATATGATTATTTTCAAATTTATTAGTGTGGACGATTTTAGAAAATATTATTTTATTTAAATATTGAACGTCTTTAAATATTATCTCGTACTTCGTAGACTGTAAAAATTCACTTTTCTTTAAATAATTATCTTGAATTAAATATTCACGCTTCAAAAGATAAATACTATATAAATATATATAATTATTTTAAAAGCTTATTCAGGGGGTTGCAGTTAGCTGTGGTCTAAGAAACAAATTATAGGCAATTTACCATTATTAACCAATTAATAATAACTCTGATATACTCCAATAGTCGATTTCTGCAATACATTATCTTTTGTGTATGAGTTTTTGAGTGCGTTTTTATTATCAATTTTTTGATAAAAAGTGGTTAGCCAGACCGTTCACTTTTTTGGATATATCGCGAATTGCTATTATTACCATTATTATCTTAGTGGTATTTTAGATGAGCACTAAATCGTATTTTTTAATTTTTGTTCATCAAAAAGTCCATGATGGATATGCTTTATTGCCATTGTTGAGCCACTAAAGCTCCTTATTATTTTAACTATTTTTAATTTTTTAATTTTTTAACATTTGTTTGTATTTTGTTGTAAACTATATTTTTTACACTTGTCAATAAATTATACCAGTTACATATTGGAACTACCCATTTTATTGGCAATTTTCAAAGTTTTAAATATACACTTATTCACGCACAGTATTCTATGAAACAGTTCACAGATGCTCACAGAATGTCTTCGGCAAACTTGTCCTTCATGTACTTAAAATTTTTTATTTTTTTCATCGAATCTGATTCGTGCATTTGGGACGGAGCAAACTTGCAAATTGTCAAAGATGATCGTTCACGTCAAGTTCACTTTTGCGATTTATCGAACTCAGATCCATTGAAATCTGTTCACACACTAGAACGTTGTTTCTCCATAACCATTAACTGTCAAATTGTTTTATGATTTTGCCCAATCCATTCAACATAATCATCTAATGATCTACTCGCACTAAGATACTGAGAAACTTCAAAATATTCGAACGAATACCTTTTTTGTCATGACACATATCGAATACTTATAAATAAACAAATCTGCATTTTTTGGAATACGACCACTTCGATAATTTCCCTATAGATATCGGAACATAGAATGTGTTTAATACTATATATCATCTATAATTATTAACAGCAATGTATGATATTCGGTTGACGATTCAGTATTATTCCAAATAAAAACTCAGGATCGAACCACGATTTCTTATGAAGCTAATAGGCGGTTGCTCCTTAAACACATTCTTCGCCATGCAACTGACATGTGGAATATTGTGTCGAAAAAATATTATTGTACACGTGGAATCAATCTAACAATTCCAAAATATATTTACATTTTAACTTGTTTTTAAAACAAACATGTATTGTAAAAAATAGTGTTATAAATCTCATTTTCTTGTTCATCGATTCTGCCGTATACATGTATTCTTAATGATGACACGCATAAGTGTCTGAATAAACATCGCAATGATCTCGTGTAAATTCCAAAATATAATCAAGTAAATCGCTATTATTTTAAATAATTGCATGCAACACAGATTTAATTCTATGCAACAGAATACATCAGGAGAACAATTATCTATATATGATGACAAAGAAAATTGATCATTGATAAGCATCTTCTCTTCATAGAATACATCTTCATGACTTAAGTAAGCCAGATTGACAAAGTAACGTCAAACGCATGGATCAAGTCAGGAGGAAATATTTCCAGAAACAGAAGCATTTATGATAGCAATATTTGTTTAAGTAATTAATACGAGATACTATCAAAGACATATTAAGAATGGAATATTACAGGATGATAGATATGGAAGGTGTAAAAAAAAGTCTGAGACAATAAAATATATAGCAAGGGCATGCAGCTACTTAGTTCAAACAATTTTTTTTATCGACACGAATATATTTATCGATGAAATTGTGCTATATATCCAATACAAGTCTCAATGTCTCAAATGTCTTGGAAACGAAAAGTTATAAGCAATATAGCTAAAAGTACGATAAAATTATTAAAACTAATAAAGGAGTAGAAACAAATAGACCAGATATTATATTGTGATACAAGGGAAGAAAAAGGTAATCATAATCGATGTAGATGTTCATAACATATATTACATGATAGAAACAATTGCGAAAAAACAACAGATAACAATTACGAATTACAACAAGAAATAATAATAATGTGGGAGATAGAAGATGTAAAGATAGTGATTTGATATTTCAACGACTAAAATAACACCAAAATATCTACATAAAAGTATTAAATCATTAAAACTTGCAATTACATAATATATTTTAATGTAAAATGTTGTCATTCTGAACACTATAAAAATTTTCCGAAATATTATATATTAGTAGATACGTTGTGAAAGGAGAGTGTTTGGCCTTAGACCCGTATTTATTTTCAAATTATAAAACAAAATGTTAATTTGATAATAATTATTTTAATAATAATAATCATAATAATAAAAATGAATAAGTAGTTGAATTAATATTTTGAATATTTTAAATATTTTAGGTATTAAATTTGTTTCTTCGGTTCTTATTGTTTAGGTCATTTAATCTACTAGTAATTAAAATATAAATACAACATCAATATAGAAATAATTGATAAAAAATGATTTGATTTAAATCCAAAATCAATAACAGTTTTACATAATATAAATTAATGGTGTTTTTAAATAATCATAAAAAAAATATTAATACTTACAGTATTTTGAACTTAACAAAAACCGCGTATTTAATTATTTGTTGACATAAAATTTACTCATGTAGTCTAGAAAATAAATGTACCTGATTAAATGATGTATTTTTATTATAGAATATATATTTCATGTTGATTGTATCAAACATAAATAACCTTAATCTTTATAGTAATGAAATGTTTTCACTTTTAACAAATATATGTTTTTAGGCTGGATACAACTTTTTTTTCATAACCGATTTCATGTAACCGATTCCGCGTTATGCCACACTCACATCTACACACATACCCATACTCACATACATACACATCCACATCCAAATTAAACTTCTCGCGAAAAAATATTTGTATAAAGTTATTAATAAATAATATACATATATAATATACACAGTTATTAAATATTACCTAAATGGCAGAGAAACAGGCAATCACTGTATCATACAAAACATTTTACACATATAAATTAAATAGTTAGTTAATCTATATGTTTTAACAACAGAAGCAAAAAATATAATATAATGACCAATTATAGTCTAAAATAAGTAGAAATATATATTATGTATTAAAATTCAGCTTATTTAGTTAATTAACGCGTTACATTTTTTTTAACCTATTTTGACTTCTTAACTTCAAGCTAACTTTATACAAATTTATTTAATTTAAGTTAAATGACAAATGATATAGAAATTTGAAATTTTCGTATAACTTCATATGTTTAATTAATTTCAAAACTGCTCCTTCATATAATTTAGTGAACATTTTAGATCTACTAATAAAATAAAAGTAAAATAACTGGAGCGAAAAAAAATATAAGCTATAGACACATAAACATAACTTGTTTTACACAACTTCAACAAAACGAAATATGCGTGGAAATGGATCTAAGACGAAAAATCATTCGATGAATATCACTCTTACTGCTACAGCAAGTTGCGGCAACTTCAATAGCAACTTGACCATTCGTTAGCCGAATCACTAACATAATCTGGCATAGTAAACATTTTTATAAAACACAAATAATTACATTGTTGACTTACCAATGATTTAGTTTTCTCGTTAGTGTGTGTAAACTTCAGCTTGGATGTATTGGCTTTTTTAATTTTGTGGGTGAATTTAATTTTGATACGAAGGCACCAACATAATCTATTCCTTCTATGCGTTTTGCGCAGTCAATTAATTATGTTTGAAATCATAAATGAAAGTCAAATATTGGTAGCAAGGTAAGAAAACAACATTCTATTTATTTTGATATACATTTATTTGATTTTTGCTCTCTTTTATTTGTACATTCTTAAATATTTCTTGGATCTATATCCCGCGATTATTAATAATTATAACTTCGCTTAATTTTTTGTATTATCAAAAATTAGAAATTAATAAAATGAATATTATGAAAATCATAAAAGTAATAATAATATTTTTTTCTTTTTCACTATATACCTGACGATGAATTTTAATCGAAACTGGTTATCAATAAATACATAATATACAAGATTTCTATATTTCAATTTATTTTATAATACTTATTGGCTTTGTTATATATATATATATTTATATATAAATATGTATATATAATTTATATATAAAAAATATATTTTTTATTTTATTTTCTAAAATTATATTATAGCTTAAATTATTATTACATGTACTTAATGTTCAAAAAAAAAAAATGAAACATAATACTAAAATGTAAATTAATTTTATAATAATTATGGTACGATTATTACAAAAGTTATCGCTCAGATGTTGTTAAACATTGATTGGAGTTGGGGTAAAATACACAGTATTGACGTTAAGTACAAAATTATTTTTATTCCGTGCGTGGAAAATCGTTTAAATTCAATTGGCCCATATTCCACACACAAAGTGTCACTTTATGTTTTCATAAAACGACGAGTGTTCTTGGCAAAGTTCGTTATTCCTAGTGTCGTTAGATATTTCCGGTTTTTTTTTCTCTGGTTTATTACGTAACTATGTCACGTTGTCAAGAGAAAAACAAAATGACATTGTATATATATATAATATATATATATAACTTGATTTCTTTTTATGCGAAAAGTAATTTTTTTTTTTTTAATAGAACGTCATTATTTTTCTTCTCTATTTTGAAAATCTTTTAGAGTCAAAGTTTTACTTATAATATATATAATTATTTTACAGTATATATTATACATAAAATTATTCAAACTAATACAAAATGGTCTTTATATTATTTACTTAATATACAATTTGTCTAAATGTTTATAAATTGAAGTAATATTATATATCTATATAATATAATATTTATAAGTCTTGGAATAATTTCTACATTTAAAATGGCTCTGATTATTCAAAATTATGAAAATCAACAAAAACACAAGAAAAAGTTTTAACATCAAACATTATGTAGAATATTTTGGTTTATTTTAAGTTACTTATTGCAGAATTGCTCAATCTGTGATTTTCATAAATAAGAATTAAGATTAAAAATCTTTAATTGTCAAAATGCATATACCTATAAATTAATTTCACACAAAGATAATTAGAAATACTTCTTAATCTTCTGTCGGTAACTGAGTTGATGAATAACTCCGCTCGGACATATGTTTTGTTGTTATTCCACAATTGCATCCAAACATGTACCTAATTATTATGTTTCATGACTCTATATTATAAAATTATTTATAATTGAAGAAAGTTATTTAAATTATTTTGAAATTTAATAATAAATTGTTGGAAAATATTTGATTATGCTGAATACAATAATTGCAATAGATATAAAAACACAAATATGTGTGCGATTTATTCATTCAGTAATACGTTCGTAGAAGTTATGTAACGTATAATGAATTATTATAATACACTTTGATTTATTTAGTTTTTGATTTTGATTTATTTATTTTTTTGTAATAAGATGGATTATTCAATTCAAAAGCTAATCCTACAAACACATAAGTTATGAATCGCTTGGGAATCACGAAAACATTTTCGTTTCTGCGAACGTTTATTATGTATTTTTGCCTTCGCAGTACACTTGCAAATCATCTGACACCTCTAACACTAACTTACTCCAGGGAAATACACATTCGTTGCATACGTTTAATCAAGTTTCTTGTTGAACGGTTTTCATCATTTCTCGGAGTACAAAACATAATGTATTAGAACGGTATATGAAAATTGTACTGAGTGAAGTGATGGCTAGGTGGAGGTGGCAAGTGGACGAATTTTTTGCTGCATTAGTTGGAGAGGTATTCATATTATTATGCGCTGGAGAGAACTGCTGAAAAAACACACATTGACGTTCGGCGAAAAATATTACTGAGATAACAAACTTAAAACGACTGACGGATGAACCGGAGGGATTTATGTGACGACTTGCATTTGTAAATATTATTATCTACTACTTCCGGTTATATGTTACTGCGATTGAATCATGTTACATGCGTCATTTCCCTCATTGACTCATTCGGTTAATAGCTTCAAATGATCGGGTCCCAAAGTGAGTCCAATATTATTATCATAAAATATTATAAAAATAATAAATTAGTTTCAAATAAGGTTTGTCTTTACATTTTTTTATGAAGAGGTTCCATTTAAATTTCCATGGAAAATGATATTTTTATAGACACTTTAGTTACAAACAATACAAAGACTAATACTTCTGAATTTCTTTAGTGGTTTTCTAGAAAATTACATATACTAGTATTAAAACTAAACATACATTTATGTCACAAAAGTACATAATGTCATTATTCTAAAATTAATTTAATTATTTTTTCATTGTATTGTAACACAAAAAAAAAATTAATTCCAGATTTTTTACCTAAAAATAAGAATTTGTAAAACTTCTTATATTGTATTATATGAATGTTCAATTCTAAAATATTTTTATCCGTTTTCAAGCCTTGTATTACGACTTCTTGTCAACGTTTTTGTTATATGAAATATTTATTGTGAAATTTGAGAACTTTAGAATTTAACTAAAATTAAATATTTGCCATTCTCAACTATGCGCTCAACAAATAATATGTATTCATATATATGTTTGTATTGTAATTAAAAAAAAAAAAGATTTTGCTTTGTAAAAATCAAATCGATATTCTCAAATTTATTACTGTTATTAAATGTTATATAAATTATTTTTAAATGAATTCAAACAATACACACTCAGATAAACAGCAAAACAAGTTCATTTTCTCCTCTCCACTATAAAAAAAATGGTTTTGGTGATAACTCCAGTGGTGATTAAGATAAAATCAAAAAAAACATACAATAAAACCTTGTACATTGGTATGCAATACGCTGAGTACGAACACAAATGGTTTCATTACTTTATCGTGAACTATTAGAACATATTTTCGTTTGTGCGTATTCATAGCACATTCACTTAAAAAAATAGCGTGTGCCGTTCGTAGAAAGCTTTCAATCGAAACCGCGAATTAATAAGACTTCAATGCAATTTATTTCGTATTACTAACTGTGTAAAATAATATATGTTATTATATCCTATAAATTAACTGTTACTTGACTTCTTGTTAATACATTTCAAGTCGCAGATATATTTTTTTTGAAAAAAATAATTGATGACATTTTTTTCTCGAACCATTTAAGACAAGCACCCTCAGGCATCATATATTACGCACACTACATCATGATTCACGTTTTTGACATTTATTAGAAACTCAAACGTTTGCTTTTGAGATGAACAACGTCTAAATGACTGTAAGCTTTGCTGCTGGCGACTTGAGAGTTTTGAAACAGTCCTTGTACTTAGACTGCCCGAATCGCAATTAATTTCTATGTTAAGAAAACCATCTGAACATGTAATCTACCGTTCAATATAAAATATCCGACATTTAAATTATGACATTTTGTTAACACATTTATTTTCATAGGTTTTTTTATAATTGTCTATATAGATTATCCTATAGACAATTCATATCTTTTAACAATATTGAAATAATGAATGAAATAAAAACAATAACTAGCAGACTAATAAATTATATTATCATATCACAATATTTTTTGCCAATTCGTTAAAAAATATTATTGATTTTCAAACGAGATTTTTTACATTTTATCATTGATGGAATTACATATTTTTTTGAAAATTGAATATTCTAAACATTTATAGGCTTTTAATGTTTCACACAATAGGTTAAATCATGTATGTATTGACCAAATAATAGCATAATACATCTTCTCTAAATAAAACTTCAAATGATAAATGATTACATTATTATTTATTGAAGGAAATAAAGATTGTTTTTATTTAATTTAAAAAAAATGTTTATGTGTATACTCTGTTTTGATAAACATAGTCATTGCGTGTTTATTACATAGTTAATATTAACAATATCATTGATATTAAATAATATGATATTTGAACGATTTAATCCAACAAGTTACTTCTTGAGATTAACCTTCGGTTTTAATCATAACTTTCATCGACTATAATCATACCATTAATTGTTCTTAAGGTTTAAGGACACACCTATATTGATTTATGTACATGTAAATTATATTAATTATATTCAACCTATTCTCAATGTAAATTTAAACCTCTTGAATATCATCGTATTTAAATAACATGTGCCTTAGCCTTACCAAAGGAGTTAAGTTCCTTCAAAAGGGTAAATCATAGTTCATGTCTTTGTTGCATAATAGCAGCTATCGTCCAGTGGTTCAGTATGTATTTAACTCAATATTAAACATAGATTCGGTTGCATTACCTCTTAACTCTCTATTCATACGCAACAAGCAAATACAGATATACGATATCCAACTCAAATTTAGTATACTATAAGTTACTATATTAATATCTGTTCATTATTCATTATTATTGATAATAAAAATATTGCACTTGAAATATTAGTAGTATGATTTTTATTAAATTGTATAAACACATGACTTATTAAAATTTGTTTGCTTAAAACCAATTACTTAACCATATTACACTTGATACCTAAACCTAATTAATTAATTATTTTTTATGATTTATAAAAATGGTTTCCAAGATTATCAATATATAAATAATAATATCACATTAACGTTATATATAGTAAATTAAATTAAATACACTCTTATTGTTTGAAACGTTCATTTTTTATTAAGATAGTATTAAATACCAGTAATTTTAATTCTATGTTTATTTGTTATTTTTCTACAATTATAAATATTATTTATTATAATGCTAAATATAATACGCATATATAATTTTAAATATGTAATATGATTTCTAAATAAATTGTATTTACTATAAACTCAAAATCAGTATATTTCAGTTTTTTTTAACGTAATTATAAATAAATATTTTTTAAAATTAAATGAGAATTTCATAGAACTCTTAGTTGATGCATGATCGCATTTTTTCTTTGAAATGTTCATATTTTGATTTTATTTAATACTTACGATATGTTGTGTTTGACTAGTTTCATCTAAAATATAAATATTATACATTTATTTGAACTTATTGCATTTGGTGACATAAGTAATTAACGAAATAAAAAAAAGCGTAAATATAAATATAAATTTTATTAATATTATGCCATATTCTGCGTTAAATTCAAGTCGAATACTTACAATATATAAAATATATTCACACCTGAAATTATAATATTATGAACAAGTAGTATCCTTTTGTATAACATAAAATATTGATAGGTTACCTATACAAAGCGCCGTTAAATATATGTTTATATTTTATTAATATCCTTCATACGTCTGAAAATATTTTATGTTTAGAAATAATTACTTCCTTCAAATAATTATTCGGATTATTGCTCACACTAAAATTTTTATTTACTTTAAATGGTGGTTAGCGTTTCCATTTACAATATTAGGCAATAACGTCAATATCTATATATAGCTTAAAACTAATGCAATTAAAAATGATAATAATTTTGGATGCATTAAAATAATGTTATATATTTTATTTAGTTTTATTATTTTGCGTAATTATTATTTCTTTAAAACTAATTATGTACTTTATTTTCTTGTCACTTTTAATAACATTGTAACTTTTAATCATCGAAAATACAATGAATTAATTATTAATCTTATTTAAACGAAAAAAGTAATTTGAATAAATTAAGCCTGTAGCTGAACCTATTTTTCCAATGTTGTTTGGGGCCTCAAATATTTTTATAATTTTATGAATATTCTAAATAATAAATAAATATTTATATCACAGACCTTCTATAAGGGCTTTGAAATTTAAATTTGTATATACATATATCTATTATATGATTACATGATTCGATGAATTAAAAACACGTAATGTAATAAAATGAAACTGAATCATAGTGTTAATACAAAACTCATTTAAAATCATGATTATCATTATTCTTACATTTGTATTTATAATTCACTTGCATATGTGTATATAATAAGTATAAGAATATTATATTGTGTGAAAAGTATTTATGTGTTTAACATAGGTTCGTTTTATTTAGCAACATATACAATATAATACGTTTAACACATATTTATGATTTTAGGTTTAAAACTTTTATATACCTACTATATATGAAAAATCTTATATTTCCTTATAATCTATAACTCGCACACTATGCAAATTTTGTTTATAATTGGTAAGTATATGTTTCTTAACTCATAATTCAATTTATTATTCTGTTTAATAATCTATTTGGAGTCATCACAGTAAAATATTATTAAATGTATCTTTTATAATATTGGTTTTGGGTAAAATTTATTTTTAAAATATAGAAAATATAAAACATAATTCATTATACTGTTTTACGATACCCTTGCAGTAGAGTCTACAAAGATAGATTACCACTGTACTATAACATATTACTTAAACCACTATTACTATATACATTCAATGATATAAAATTTATATTATAGAATATACGCAATCAGATTATACTATATTCTGTATTAACTCATTTTTATCTTGATTTATTAGGTTTGAAATGCATTTATTTAATATTCTAGAATCATATTATTTTATGTACTAAAAAGAAATATCGTGAGTTTTAGAGATCGAGCGTAGTGAGGGAGACTTACATTTACATCATTTTACATCATTTTTCCTTTTTTCTTTTTCCAGAATATTGCATTTATTTTAAATACTATTAATATACTATAAATTAATCTTGTATATAACTCTAAACAGAAAATCGTTTAAACTATTTAAATATCAAGAAAACTTAAATTAACTAATTAAACAATGATATAATATTGGTAAGTTATTATAGAAGTAAAATACAAAAATATTTTTCACCGAGCAATGTGAGGCCTATTTCATTTACCGTCAATGTCTTTCTTCTTTTTATTTTTAAATACAATTTATTTGGATTTATTTTTAAACATTTATATGATACATATTTAATACGAGTATATTATATCTGTTATATTATATATATATATATATATATATATATATATATATATATAAACAAATTTATAGCTTTATTTTAAAAATATAACAATTTATTTTAACCTGCACCTGTGATTGTATAACTTATTATTTATCTACTATATTTTATTCGAACAGTTGTTTGATATTTGAGCGATATCATTGGACCGCGATGAGTAGGCCTATTTCAAAATGCTCGTCCTTCATTTACCCTCTGGGAACAATTAAAATACACACGGGTGACTTCTTTTACACGCCGAATTTTAGAATTACCACGGGCGACTGGATCGTATGTTGAAGCAACCTAGTTCACGAGGGTGATGCGACGAGTTGCGCTCTCTAATTGGATACAAGGGCCTTTGAAGTCTTTGGGTAATGACCCTGCAGGCAGTGGGTGTCGTTTACAATGCACTATAATTATACGGTTGTCCGACTCTATTTTCATACGGCGAAGAAGGTTCATAAACGAAGTTATACTAGCGTGGGTCTTTTAAAGTTAAATATTTGTTCCGTACTTTTCAGTTCTAACTGAAGTTCATTACAAATAACAAACTATAACGCATGTTTTGTTACTGGAAATCATCACAAATAATTTACAATTAATTTGTATTTATGTAGCACTATTTAAAGTGCGTACAACTATCACTAATTATGTACTATACATACTTATATTTAAATAACTTAAATTACCTAACCATTGTTTCTTATTATCTTATTCATCAATTTCCTTTTTTTTTTATGTGTGTGTGTGTGTGTGTGTGCGCGCGCGCGCTCTTGCGCGTCTTAGTAATAGGTTTATATTAAGGGTAATATTATTAGTGACTTTAGATTAAGAAACTTTTAGTTGTATTTGAAAACAACGTTCTAATTAGTATAAATATATATCACTAATATGATTTAAACGCGAATTCCCGCCAATAAAATATATTAAAAATTATTAAGTTTTCTAATAAATTATCACGTGTCTTATAAATGTGAATTACTCAATAAAGCTAGACGGCAGCATACTAAATAGAACAATAAAGAAAATAAACAATTAACTATAAAACCATATTAATAATTTGTCCTTATACGTATATATATGTATACATTTGTATACATTTAATGAAAAAGATAACTTAAAAGTATTTACAAAATAGAAGCATAATATTTGTCACGATGCAAATTAATGCGAGCGAATAATAATAAAATTTAGAAAAAATCAAAACACTGTGTTTAACACATGTAGTATCATGATTATTCACTCATTCGTTATATGCGAAATGCTAGGATTTTTGACCGTCACGGTACATTCCGTTTTAGTTTCGCGGGATAAGACGCGTCCACGTCCCCGGCCGTGTACGACTCCTCCGGCGGATGACCGTGACGCGCTTGTCGGCCGGCGAAAACGATCTAACGAACAAATAACAAAACGTGAACGCCGGAATCGCCGCGACCATTGTCGAACGTGTAATAAAAGTTCAACGTCAGTAGAACCAACCGCCGTCTCTCGGGGGATGATAATTTATACGGCGGCCGCCGTGATTCCGGAGTCACTCGAACACGGGGCTGAAGGGCGGTGGAGCAGATATCCCCGTGGTCGCGGGTGTCCTCCGACGTCACCGCCTCCGTCTCTTTTACCGGGGCGAATTAATATGCTGGATGCGGTCCAAAAAACCGGCGGCAGACTTTCGTAATCGATAATATTCCCATTAATACGAGACACGCACACTGCGCGCACACACTGGCGGACGTGCACGCGTTCGTCGGCCGTTACACGCGTACGCGAACGCGCGCACGCAAACACTCGCACGCATGACACATGTGCTATTCCGAAAATTATACGACGAGATAATATTATTTTACCCCTCTCCGGTCCCGTCCCGTTATCTTGTGAATCGAACTTTTCCTACGTCGTTCGGTAACGCGTGTTTGTTCGAAACTCGTAAGAAAATAACCAAAAAATCGGATTACAGACCCTTAAATTCGTCTTAAAAGTGAAAGTGCAAAAACGGAAGAAAAAAAAAAAAACCGAAATCCCCGTCGATGTTATATGGGCGTGACTTTTAGATTTATAACCGGAGTTATTTGCTATTTCCCGAGAAGTTCGCCAAACCTCTTACGTGTTTCGATTTGTATCCAGATAGATCGGAAACCATTACATTTATCAACGGAGAATTTCGGTTTCACTTTGGAATTATATTTTTTTCATTCGACCATTTTTTCATCGTATCTTTGTCTGTCTGGTTCCCCGCCCTCAGCCGTATGAATCAAATGTCGACGAGAACGTCTGATTTGAATAACAATCAAGGAGCCTACTGGCGGAGAGAAATGACGACAATCAATGATAACCGAAATGGGAAAATGAAATGTAATTTGGATGTCGAATACAAATTGATATGTAAGCATATTTTATACGACGTCCGTTATATATATATATATAATATATCAAGCGAATAAGAACGAATCATTTCGAAAACCAAAACCACCATTGGTTGTACGGTACAAAGTAAAAATCTGGAGCAACACATCGTTTATGAAAAATGTGCACCATAATGTAATAATAAACAGTGTTAATATCAAATATCTTTTGTCTATTTTTTGCATTGTTTGTTAAAATTGTGTACTAATTAATTAATAATAAGACAGCTTATGTAATTATTTGGAAAAATAAGCTGACATAAGTTTAACAGTTGCAGTAAAATATATATTTTATGAGATATTAAAATAACGATATTTATATTGATTAAAATTAATTTAAACAACTACTAAAATATTGAAAGACATTTAATCACATTTCTTTTCTGTGTGATATATAATATTATCGTATTTAAAACACATGTCAGAATATTAAACCCTCAATTATATTATTTACAAGTTATTTGATGGATAAAAAAGTTAAAAAATACATAGAGAAATCAAAAACTCAAAAACGTATTGAAATTAACAATAATTGTACAAAAAATACAATTCCATTAATTATAATATCTATCAATACATATATAGGAAATGTATGCCTTCTGACAGCAGGATATTTATTATATAAATTACGAACTATTTTAAAACTATTATTTAACAATAACTAATGATTTTTGAATATTAAATCGATAATTAGTTTTAAAAAACTTTAAAATTTTTGATAATTTTTCAAACTTGCATTTTAGTTGTTTTTTTTTTACTACTAATATCAATTATGTTTATGGTTAATGTTTGAAGTTAACATATTTATATAGTCACAAGTTTTTGTTTGATTCAATTATAAAATAATTTTAAACGTTTAAAATAATGAAAAAATTATTTTACATAAAGAACGTATATTAAAATGAACAAACCTCCAATTCCATAAAAAATCCCATTGTTTACACGTGAAGTTAAAAATATTGTTCAGCTCTGCAAATAAAAATAAATCGGTCTATTGGGTGGAATCTCCCGTTCACTAATTCACTACAGAGAATAAGATAATTTGTTTTCATACAAACGATTTTACTTACAACATCATAATAACGAATTGATGAGAACTTTTTTTGATAACTTTTAAATCGAGAAGCTTCATAAAAAATATTGCAATAAACTCCATCTACGCTTACATGACGCTTCGAAAAGGTAATTTTGATTAAATCTGTAATTTCACAAGCCTATCAAATATACACAGGGGTAGGAAAAGATAGCGTAATAAGAAAGTGTATTATTATACTATAACATACAAATCAAGTGATCAAGTAATTAAAACAGTTTTAATTTTCATTTAAAAAACCCAAGTGGCTCAATCAATGTTCTCACGGCTCTAAAGACAAACAATTAAAGAATAGTCCAACAATTTAGATCATTGATATAATATGTTAATCATCGATGTTAAGGTAATAATAATAACCTATTATTATTATAAAAATATAACTTTTTCACTACATTCTGAACTACGAGAAATTCATAATAATAATTATCGATTTTTTTATCAATTATTTAACACTATTTTTTTAAGAATTTATAGAATGTCTTCAATTTCGTTTTATTGACAGAAAAAAGAAAATTACTTAATTGAACGCTAACAATTTATGAATTTCATTAAAATTAAAATTAAATACAAAGTATGAACTGGATATAGATACACAATCAATATTTGGAATTCAAATATATATTTTACTCAATTATCTCAGTTATATAGATATATATTGAACTAAATTATTTATCGGAATAATGTGTAAAATAAACACAAACACCGGCCTATCGAAAAATATTCCAGTTTCCCAATATTCTCTTATATTGAAAATTAATTATTAAAATAATGAATAAAATTTAAATTTAATATATAATATAATATAATTTTTTTTTATGGTCAGATTTTAGTACAAAATTTTCTAATTTTCGATTAATTTGTGTATAAATTATTAAAAACAATCAACAAATATCTAATGATGTTAAAATAATTTAAATATTCGCATTAGTATATTATAATAATTTTTTAATATTTATCGATGCATAGTTCCCTAAAAAAAATTGTTCTTTTTAAAGTTCCAATTTTAATATACATGACTAAAATATTTTATTTATACCTTTTCAACAAGCATCGTAACTATTAATATTATTATTTTTTTTTTTTTTAGTTAAAAATTAATTACATTTTTAAGAATGTAAAACTGTGTTAATATGTAAACCATACGTGAAAGATATTATTTAGTAATTACTTGTTTCATTTTTTAGATTATGTACAGATATATTATAGATTTTAGATTAGATCAAATAATTAAATTCTAAATAAATCTTACTTTATAGCTCTAAAATTTTGTACACATTGTATTATCTGAAGGTAAAAAAGTTGCCTCAGAACTGTTTTATTTCTCATGTGAGTTACATTATTGTAATTATTTATAATTTTTGTATGTTGTACTAATAACATATACGGGGTTTTTACTTTATTTTATAATATCTAACAACAAATAATCGAACAATCCATTTGTTGAATAACTCAACGAAAATACTAATCTGTTTTCATCAATAATTTTTTTTAAGATATTTAGCATTACATATTATAATAATTTACTTGCGGTTTTTTATTTGTTTTCTATAATAAAACATAATTTGACTATCATCAAATAGTATAAGATAAGTTTTATTTTATTACATATCTATAGCTATTATATGTTAAAAGATCAAATTTATACATAAATCAATAATTAAACAAATAACTTGTAATGTATTAAAACGTTACTGAACTAAATATAATTTCATATAAAATATAAATATAGAATCGGATAATACTTTACTTAAAATATACATGACTGTCTTAAAACGAAACTAATTTAAGAATGTTTGATAAAAAACATTTAAATTTTATAATATTATTGTGTAATACTTTAGTTATTTACAAAAATAACTATATTGAGTCGCACGACGAAATATAACTATTCACTAAAATAATATTAAAAAGTCATAAAATAACATAAATACAATATTGATATTAATATGATCTCAAAAACTAATATGTAAATTTCATTATTTAATTTATATTTGACCATTCAAAATATCTGAATATATAATCGATTTTATCAAAAGAAATAAATTCATTTAAAATATTTTTAAAAAAAACGTGTTCTTACAAATAAATCAGAAACAGTTTTAATATTATTTTTTAATCATAATATGTCATGATTTTATTTGTACAAATTATATTTTAGTATTAATTATTGTTGTACACTTTAATGCATAAGTTATTTGTAAAATGAAAGTATAATATTTATATTATAGAACCAGAGATATTCAAATTTTAAAGTTATAAATTCAAACAGTTCTTATCTTTCTATATTTCTTGAATGAGATCAGGTTTTCTTTATTACATAATAATCTTTATATAGGTATATATAATTATTCTGTATGTGTGTATGTCATTGAATTCCTCCTAAACGGCTGGACCGATTATGATGAAATTTTGTGTGTGTCTTAATAAAGATTGAGGATATTTGTATTCTCATTTCGAATATGCCAATTATTCATTTCGATAGAATATCGACTAACCACCCAGCAATAGACATCATTAACAGCGATGTTCAGCGCGAATAACAGTTTGATGGGGCCTCTTTGACTACTTTTATTGTAAATAATGAGCAACTGCTCATTGCTGAACAAAAGAACATGTACGATTGAATTAATTCGTCAATTTCAGCACAATAAGACGGATTCTTTTTTTTTCGACGCATTAGACAGCACTGGCAAAACATTCCTCATTTCCCTGATACTTGCGTGCATCCGATCACAAAATCATATTGCGTTGGCAATTGTTTCATCAGGCATTGCAGCGACTTTGCTTGATGATGGACGGACTTCACATTCAGCACTCAAGTTGATATTGAACGTAAAAGTAAATCCAAACACAATGTGGAACATAAAAAGCATTCCAGCATGGCTAAAGTTTTGAAAAAATGCAAAATTATTATCTGGAATGAATGACCTATTGCTCACAAATATTCATTTCGATAGAACAAAAGATCTTAATGATAGTACCAGACTTTTCGGTTGCACTTTACTGCTGCTATCCGGGGATTTTTGACAGACATTGCAGGTCATTACACGCTACCTATACGGACGAGATTAACGCATGTTTGAAACGATCACACCTATGGTAAATGTCAATACATTACGCCTTAACAAACTCGTAAATATGCGTGTTCAACTGCAAAACGATCAATTGGCACTGTCATTCTCAAAACAATTGCTCAGTATTGGCTCAGAAATGTTATATTGCATGGAAATACACAATGCATCAAATTGCTGGACAATTTTTGCAACATGGCAGCCACGGATGATGCTTTGATTGAAAGAATATTTCCAGATTTGTGCGCTAATTACATTAATCATGCGTGGCTACATGAACAAGCTATTTTTTGGCCACAAAAAATATCAATATTGACGCAATTAATTTCAAAATACAACAACCATCGCCTGGTTATGAGATATTTTTAAATCGATCGAGACTATTGTCGATCCGGACAAAGCAATCAACATTCTTGTTGAACACTTGAATTCATTAATTTTACCGGGAACGACACCACATAACTTGCTATTAAAAATTGGTTAACCAATCATTTTGCGTTATAATTTAAATGCACCTAATCTATGCAGTGGCACGCGATTGACCATAAAAAAAATCATGGGCAATATTCTTGAAGCTACCATTTTGAACGGAAAGTTTCAAGGTGAAGTTGTTCTCCTGCCACGAATCCCAATGATTTCTTCAAACTCGCCCATTCCATTCAGATGCCTGTAATTTCTAATTTGGAAAATTTTCCTTTTCGGTAAACTATAAAGTTTATTCATTTATACACCTCAGGGATTGACGAAAAACATTGTTCATCAACTCGCATTAAGATAAAAACAAAACAAACTTTATTACTTTTAGTATTAAGATTCAACATTTGTTTAAATACTTTAATTTGTTTACCTTAGTAAAACAGTTAACAATATAACTGCCATGAAGAGGTATAACCATATACGACGTGGTTTTTTTACGGGCAACGAAAAGCACAGATAGCTAGTATAAGATGTAATATAAATAAGATATAATATCTAAATTATAATATATTCACTTAAATGATAAACAAATATTTATATTACGATAAATTACAGTAACATATAATGACAATTTTCATTTTCCAGCAAATATCATAAATATAATTATATATATATATATGTATATAATAATAATAATAATAATATTTACATTTACATTGATTATAATATGTTTTAATGGTCCTGGTACACAAAATGTAGGTGTATCCATAATCCAATTGCTATTTCTATGAAAATAATCTAACGTTATCGCTCGAAGACTTTAGTGATAAGTTTTAAAAGAGTGACATACTCGTAAAATGGTCAATAAAAATGCACTCACTCATACAAGTTTAAAAATTAAAGATCAAATTAATTTAATATTGAAAATATATGAATTAATATTACGTTTAAATATCCAATGTATAATTAAAATTAGTGTGGTTTCTATTTTACTCGGAGTTAATTTTTAACTAAATAGTTTTATGTATATGAAATATTACGTATTTGTAATATATAAATACTATATAGACTTTTATGTAAATATAATATTGTTTGTCAAATTTTAAGTTTTTTTATTTTCCTTCTTATTTTTGACTGTACCGTTTTTTATGCTTATTTTAAATGAGTATTTTTTTGGTATCAAAAAGATTTTATTTCTACAGTAATAAAATTTATTATCAGTCTATGTGTACATATCTTTCGAGTATTCATTTTCTGTGCAACTTGGCTTTTATTAAAAAAAATACTCTTTAGTTTCCTTTTACCATAACACATTATATATATATATATATACACATAAGTACATAAAATATTATTACATATATATTATAATGCTTATCTACATATATTATGATATATAAATCAATTTTTAAAAAGACTATGACTTTATAATAAATATTAAAATGTTGGTTACAAATATATATTTTAAATAAAATAACGTTGATAGGTTTTATCAAGACTCGAATCCCAAAAAAGTTTCATATTCTTCGATAAAGTTAAAAATTATAGCCATTCAAACTACTTTTAACATTATTATTATTCAAAATATTTTTTGATTTATAGCGTACAAAAAAAAAAAAAAAAAAACCCGAATACAATGAATTAATAACTCTTAAGATTTTATCAGATATTACTGTTCATGACCTAAATACTTCACTATTCCATTTTATATTACTTATATTTTTAAAGGCGTGACAGATTTAAATCAATATAGTTACTCAAATTGTAAAAAGAAAAACAGCATTTAATATTACATTTTTTTACAAGCATGTGATTAAATAACTGTTTTTGATAATTCATTTAAAATTTTTAAATTAAAATTCTGCATACAGCAAAATGTCCTCATAAAAAAATCATTCGTCTTCTAATTTCCAGTTTTAAAGTGATCGTTCAGATTAAAGTATACTTTGTACTGCCGAATAAAACACTATTATAAACATGTTATAAATTATAATATTTTATATAATAATGTGCAAACATTATAAATACAGAATATTTTGTATTTACTATTATGTATTTCTTGTAATGTCATTAAAATACTTCTAAAATGTAATATTTATACATAAGTTGACTATTGTATAAAAAAAATTTTAGTATATTCCAACAATAATTATTCATAGTATGTTTTAATTATCTACATTTTATATGATATTTACATAAAACAGAAAAATTCTAATCAGATACAGTTCAATCGTCAATTTACTGTACTCGTATATACGCTAAGTCAATTAATATAATTTAATTTCAGAAAACAAATAACAAATTTGTTAAATAAATTACTTTAAGCTTTTGAAAAAACTTTCTACATTCCTCATATATAAAATTTATACAAATATTTAATTCATTATTTTAGCCATGTATATGGTTTTTTAATCCATAGTCAAAAAACATTATGTCTATTTTTAAGAACAATTTAAAGATATTGTAAAATGTAATAAGATATCCTATTTGAAATGATTATAATGTTATTTTCTTTCGTGATAAACGAAAATGTTTGATAAGAACCTATGTTCCATTTTCGCATGCATTACACACAATATTATCATATTATTTTCAAACCTTTTCGGTTAAATGTTGATATATTTGCCACAACCGTGACGTATTCTTATTGTCCTATAACCTTTATATTCATTTTGTCTAAAGTGATTGTATTCACATGGATAAACATTTTGGCATTTGTTTTGTTGACCATTAACTGCATATTGATATTATAGCAATAAATGTGTTGATATTAAGAACTGTGAAAAAGTGATCATTTAATATAATTAATTAAACATGACAATTACTGTTCTCACGTTCCTATAAGTTATTGGAAGCATGCATCATATAATTATGTGAGTTATTTTTAACAATGCGTGCACATGTGGCTATACCATATTAAAAATAATTTATAATTTCATTTATAAACACATGCAATGTAGCAATCTATTTTTTACGTAAAGTTTAACAGAATATAATATGTACAGATAATAATAATAATAATTATAATAATAATAATAATAATATATATATATATAATGTTACATGTTTTATTATAAATATATTTATTTAATTTGAAAAATCATACTTATACAAAACTTATAAATTAATATTTTACAAGTGTTCATTATTTTTACTTTATTTAAAACTATTACATATTTAAATCAATTGAATTACTATATTAGGGTAAGATAAACAATTTCAAAGTATCCTTTTTTTCAATTATTTTTTCTTTTGTTTGTTAATATATATTTTTTATCATAATATTAATATAAATTATGTATTTGAAATTCTAGATATTCTATTTTACTATTTGCTTTTTCAAATTTGAATAAACAACGCTGAAAATAAAAAGCCTGTATTAAAGTTAAATATTTATATGATTTTCATTTAAAACATTCTTTATATTATTACCAAACTAATCTTCATTGTAATAGAGGAGCTAAATTAATTATGAAGAAATCGGCTTCATTCATTATTCACATAGATACGAGGCTATTGTTAAAGCTATTGTTAGAGATGAGCCAATTAAAAATTAAAAACGTTAATGAAATGACAACTTTTTATTGTAATTAAATTAAATTATTAATATTGATGTTTGTGTGTGTGGATTATTTTTATATTGGTTACTTTGTCCTGAAATATTAGAGCACTCTAATCAAAATATAAAAATAGGTATGGTTATGAAAACATACTTTGTACAGATGATATTTTGTTTTCCACATTTTTTTATTTTCGTTTTACAGGAAACTACCGAACAATACCAAAATATGACTAAATTTCGACAATTATTATTTTTTAAAACCTATGAGTAAAAGTATAAGAATAGAGACTTTTTGCACATTTGTATTAACTATTATAAAATTGGTTTATATTTATCATTAATGTATCATATAGTTTTACATTTTTTTTATTATATGCAAAATATTGTTCTAAACAAAGTTGATTTTAATATATCATAATTTATTTTTCAAATTTTAAGTATGTATATTAACAATGAAAACTAATTTCATACTTATATATCTTTAAGGAATTTACACCATTTTTCATGAATATTACCCAAAATAATAAAAATTTTGTGGTATGAAATTTTAGTAATTTAACCTTTCATATAATTTTTATTTAATTTGTGTGAATTAAAAATTGTAGAGCACTTTTACTGCAATACAAATTTTTTAAACTAATTTTAATAATTTTACAAAATATTTCACTTTTGTGTATAAACTACTATAAATTATATACATCATAACATCTGATAAATTAGTTGTAAAACTTCAGCTACATTTGATTGAGTAATCATTACTCAATCAAAAAAAATTTTTTCTATAAGAAAGAAATAATACCTTTCTGACACATTTACTTAGAAAAAGTATAGTGTTCACCTAATTTAACCATTCAAAATAAAAATATTTAATAATTCGTTAAATATATTCAATCAAAATAAATAATTCTATTACATATTTAATAACATACACTTAATATAATATATCTAACATCATAACATAAAATCATAATATATATTATTACAATTTGTATTAAACACTATTTATGAACATTATGAAAAGGAATGGATTTATTATTATTAACATTATATTACACAAATAAACCGATTTTACTATTAAAATTTCTACTGATAAGCACGATAACAAATCGTAAGGACGTGAATACCGCAGGCATGATTCCATACTTTACTACGAATAATTTTATACTATTGACAAAAACTCATTTGGAATTTCGTATTAAATACATCACGTGCAAGAATATTATCTTACAATTTGAGAATCATGCGGACAAATCTTGGATATTAGTAAGAATATTGTTTCAATTGTTTCAATCCATTGATTTACTCGTACATAGGAATAAAGGAATAAAATTGGTGATCGGATAACTAAAGCGAAGCGTTCTCCAATAGCCAGTGAAATTCAAACATTAATATTAATCGACTTCAAAAAACAAAATAAATATAAATATTTTTGAATATAAAATAACACTAACAGACATTATTTGAAACAATAAAATTTAATGAAAACGTTTAACGAAAAACAGCAATACTTTACCAGAAACACTGGCACATATAAAGTGAACAGGAAATAGGTTGTAAATTAGTAATAAGTCAGTTAAAAATATAACCATACTGTTCATATTTTCCCCAATTACCCTAATTCATCCTATTTATGGACGGAAATGAACCCATAAAGGCTTAATATTTGTTATATTTGGAACAAATTACACAAAAAGCAGTAAAAAATATATTATACAATGTGAATGTAATATGTAAGTGACAAATTACTAAATATTGAAATTTCTGAATTAAACGAAATTTATTGTAAAATTAAAAATTAAAACGATGTTACATATTTATAGAAATATTAGTTAGCTAATAACGAATACAAATACAAATAGTAGTAAAAAAAAACGAATTAATACATATTTAAATATAAAATGTATTTTATATTTATATAAAACAATTAAAATCAGCTATATAAGATCTATGTCAGTGTAGAAATACGTAAAATTATACTTATTTCGATCAAATTAAATTGATCTTCTTTAGATGAACTTATTATATAGAAAGTGAGATAATCACTATAAAATATTTACAAACTAACTTTTTGACGAAAAATTCGTTTAATTTATCTAATAAACCGAACCATGTTAACAATTATAAAAAAACTATAAAATAACTCAAATCCGTAATTACGTAGACTATTCATTTTATGTTTAAATTGTTCGTATAATTTTTAATGTTACTATACTTTCAAAATTGTAAATATTAAACTATTAGAAATTGATATTTCAAATTTGATAGATTCATTTTTGCTAAAATTCAAGTTTATTTTGTGCGTACGTATCTATTGTGTAATTACGAAAATAATCGTTAGAATATATTAGTAAAATGATTACAAAACACAAATTAAACACGTTTAAATAATAATTAGGCATATGCATATTAGAACAATAAATGTACGTATTAAAATAAAATATTAAATATAACTATTTTTTTTTTAAAATTATTATTCATGTATATGTATTAGTATATATTTATAATGAACGCAAATATATCTGCATGTTTTTGCAACACTGATATTATAATAAATTATAATTTTCAGTTACACGAATAGTAAATATTTGTTTTCAAAACTTAAATCGTGTGCATAATACGCGTAATGTTGAACGCTATTTAGATGACGAAAAAATGTGTTAATCTAATTAATAATTCTCAATGGCTGAACCATATACGCGATTGTGCATGGGCATATTTGTAATAAGATAACATACTTATGTACACGTAAGCAAGAATGAAATATCGTTCGTATCGATTACGCACGTGAACGAAAATTAATTTAAAGGCGAAAGTCGTCGACACGCGTATACCTTTACCAGACGTAATAAGATCACCGTATAGCAGCCGTTTTTCCAATAACGAAACGTGCCGTTAACCGTTTAACCGTTGATTATCGGAAACGTCGGAATACTGTCTCTTCGATGAACTCACACGAACACCAGGTGTGCCCCGACACAGTACTAGCAATGTACCAATTTGATACGTACGAGTATCTATATATATATATATAAGTGTTAACGCGGAAACGTATAGTAATATTATATTGTAAAATGAAACGCGGTAACATTGCGTCGTTAGGTACCCGTAAAACTATTGTCGTCGACAAAGTGCACTTTATGAAATTATAGAAATGTTGACGAGTCAAAGCGACAACGCGCAAGTGTGTAATTCAAAATGTAATATTCCGTTTTTGTTTTCCGCCTCACAAAATGTCAAAAGACTATTATCGTCGTCGTGGTGTGAATATCGTTTGAAACGAGAAAACCGAAACGAAAACGACGGCGAGATGACTTTTCGTCGATGAACATAAGATTTCGTGAAAATATCATACAATAGTAATTGTCCCGGAAAGTTCGGGTTGACAGAATATTATGTCCCATTCACTTGGATCCAACGTTGTCGATTGTCAGTCGACCGCCGAATACAAACAGTAGGTACTAATTATATTATACCTAATGCAATATCAATATTATAATGTAATAACTTGAATGCTTTCACGTGGCTAGATATTCAAGTAATATAAAACCTAATGGTTCTCTTTTTCTCTTAAGTCACCCTAAAATCCGATAAGGCACCGTTTTCGCATTACTCATTATTCCGTACTAAATTTGGTTCGATTATATATTATTCAAATGACAATGGTCATAAAGTATTAATATTAAAAGGGAACTTATTTGTATGCAAAAAAACTGCTTTTTAGTTTAATTTTAAAAAAAATTATACATGTTTTTTATGTCTAAAAATATTGAACGAAATTATTTTTTTAATGTACATTGATAGTTGAAAATATTACTACTATAACGGTACTAAAATAGTACTTCAAAAATCCAAAATAATATTTAGATTTTTGTAATATTTTATTATTTATTAGTTTTACAATTTAAACTGCTTCTTAAAAGCTTTTAATTGTAACAGAGCTTTAGATATATTTTGAGATATTTTCATTACAAAAATCAACATTTACAATTGAAATAAGTATTTAAAAATGTTAATACTATTAATTTATGAATTTTAATATATAACAAAATATAGATGTGTATTTTCATTACTATAACAGCAGTAAATAAAAAGTGATTTTTTAATACATACCTATGGAACAAAATGGTTTTTTTACTATTTACCAATGTGTTAAATTAGTCAAAATATATCCTTATAATTATTTTATAAAATATATGTCAAAAATCTAAAAACTAATGAAATATTTAATGAACACATTTTAAAATGATTTCTTTAATTTTCCAAGCAAATGTTTTATCAAAATACAACTCTTATAATATTTGCTTTTTACTAATCATTATTATTAACAATAAACAATATACTTTATAGTTAAATTTTTAAAATTACAAATTACAAAAAAGAAAACATATGTATTAAAATGATTGCAGACAATTAAGTTATTAAACATTTTATAAGGACTAACGTTACTTTTTTTACCCACACACATCTTGTGGTTTGTTTTATAGTGAATGTTTTTAATAGTAAATCATTATTCTAATAATGTTTTAATTATTATTAGTAAAAAAAAATTGGTTTTTTGTCTCCTGTAAAGTAATTACTCAACATTAACGATCAATATTATGATTAATTATAGTTTAGAACTTTGTAGATTTAAACACAATTCTCAAAATGTTATCGGTTTTAATTTGCATTTATGCAATTTTATCGTGACACGTTATAAGACACGTGGATATATATCATATAACATATACTAATATAAAGTATGTATCTGTATTTTTTGATGGACTTAAAATAATATGTCTTTGCTAAAAAGTATTGGTGAAATAAGATTAAAGAATGCATTTTCTGTGCATTTTCTACAATTCGTTCCTTAATATAATGAACTTATTTTTCCCGATTTCTTCTTTCCCGCCTTTTAACAACGTAATTGTTATGACTATAATACTAATATCTAATTTAGAAATTTTATTTTTATTTAATTTAAATTTAACTTCAAATGGAATTTATTTGATACTCGATTATATAAGTTATAGTATGTTGACTATGATATTAAAATTATATTGAAGTTGTTCCACTTTAAGTGTAATGACTTAAAATTTCTATGATTGTTTTAAATTTTGTTTTTTAAAAGACCTAATAAATACAAAGAGTAATATATTTTAATGTATATTATGGATTAAAATTAACACGAATAAACTACAAACGTTAACGTAATTGGAAATTCATAGTAATTAATTATAAAACTGGTTTATACAAAATGTCTTCATTTTTGGAATTAAATATTTGTAAATGAGAGAATATTATTATATAATATAAAATGATGGACGCATAAGAATATATTTTAATGACTTATATCTCAATTATGAATAACGAATAGTCATATTTTTGTTTAACTATAACATAAATTATAATTTATAAACGCAAAAACATGAAAACTCATTTGTGTTATATGAACAATATATTATATAGGCATATAAAAACATACAATATTATATTCATGTAATGTACACACGTATATTTTATTCAGAAATGTATAAGTTTGATGGGTAATAAGTGTTCACATTTCTGCGATGTATTTTGTTTATATTTTCCTATAATCTAATTTAATGTAATGTATAAATAGCAATAAAATAACAAATTTAAAAATTGGGTTTTTAAAGTTATGATTACATTCGATAGTTTTTACATAAACTCAAAAATATTCAAAATGAATCTTAAAAAGATTCAATCAAATATCCATTTTCAACATATAACAAAATTCAAACAAAATGTAAATATTATAATATTATAGTCTTAATGGTTTTCTTTGCTTTGTTTGAGTTTTTATGTCAATTTTGTTATGTTTGTCAATTTTTTTAAATAAAACAAATATGAACTAGTCTATATTATACATCATTATTGATTCAAATTTATTTTTTGATACATAAAAGAAATCTTTAGTTTATTTATTTTATAAGTAATATAATTACATTTTATTTCATAAATTTCAAACGGGTTTCAGCTTAAAAACAATTAAGTGTCATAAATAATTTTAATAAAAATTATGAATTACGAAATAAAAATAAAACATGTGCATATGAATGTAAATCGAATATATCATATATAATTCAAGCAAAGAAATATTTACAAATGTAACAAAATATTAAAACACAAATCACACTTCACCCGTAAAATACAAATTTTATCTTAGATAATATATTATTCCTATAACATTTTTCACCGTACCTAACAAATAATATATTATTTATGATCAGACACTATATTCTGTAAAAGGAAAGAGAAATTACACTTTTTTCTATTTTCGCAACCAATCTTTTCTATTGTATTTCTTTTCAGAATACGAATTCAAATAATTTCGTAGTTCTACGCCCACGCTCATTATTTTTATATTAAAAATAGTTAAATCATCGTATACATACAAATTAACGTTTGCAATAAATTATAAAAAAAAAAAAAAAAAAAAAAAAAATTACAAACCCTTAATTTCAACACTTTGCATAATATATACATAACGGCATAAATAACGTTTTGCTATATTGTATATATCTGATAATTATATGGGTAGGCCTTTATGTTTTCTCTGAAACATATTATTTTGTTTAGCAAGGATCGATAACTTCCAGTTACCATTGTTTGACATTTGTTACGGGCACTCGTGAGCGCCCGAATACAAATAAAGAACACCACTCAACGAGACGGATTAGTTAAAATGACACTTTATTAATGAAACTAAAAAGTCATTACAAATGGTATAAATATTTTCTGAATTCTCTGGCTCAAGACAAAATTAAAGCACTGATGTCGTACGTCCAGGACGAAAACCTGGCCTAATGGGTTTACCCTAAAAAATTCCCTTTAGACCAGTGTTTCTCAAAAGGTATGCCACGGCAAAACCGTGAAATTTTAAAGGTGACATTCAGCGACAACTTGAATTATTTATTTAAAAAGTATCATTAAATAATTATAGAATATTATTAAAAACAATTTTTGAAAATGTTTAAATATTATCAATATTTTGAAAAAAATTTAATTTAATATGAAAAATTCAAAAAAAAAAAATAAATATAATTTTTAATTTATTTCTATTCGTTAATTCTTCTATCTCTTTCTTTTTTATTTCTTATTTTTAATTTTTTAATTTTTTTTAACTGCATATCCTTTTTACTCTTTATTTGTTTTTTATTTTATTTTTACTACCATATTAAATATTTATTTATTACCATAAATTTAAATTTTAGTGTAAAACGTGTGCTTGATGTTGTCCACATAATAGTTTAATTCGAGGAGAGATGGACGATTAACATACTCGTATTTCTTGTTTAACTGATAAAAGTCGTTGACGTTTCTTATTTTTAATATTGGTTGGTGCGGAAAAAACAAGTTCGCAGAGGTATGTTGTAAAAATGATAATAAGATATTTATTGCTTTTTCTGTAATTATTGAATATTCGGTATTAATAAGACTAAGTTCATCTTAATTTTAATTTCAATAAACCATCAGATCAAAGTTCTAAAAGTTGCTCTTTCTCAATTAATCCTAGATGAGATATTGCATCTGATGTTACTGCAAAAATATTACACAACCAATCATTTTCGTCAATAGGCAGGTATAAAATATGTTTTCATTTTCTTTTAAAATAATGAAATGATTAATAATCAAATCAGATGTTATTTCTCTATCTGGATCAACATCTCCTGTTAATGGAAACATTTGTAGTTGTATTTTTTTCTACGTGTGATATCCAAAGATTAATTTTTCGTAAAACACCATTTAGTTTATCACATGATGTGCATACAAAAAATACAATTCGTCCATACAGTTTATTTTTTTCTAAAGTATCACTGACACAAATATATATATTGTCCGATTGATGTTATTAATAATTCAGTACAAGATAATAATTGTTCAATAGCCGCATTATTTTCAAGAAATCGTATATAACTAAGTAATTTACATTTTTTACTTAAATCAGCCGATTCATCAATTTGGAATGAAAATTTACGGCTTTCACATAAAATTTCAGAAACATGTTTTTGAATGTCTAAATACATATTGTCAATTCGTCAAGGTATAGTGTTATTTCATAATGGAACACGAGAAACTTTTTTTTCAACCCTGCCACTTAACATTGATTTTACAATTTTTTTTGCAGACCAGTAATATTAAATTTACACTTGTATAATTTTCATGGTTATGGTGTGAGACTGCATTTTTAAACTATTAATTCAGCAACTATATAACTAGCAATCTGAGATTTATCAAATATATTTGTTAGTTTTTCCAACTGTTTTGCTTGTTCTAGATTTTATTAATAGTTAACAGTTAAATTAAGTTTTGTCCTTATTTAATAAATTACCGTGTTTAGTAGTATGATGTCTTTTTAATTTACTATATGTCATACATGCGTAACTGAATTGTTATCCACATACCAAACACTGAGAAATAGGATGAACTTCTGTTCCAATATTTTTTTTTAAAAACTTATCCATATTTTAAATAAATGTAACTGTTTCATAAAACAGAATGAATTATCATTTGATATTCAAAGAAAAAAAAATATATAGTATAGATAACGACAGATTACCTAATAACGATAATAATATCCGATATCATCGCATACATTATTTGGTTCGCAATGTTTATGTTTCCTGGTTCTAAAGCACTTATTTTTGAAAAGTAGACAATGTTTATCCAATGTGTGCTGTAACTTGTAATAACTAATAATAATTTGCCTCGATGTAAAAAAAGTTTGGGAACCACTGCTCGCACAAATATTAATGCTATTACAAAATAATAACATAATACAATATAATAATATTATATACTATATTTTAAATAATATTTAGGGGTCTTAAAACATTCAATAGTAATTTTTCATCTTTTCGTCTTGTTGTCTACTTTTAATCACATAGCAAAATAGATTTCTTTCAGTTATATCTGATTGTAACCAGTTTTATGACAGTTCATTCAATCGGCACGACGATGTTACTGATATTCGCCCAATACTATAATAACGTTCAATAGTTAAACTCTTAAAAATAATTACAACCATATAATCCATATAATACTTCCATATTTTCATATTTATGAATAGTATTACAACTAGAAATCGATATTTTTTTTATTTTTATAATTTTCTTGACGTTCACTTACTGTTTTTTTTTATCAAGCTTAGGCTAAAGTTTAACGCAAACAATTTTATTGTACATTATATATTTACTATGTACATTACAATATTTAAAGTTCAGTTCTTTTATTCATTTTTATTTATTTTTCATTTTATAAATTATATTTATTGTATGACAGTAACTGAACACGGGAAATTTTAGAATTTGGGATTATGAAAATTATTATTATTAAGTTTTCCTGAAATCTATAGAAAAAATATTCATTTTGGTCCTTTTTATACATGTGAAAGAGCAATAATACTTTTACATTCTTTAAATTTCATGAACTACAAATAATTGAATAATTGTTTCGTTAAGTACTAGCAGTAAATATTTTAAGATATATCATATCCATTGACATTCATAAAATAAAGTGGAAGGAAAATGTTAATGAACTAAAATGGGTTTTTAAATATAATCAATTATAATAGTTATATGATGTTTTTTAAACAAAAAAATATATTACATGAATTATCTATTAACCTTATAATAATGGAACGTTCTTCTTTTTTTTTGTATTTACATATCATTTTTCTTATTTAAGTAATTTTTAATTAAATATTAAAATACTAAATTTTTGTTTTGCAACACCTTGCTCCGGGCTGATGTTATTGTTTTCATTTCTTTCTTTCTTTCTTTCTTTCTTTTTTTTTGTCAGTGGAAGTCGCGTATAAATGTCCTAGTAATAATAATGAAAACGACTTTTCAACAGCAGCAGTTCGTACTCTACTATGTTCTCTCCTATATTTCACGGTCCAGGTGCTGCGTGCCGACTAACTTTTCCATGTCATAATTTCCTTGGTCATTCATACAACCGTAATTCCAAAACTGCTTTTTCCTCGTATAACCGTATAATGTCATTAGTTAACAGGCAAAAAGTTTTTCTTTATGGATACATATATATATATTACTCAAGTATACCTATATAATTTATTTTTTATTTTTTATTTTTTCATTCCTAGAGACCCGTGTTTTCCCATTTACAGCTAACCAATTTATATTTCATACATATATAAGGTTTTTCTCCTCTCACTTCAAATAATTATTGTATGCTAAAGTCGTCAATGAAAAGGTAAACAATGAGACTTTCCGTTCATGACCAATTTTACCAAGTATTAACGTATGGGAGTAGCCGGTGTAAAAGTTTTCCAGGAAGTGATATGAAATTAATTTCTATTTACTTTAAATGTTATTAGTAATACATATATATTAAAAATATACAAACGTTTTTTAATTAACGGTTAATCCTCGTTTTTGATATTTTTTCAAATAGAACAATATTATTATGGGTATTTACGCTATTTTAAACCACATTTTAATTAAAAAGTCTTTTTTATGCAATTCACCAAATATTTCAATAAACATTTATTAATTCTATTTACATTATATTTTAAAATGATATAAATACGAATACGTAATTTATGCGTGCACAATATATTATTGATAATATATTACAGTGGACGCCGCTTATAAGAATCACGGATATAAAATTCAGTCGCATATTGGATTCAAAATCGTCTGGACATATCCAAATACATTAAAAAAAATTCGGTTATAAGACTCACCATTTCGTTTATTAGACTCAAATTTCGTAAAAAAAAAAAATGATAGAAAATTAACACTTTTTACTAAAATTTAGAAATAAATTGGTTTTCAAAAATTAAATATTTTTTTGGTTATTACTGGTTTCGATTCGTGCTTTATAATATGTGTATGTACAACAAATTTTATCGCATTTCACATTTATCGCAATTATCGTTATTGTAGTGTGAATTATAAATATACTCCCGATTACCTGGCACAGCTATCGTAATTGATCGACGGTATAATCGTTGTAAAATTTACAATAGTCAATCAATCGTCATTCGAGTTTCAACGCCGTCTTTTTTTGTTGTTAGCATTAACATTAGCATTTAATGCAACGTGCTCTTAGTTTGAGTGACAAAATAGACATTTTAGAAAAGTACGACCGTCTTCCCAAAATGGGACAACATGGAGCAGCAAATAAGCTTAACATTTCACAATCAGTATTAGGTTGAATATTAAAAAATAGGAAACACATTAAATGTGAATAAAAAATAATATAATTTTTATAAAAAATATATTTTAATTTTTAAATCATAATTTTTTAATTTATTCACTAATAAGTAATATGTAATATGTTTGTATAATTAAAGTGGATTAAAAAATAAACAAAATGTGTAGTAAAATAAAATTCATAAATATGTATGTAATTAAATTTTTTTTCCTCCACTTCGTTTATAAGATTCATTCGGTTATGAGACTCACTTTATGCTGGTCCCAAAGTGAGTCTTATAAGCGGTGTCCACTGTATTTTAGTATATTAATATATTATTATGTTAGTTATATTAATATTATTATATTACATAATATTAATTATATTATTTAGTATTAATATATTATTTATTATAAGTCAATACATTATTGATTTATGACTGATTATCTTTAATAATTGTTGTAGATTATACGTGTTTAAAATAAAAATTATCAGCGATTCTCAACCAATACATTTGAAAACGTATTTTTATAAACATATATTATCGAAAATTAAATATAACGAGTAACATTTTAACTCAAACGATAAAAATAAAATATTTTTGATGGTATACATAAGTCTAAAATATTTCATTTACATATATTTTAATCGTTTTCAATTTTCAATAAATATTATATATTATTTAATACTGTATTATTATACAATTATTTCCGGTTATATTTCTCAATTTCGGTAAAACATTTGAATGAATTAATAATACAAAATAAATATTTCCAATTGACAAAAGAAATGTTTGCGTATTTCGGTGAACATAATCAGATGATTCAATGCGTATATTTCGCAAAAATATAACATATATTATAGTGTAACGTTATTGATTATCTTGTACATATGACAAAAATAATACAATTATCGTCTGATTGAACACCACATCACTATAGTTTATTATTGAACAGATAAAATGTACAAATATAAGTATGTACCTATTTATATTGAGTTCTCTTTCCACGTACGGCTGATGGAAGAATTTGTCACTCAAAAAAATGAATTTATTTTCATTATGTGTAAATATAGATTTATTATGGAATTACGGTACAAAAAGTATACATATTGTACCTATATATATATATACATTCATTTAATATAAATTGAGAGCCTGTGTTTATGTGTTGAGAAGTTTTAAGTTATGGGCGTCGATTTCTGCGTAAAACCCCGATGCGCATTTGACATTAAGAAATGGACCTCCCAACAACAAATAGCCCGTCATTGTTTTAAACGTTCCAAATTCCGCTTTTTCATCGTTCTAGATGAAAGGACCTACTCTTTCATTAACGACGTGCTAGGGCTTAAAAGGCAAATTTTTCAACACACAATATAAACCATCAGTGGAAAACAAAACGAACGGAGCGTGAAAAAATAACTGCTATGACTTTCGGCTATATATAGGTCAAAGCTTGAAATCGTGAGAGACTTACGAATTAATACACAAAAACGTAATATTATGTTCTAATCCAATCTATCATTATTTAACAAGTCGTGTAATTAATTTTCGTAAATCGTGTAGGTGTAATGATCCACTAGTATCGTAATTAATAGATATAATACAAAATAGTCAGTATTTCATTTAAAAAAAAATCATACGATCGTTAGTTAAAAAATGTTGATGTGCAAATACTTCAAAACAATATTGTAACATATCATAGACAACTAAAATACTTTTATCAATTAAATGTCATAAGAACATCATATCTAACTATGGGATTTTTTTACCATTATAATATAATATTAAATTTATTACAATATCCATAAAACATTAATTATAGCGGTAAAATAACATTATTTTGTAACACAACACAAGAAAAAAATATATTATATGAGACACTTCAATATTTTTATTTTTATTTTTTTTTTAATAGGGAAAACTATTTTATTAGTGTATCAAAATAACAGTACTATTCGGCATTTTATCTCTCGTTTCCAGCCGTCTTTGAGTCATAATAAAAAAAAGGCTGTTCGAACAATCGGTCAACACGAACAAATAAAAAGAACTTGGAATATATGAGGTGAACATCAATCAAACAGTTTTTCATCCTAGCTTCAGTTCAGATATCAGTCGAAAAACATTAGGGTACACCGATCCTCCAACCGTAAAATGGCATAGTGATCCAAATTTAATAGGCACTGGATGACGAATGACTTACAAATAAGTTTACTAATGCTGTTGTAGGTCATTTTATTATATATTTTATTTCATTTCGGAGTTTCCATTTTTCAAATTTCGATCTCAGTACACATACTCGTACTAATTATAATAACGAATTGTAATTATTATTATTATAATTAATCGACACGAACAATCCGATTTTTTTGTTAAAATATAAATATTTCATTGTAATACTATAAATAACCAAATAACCATAGTTCTAATTAATACACACAGTATACTCGTACATTTGTTTTTGTTGTATGTTATTTATAACATTTTAATTATCAAGTAGTACTATAAAATTCGTTTCTTAATTGAATTTAAGCAGATTAATATATAATAACAACGATTTTCATATTATTTATTTTGACTTTTAAAGTTATGAGAGATTTTGTATACCATAAACGTATTCGTAGTGTTTCAACATATTTGTTAGGCTAAGAATTAAATGCTTACAATTAAGTAACTTTATTATTGTCCATTAAAATTGTATAGTAAATATAAATAACTCTGTCATAAAATGTATTTAACCTAAGCTGAAGTTAGTAGAATTATTTAATTTTCTTCTGTCTTGTTTAAGTTGTGTATAACAACCGAAATTGATTATATTTTCGTGAAAAAGTCCACTTTCCAGTCAACAATAGTATTAATTGTTCATACTCGTATTTATGTGTATGTATACTGTATAGACCAAAATAATTTATAAACGTCTTGAAAACGAGAATACGCCAAACGTCAAAGGGATGAAATGTTTCACAATAAAAACAGTACTTAATTTTTCAGTAGTGTTCGCCGGCAACATTTCACAACGAAATAGTAGTAAACGTTATCTAAATATAAGATCACTCAACCATGTCCTGATGTTTCTTCGTTGTAAAATGAAAATCCAAGTCTGTTATCGTTAGTTTTTGTGAAACATAACCATTAATTGAAGACATATACAGCTTTAATTCTGTCTTGGATGTGAACAACGTGGAAGCAAAATGTTTTTCTTAAAAATAAACATACTTTACATGTTTATATGTGATATACCAATATAAATATATAAACCCTATAGAATTACATAACAAGGGATTTCATTACGTCTCATAATTTAATTTACAGAGTATACTGAGGTAAAAAAAAATAAAATAAAAATAGTAATTTTTGTTGTTTGAAAGGTCATGCCAAAAAGAGTCGAATTACTTTATTAGCATTTCGCTGTCTGTTGCAGGGTAGAAAATTAATGGAAGTTTCCTTTTAAGGACAAAAGACAATAAAGTTCATTTGAAGTAGTATCATTGGACGATGATGTTCTAAATATCTTAATAAAAAATAAATATATTTATATATCATAGATGAAATTAAGACACTATTATACAATGCTTGATAAATGATATATATATATATATATAATAAATGTAACTGTTTGTGTTTTTATAAATAAAAACCAATTTGCTAAAAACCTTTGATTTGTCACGATTTTAATGGAATAAAAAATCCAAAGTCCAAGAAATATACGCACACAACACACAAATAAACAGATGGTATCGCAAGACAGTTTTAGCTAATGGAACAAGGCAGACAAAACCTAAAAGGAATGAACTTAATTCAATTGAAGATAAACAATACATACCTACACGAGTATGTGTGTGTGTGTGTATGTGTGTGTGTGTGTGTGTGTGTGTGTGTGTGTGTGTGTGTGTGTGTGTGTGTGTGTGTGTGTGTGTGTGTGTGTGTGTGTGTGTGTGTGTGTGTGTTTTGTGAATGGATAACAATATATAAAAAATCAAAGTTATTATAATGATAACTTGTGTAATATTTATAACATTTTATAGTGAATATTAACTAGTGAATGTCAAAAACTACATTAACATATAAAAAATAGAAATATATCATCATAATAGAATAGAGTTTAAAAGGTTTCTATTAAACATAACTAAATAGTCTTTTAAATGTTTTATAAATCATTCATATAATTTTTAATACCAGTACTGTAAATTATAACTTTATATTATGAATGCGAAATCAAGTTAGTTAACAAATTTAATTAAATGTTTGTACATTTTTTTTATGATAAAAAAATCGTACACATAAATAAAAAAAACCGACGTATAGTTTTAAGTTATATTTAACTAAATGTGAGTACAAACTTGTAATGAAATAAAAACATATCCTCAATTAAAGAATAAAAAGGATTTTAAAATCTAACACTCAAAGGCCATAAAATATTTAAAATATTTAAAATATCTGTAATTTGGTATATTTTTATTTACTTCAAATATATTACAACCAACTATTTAAAGTTTATGTTTATTTATATACATAAATCGAATTAATTTTTTTAAATGGCAAATGTCACTTTACTTATTGAATAACATTAAATATAAAGTCAAATTAATATCCAGTATCCAGGTAATTTCAAATACTGTATAAAATTCAATATGTTTTTTTATTGTAATATATATATTTAAAAAGTACATATTAAATATTTCTTATTATTTGTACATTTTATATTTTTGTGACGTAAATAAATTTATCTATAATTAATTCTCTTTTCAAATAGGAGAAAATGTATATTCAACGCAAGTAAATGGGATGATATCGACCAACTGATTTAATATCATATGACATTTTACACGAAAATGTTTTGAGCATTGCCGTAAAAGTAAACATATAGAATATTTAGTCAAATATTTAAAGTAAAAAAAAATGTATACAACATATTAAAACCAACATGGTTTTATAAGGTCCATTTTTGAATCTAAGGTAAATATAATCTATCGTCTATGCGTTTTGCAATAAAATATGTATTATTTTTGTAAAATTAATGCTGTGGTACTTTACGTTTACTAAAATATATTTTCACAGTTAATGAATAATAGAATGCTGAATTCATGTCCTTATCGATAAGTTACTGCATATATTAGTACAGCAATGTCCAGGAATTGAATTAAATTTTCTCAACTGTTGATGAATACATTTCTAAATAACCTGTATTGAAGTTTTTAAAATTTTCCATGACAAATTAAATAGTAGAATCGACGTGAAATTAATTTAATAAACAAAAAATTCGTTGACTGCTAAATAACAATTTACAAACACAATTGGTTCATACGTCGACTAATAGAACGAAAAATGAAATCAGAAGATGAAAAGGTGTAATTCTTAAAACTTTAATTTAATACAATGTTAGTTCTCAAGCAAACTAGATATAATTATTACACATACACATGCGTATATGATGCATATAAACGTATGCGAGACACATACTCGAATATTTGAATACACAATTATTGGCACATAGGTCGCAATCAATTTGATTTTGACAAAGTCAAGTAGGCGTTGAATTTTATAAATTATAACATGTCTTTAACTAAATGCGTACGTATAATTTTAGTGCTGTCCTGTGTATTCAATTTTTATGTTTTAACTTTTAATTGAACGTGGTTATGTACTGCAAGTCGATACACTTATAATCGTCAGTTATATTTTGAAATTTATTTGTACATAATTTAATTATTGTGATGTTATTATGTAAACATTTTATTTTTTTAACAATAACATACAAAACATAATTTTAAATCAAAGTAAAAGAAAAAAAAATTGATCAGTTTATAAGTAATATATTATATATATAATCAATTAATCATTAACAAAGATTATGACATAGCAATAATATAATACCTATTTTTATGAACAACAAATTATATATATTATATGACGTATAATTACAGTTAATACAAATTTACAGTTAGTTTTATTATAGTCAATTTTAAATTGAACACCAAATTTGAGAACTAAAATATATTTTTTTTTCAACAAATATAAATAGTTGATTAAATTTATCATCTACTTTATCAAATCTTTGTCTTCAAAAACACAATCAATATAATATTTATTTCATGAAATACAATATTATGATATGTCGACTGAACACAGTTTATTGAAATTATAATAAAACAGTATTTTTCAAGTTATTTGATATCTTCAAAGTGGTTATAATTTAAATTACAACCCACAAACAATCATGCTTGTACGTCGAAATTGTAACTGAGAGATTAAAAATACTGCAAGTATTATTATCTAAACTTGAAATAATCGAACATTTGATACTTATTGTAATAGTTTTCTTGGAGTAGACTACCACTAGTTGGTGTAATCAAATTACGTAACAACTTCTGGTCGAAAATTCAAACGTTATGAATCGGCAGCGCTTTTGTTTGCACAAGGTCTTTACGCGATCCTCTCCCAACAATTGTTCTTGAATAATTGAAAACCCGCTAGAATAAAATACACCGACATAAACGGTATTCAAACACACCAATGCCAATGGGGTGGTTTAGGTAAAAACCTTTTGTCTTTAAGGATTATATCATTATTATTCTTTTAAGCATATTATTCTACTGCATTCATTAATCCGTATGTGTGGGTGAATTCTAGTCAATGAGTTTTTTACTGGATTATTATGTAGTTATAATCAAAATATTATGATACAGACTAAAAGCGTTAGGTTTTTTTTAAATATCCTATAAGCTTGTAAACGAGTTATTTGACATGTTATAATTAAAAGATTAACCAACGCAATAATATAGGAAGGATCGAATAAATACGTTTTCATAAGTGTTTTATGAACTTTAATAAAAAAAACGTTAACTAATTAACTGTGTATTTCAAAAGTGTTTAGTTAATTATTGTTTATATAGACTTATACATTTAAAACAATCAGAGTTAGTAATTATAAAATTACATTGATGAAAAATTGTCTCTAAACTTGAGTTTTAAAAATGTAATTTCAGATGATTTTCTATATGTTCTATAAGAAATTCGTATTACAACCATATTTATTTATGCACGTACTATATTTTCTCTATATTAGAAATGTTTTATATTCTATCTTAAAATGTAAAATGATAACCTAAGTTATAAACATATAAATTACTACGTATTAAAAATATAATGTTTAATGAAAAGTTCATGATTCTACCTGAAAAAATATGTAGTTTATGAAGTTTTTTTGAGGTTTACAAATGTAATTGATATGCATATTAAATATATTATAACAAATGAAATACATATTTTTGTAAAATATATTCTTTAATATAATTTACTGACTATTACAAAACAGGTTATTAATAAATAGCGAAGATTTCCTCGAGTGATTTAAAGTTTTCTGCTTCAACATTTTTAAAACTTGACAAACTGTACTTCATTGAATTGATTCATATAGTGAAAACTTCGATAAAATCCTAACATAAGACTAAAATGTTTTGTTCCAATATTTAAACTTTTGTAAACTGTCCTTTAACATGCATAACGAGAATGTTACATAACACTGTTATCTTTTGTGTCTCAATTTTTCAAAGAACAATGTTACAACAAATTTTACTGATATGCGTAATTATAATGTTTGAAATAACAATAAACAATATAGTTATTATCTCACACAATAAATACTTATCAAATAAATTAAATTATGTTATATCTGTGTGAAGAGTATAATAAAATAGTTGGATTCATTTTTTTGTTCTGATATTATGCACAAACAATTTCTTTTTCTGTTTCAATATTTTCAATTGCAATGGATGTAAATTATTAATTTCCAATCTAAACCAAAATAGTGAATAAGTATTTTAAAGATATTCATAAACATATTTTATAACAAATTTAAATAGAAAAACAATTTGTCTCGATTAAACATAAAATAGTTGTTCAAACACTCGACAAAACAAAAAGCGTTATTTTTTATTTAATTAAAAACTAATGTTTTCAAAAGTGTTGAACTAAGGAAATTTGTGATTTAGTTAAAAAATAATAGCAAAAATATCAAATTGTTTTGGTTTTTATGTTATTTTTCTAAATTTGAGCACCGGTTTTTTTCTTTTTCTTTTTTGAATCGCGAAAGAAGAACAAAGTGTAAACTAGAAAATACAATATACACGGAAAATGTCAAAAGCAAGAATGTTTATGCGTTTGTCTCATATATTGTCGTAAACCATCCTTAAGAAAAACATTAAAATGTTTTATAGCCATAGACTTTAGATTGTGTGCATATAACTTTATAAAAAATGTTCTCCCGTGGGTATTATACATACACACACACACACACATATATTTACTGGACTAGTTTGAAATTCAAGCAATTGTTCTTCCCCATGATAGTACTTCAAAAATGTATTTATCATCTATTATAGTATAAAAATGATATGTAATATTAACGACTCCCAAGTGTTAGAAAACGTGGTTTAACTGATAAATTAGTCGAATACTACTACCATTTCTGAAATTGAAATTCGAACAATTACTTTGAATGACATGGATATTATTAATCATCGTTATAGTGATCAATTTTACAATTTGGGCTAATGGTTTATGTTATAATTTTTAATTAATTTGACACTAAGAGTTTACATGTCGACCTCAGGTATTATACGTTTATACACACGTTGTGTCCGTTCTTCTGTCCTTACAATTTATGGTCCTAATAATTGTTAACGACGTTGACATTGAAAATGTAAGATAATAAATATTACATTGTAAATGCAATTGTACTGTAACGTATATTTCTAATTTATATTATATATTTTATTATGCATTCATATTTTAATATTAGTAATTCAAAATCGAATTCCAAAATGAAGTATGGACTTTGAAATTATTCATATTCGTAGATAGGGTATTTCCTTACTGGTTTTGTGTATTTACGTTGAAAATCGTAACTGTAATAAAATGTTTACATCCATTTTTTAAGCATTTACATATAATGTATTATAAAATGTAGTTTAAAATGTCTATAAAAAATTTTAAAATATTGTATTACATGATTTTGTTTTTAAAACAATGTAAATGCAACTTTTAAATGTGATTGTGTTAAACGTAAGAATATATATATATATATATATATATATATATACTCGTATATATATATATGAAATACAATTTAGCATACCATATGCAGATTTTATTTTTAAATAAAAATTTAATTAGAATATAACCAAACTCAAATGCTGTTAAATAAGTAATAGTACTAAAAAAACTCCATTATCCCATTATCATTAATTTAATTTAATCTACATTAACTAAACGCAGCGTAATATTAACATAATATATACTATACAATAGTATAAAAGAGAAATGTCATAAGGTATACTTATTGTCTAGGTGAATGGGAACTTGGGACTATAGGAATTTCATTACTGTTCCATAACGCATATATAATACATAATACCTCGGAACCCCATACATTTGTTATTTGTATACTGTTACGTATACGTTCAAAAATAACTAAACATACAAATATAAATTACGAAGACTAATTTAAATTCCGTGTAAATCCATTGTATCATTATTCGCAATGACTAAAAGTCATAAATTAAGGCTTTATTAAAAGTGTTTTAATAAAGCTTTATTATGTTATCATATAAATATATTTATATATTATATAAAATCTAACAATTATTAATAATTAAATGTGGTATATATAGTAAAGTTCATTCAATGAATGATTAATTCTTGTTAATTATTAACAAATTGTCTAAACTGTTCTTGACATAAATCAATTCATGTTGTTTAAAAATATATATAAATATGCTATAGGACGCAATATTTGGTTTTCTAGTAAAATATATACAACATAATAATATTAAATTCAGTATAATAGAGTTTATAACGTAAATCATAAAAAAAATTATAATAGAAACATGTGCCTGAATCAATAATAAAAGTAATAAAATTTAATTATTAATAAATTAAATTATAAATAATTTTATACTATTCGATATTATTTAATTACCAACAAATATAATTTATTTTTAAAACCCTATTTGAAATAATTATTAACGTACGAAATTTGAAAATGAACCATTCAATGTAATTATAAATTTACATTGATAATACCACAATGATAACATTTTTAAGTTGTGTGAATTTATGTCTCTTAAATTGCAATATTGACATATTTTGTAAACTGTTCTTGACATAAATCAAATACAAGTTAATTCACAATTTTATCCCAACATCATTGTATAAAATATTGTTTATAACACTTAATATAATTCTTTTTAATCAAAAATTTTACATTATAACTATTATATATTGTTATTACATAAACGAAACGTTTTTATTGAAGAAAATACAAATTAAAACTACATTATTATTATTAAAAAGCAATTTTATTTTGAAAAAATTGTAAGTTTTATATATAAAAAAAAATAATTTTCCAAATTTAAAATTATTAATTAAAATAATATTTAAGTAATTGAAATTTATACTTATAATTTAAACTGTCTTATACAATAATGTACATTAAGATATTCATAAAACCATTTGCAAAATAATCCTATTCATATGACATATTGTCACAGACGTTAATATTATTATCTCTGTTGAACGAAACACACTGTACACGTTCAAGTTATTTTATAATTACATTATGTTCGTATAGCACTTTAAATATTTTCAAAAGAATTCCCTGACCCATCCGATAAAATTATAACAATAGAGATAGATATCTTAGCTACATTTCTTAATGAATTTTCAGTGTATTTTTTACTCTATAATGTATTATTTCTATTATTGACAAGAAAAACAACTTATGAATTCAGTAATGATATCGACGTAGATAAAAGAATTTTTCATAATGAGTATTTAATAGTGTGATACCGTAAAGTCATCGGACATAACTAGACAAAACTATACTTAAGACATTCATGTTACATGAACCATATTTATTAAAAAGGATAATTGATAATAACAAAACATTAGTTTTTTTTTAAATATTAAAATTATTTATATAGTTTTTATTCATGTTTGCTATCAATATTATAATCGTTTTATATTTGAAAAATATCGAGTCGTTATTAAATAAACTAATATTATGTAACGATGATTAAAACAAATTTTTCAGTTTAAATTATTTAAATAAAAAAATATATTTATAAATGCATTAATTGTAAATGTACGTGTTATTCTAATAAATAAATCATATACATTTTGCAATATTTATATCATACATAATACCTACCAATGCATTAACGAGTTCTAAGCTTATGTAACGTCCACACATTTTCTGTGCATATAATACAGAATTTATCGATTTTCCATCATGAATATTAATATAACTAAAGTACAATATTATTTATAAATATATGTTTTTTTATTAACTTATACGAGTATATTAAACTTTCCGTTACTATACCTTTTTGTATGTAAATGTTATACTTTTTCTAATTAAAGTATAAATAATTTATATGTATATTGTTTATTAAATAAAAATTATATTTATTTGTATATAGTATATATATATATATATTATATTATATTACAAAGACGGATTTAATTACACTTAATGCTCAATTTTAATAAAATTGATATACACTTTTATTAGGTAATACATTTAAACTAATTTTAAGATAAATCTTAAATGGTCAAAAAATATTGTATACGGTTTATAAATAAATATAAATTCATAAACTTTAACGCAAAGAAAATGTACTTACGTAATATTATAATGTAATTATTTAGAGTGATTAACGGTTATTTGTATAATTACAATCCCTAATATTTCAATGGCTACAGACTAAAATAAAAGATAAGAAAATTAAATTTAAAATATCTGATAAACTTTTTATTGCGCACATTTAAATGGTGAAACATTATGCAAAAATTGTTTTAAACTGTTACGTTTATCGAGGTATTTAATATAATTTAATATTTTTAAATAAAAACAAACTGATATTATTCGTTCCAGTAATTTCAGAGAAATTCTATTTACTGTGCAAAGTTCGCAGTTTATCCGAACCATAAGCCACGCGTGAATTTCGTAAATAACCGTTTTCGGCATAAACTTAACGGCGTATCATTTACAGACAACCCGATTTCCACTATACCTATATATTTATACATAGACAGTATACACTTGCTAACTGCACAATAAAAAAGCGAATGGCATTAAAAATGCAAATAATATATATATTACACCCGAAAGCACCGTAAAGTACGCAAAACGAATCGCTTAAGACGTCTCACTATCGGATTTCACGTCTGTCTGGGTAAATTTAAACGTGTATGCTAATGTTCTCGTTAAAGCCGTCCCGAAATATCGCCGTTACCTCCCGCGCACCTATACAACTGCACAGCGGACTACCGACGTAGGTATTCGAAGTAAACAATAAAATTTAATAATAATAATATTACGTCCGTTTGCTGCCGACGATTCGGCAGTTTAGATGATAATATTAAATGAGTCATAGACGGTGTTCATTAGTTCATCTAGACTCGTATATTATATAGCATTATACATTCGCTCACCTTTTTTCTTTTCTTCTCCGTGCATTAGTAGTTAATCAGGAATTTAAAGGACTTTACGGAATTTATTTTATATTTTATTTATATATATATATAAATGTGTGTGTGTGTGTGTGTGTGTGTGTGTGTGTGTGTGTGTGTGTGTGTGTGTGTGTATGTATAAATATAACATATTATATTATACGTGTCTACCTATCATCGTTCCTGTCGTTTTACCTCCCTTCGAGGAATGTCGTTGGAATGCTTATCGTCGTTTCATTATCACCGTCCACAGTATATATACATTACACGCGGCTGCTCCCTACTGCAGTGACTCCACGGCGGACACAACGTGTCTAGACGCTATACAATTTCTATATGTCTTTACATGGACGTTATCTGATATAAACGTAACTAATATTGTTTAGTAATAACGATAAAAATGGAAACGAAATTGTCTGGTCCTTAAGACGCCATATTAGTCCTTACACGTCGGACACAGATAACGCGCATCCCCCCACGAGTGACCGCGGCGTGCTGGTAGGTGTTTATAAAAGCCAGGTACGTCCGTTTGGCATACTCATAGTGATATACCGGATGTCAACCATGAAGGACTGCCACTGGAAATCGTTTTTGGTCTTCGCCGTTCTACAATCGGCTGTTGCGTTTAAGATCCCAGGTAATATCACCGTTGGACACGGTCATAATATATGGACCTGTTAATATTTAAAATACTTACTTTCGGGATATTTCAATCGATACACTTTTCGAAAGTATTTTTTTTTACGCACATTCCATTAATTATTTGTTTTAATTTTAGGAGAATTATAATTTTTTTTTTATTCGCAGTTTTGTACTTGGTGAATATTATTTTATAAAAAATCATTTAATTAACTAATCGATGTGTTGATGAAGTCAACAAGCGATGTTTTATTCATTTTTTCATATAATATATTGTACAAAACTATTAAGTTTATTGTTTTTTATTACAATTGTACGCATATTGGTCGATAATATTATAAACGAATATAAATACTTGAATTAAATTAGTGATTTGATATATAAAAAAAAACACACATATATAAAGTATAATTTATAATCTGTAATATCTATGATCTATAATATTCTGAATTGAATGATTTATTATTTGTACTTAGTCAAAGTCAAATTTTTAATATTGAAATGTAGTTATTGACTAAAGAGTTAACAAATTTGCTGATATGTGTGTATACATTCGTGTTTATTTTGAATTACATTTCAAATTTATTTTTTTTGTTAGCCAATATAAAAAATTTAGTTCATAAAATATAACCATAATATAAATAAAAAATATATACATAGATAGTATTTGTAAATATTATTGGCCGTAACAAATTGTATAATAACAAAGTACATAATATTATATTATAGAAATATTAACAAAATTCGATTTCAAAAAAACATAAAGTGACTTTGACTTACAACAAAATAACTTCTTTAACGTACATTTACATATTTTTTGTTAAAATGAATAAAACGTCGTGTCAATTAATATACATAAATCAAAACGATAATTGATCTGAAATTAAAATGAATACGGTGTGCACAAAATAATCACAAGGAAAAAGTTTTAAACCATATTATTTGCAAAATATACTTTTTAATGATAGTTAAATCAACTTTTTGACAACTTACTTCCGAGAAATTAATTTGTAGTTATAACACGAAAAGAATAACTTTGTACAAAAGCTGAGAGGGTTGAACTTCAATTCCAATCGGCATAAAATAATAATTTACCATAATACATCATTTGGGTATATTTTTTGTAACGTAATCGATTTTCAACACAAAACCCCGTTTGCGGTTGGTACCGCACTTAAAAGTCTGCATCTTCTAAATTCTACCTGTTACAGGTTATTTTAGTTATAAGTTTTTACTTTAATTAAAAATATAAAATTATACGGGTCGTTTTTATTCCAGCATTAAGTTGAAATGCAAATTTATTTTTACTGCAATTAAAATTGTACATTTTGTTAATATAAGAGAATGAACTCGATATTAAAATTATATGCGTCGAGTATAAAGGTAATTAAAATTTAATATAAGAATGAAATTAAAGCGAATTGCATTCTCAATTTAAACTATTAATCATTAAATAACATCACATATCCTTATACCATTGAAGATCGATAATTCTATGAAAACAGTTTTTAAATAAATATGTATGTCGCATATTAAAATGTTCAACTCACATTAATTATATTATCGTTCGAAACAGTAACAAAATATGTTGTTGTGTCTATTAAAATCGAGAAACAACGAGTGATACGTTTAATCTCGGGTTGTTCTTGAATTACATTTTCAGGTTTGAATTACAACTAAAAATACAATTTACATCAATTATTTGGCGATTTATCTGTACGATAACAAAATAATGTAGCTTTTATGAATTCCCATCGCAATAATTTAATCGGTATAAAAAACGTTGATTACACTACGGCGTACGGGTGTAACGGTGATACTACGGGATTGATAGCGTACACGTGTGTATTCCTATTTAGCGTATTGATCGGAACTGAATAAAATATTCGCGTCCGTTCGATTGTAAACGTAAAATAATAGAATATTATGTACGAAACGCATTTTCGATCCGGGCGCGTGACGTTCCGTTGAAATTCCAATAACATTTCTTACGTAAACGTAAACATCGTTTTTGTCAAAAATAAGAATCAATTGTTTAGACTTTTGACTGGGTGGGGTGGTCACGTACGACGTCAGACCGTATTACTCGGACGCGGCGCATTTCGAACACGGCGCTATTCGTGCGGCGGAGCTAGTAACGAAAACGACGGGAAACCAAAATCTTGTTTGTCACGCGCGTTTCGTGCACGATTCGACGTTGATAACGTTGTGTCGTTGTGTACGCGTTTTTAGCGTGTGGTGCTCGGCGACACGACGTCCAAAACGACAAGACCGATACGAACGGGATTCGTTGTGTATTTTTTAGTGATACTTACGAGATCGGAACAAAAAAACTTCAAAGTACTGGTTTAAAATTAAAAATAAAAATATGCGGTCGATTCCGTAAACGAATAGCACGGAGGGTTTATTACGAATTTTCCTACGGCGCGGTACGATGACGTTGCGTCAACCGGTCGGGTTCGGTATCGGCGACGGGCGGTCAAAACGTTGTTCTGGCGTGTGCGCAGGTTTGTCGACGGGCAGCCGGACGCCGCCGAGCGGCAAGGGCCCGGGCAACAGGGGGCCGGACGGCGAGTACACGGGGCCGGTGTTCATCATGAGGGAGCTGAACAAGGAGAAGGGCGAGTACGACGCGTTCATCACGACCGGCGGCATACAAGAGGTGAAGCCGGCGCAGGGCGGACGCGCGCCGCCGCACGGCCACCAGAAGCCGGCGGCGGTCCGGGGCGACGCGGAGGACGCGGAGTACTTCGGCATGCTGGTCACGCCCGAGACGGTCAGGGCGCTCGATCATCCGAGCGCCGCGGCCGTGAACGTGTCGCTGTCCACGCTGCTGGTGGCCGCGTCGTCGCGCATGCCGTGGCTGTTGGTGCTGCGCCGCGCCGACTATCCGCAGCTGTTCGAGCACCAGCACCAGCCGGCCGCCGCCGCCGTCCCGTCCGCGCCGCCGGCCGTCGTGCCCGGCATGCAGATCCCGCAACGCCGGCGGTACTACGCGGCGGACGGCGGCAGACAGCGCCGCGGGCTGTACCCGGCGCCGTACGGACAGCGCGCCGCCGACGACTACGACGACTATGAGCCGACGCCCGGCCGCACGTTCCCGCCGGCGTTCGAGCGCCAACTCTTGTCCACCATGTGCTACAACTTCGTGCGGGACTACACGTCCGCCGGCGACCTGCCGCGTCTGCCGATCGCCCTGGCCGAGCCCGAAGACCGTGACCGCGACGAACGCGGCCCCGTGATCATCGACGCCGACGCCTACGCCGCGGCCGCCTTCCGCGACGCACCGCCGGCCGCGCCCGCGACGTCGCCACCCGACGGACAACAACAGCAGCAGCCGTCGTCGCCCGTCCAAATGACCGTCCCCAAACGCGTCCCGTCGTAGAGACGTCATTTATTTTTCATTTTTCATTATTTTTATTCTGTTTTTTTTTTTTTGTTTCTTAACGTCACCATCGTCGTTCTCAACCTCGACCTCGGCGCCCGTTCACTTCGCTTTCGCTTTGCCTCCGTCACGACGTATGCCACGCAGACCGTTCGTACTTATCTTAATCGCGTTCGACTATTTAAAACGATACGTCGTGGACCGTTTTACCGTCGATTTATTCTACCCCGAAACCCGACCGCATGAACGTCATTCGCCTGTTTACAACACTTTTATCCGCGACTTCACGCTGTTTCGCCGTTATTTGGAGGTTAAATAATATTGATTTCTCACGGAAGTCTTGAAAGTTTAGAGTGTTGTGAATAGCTTTGCATTTGATTGCGTTACTCATTCGGCACATATGAAAAACACGAAAATGTAAACATTTAAAATTGTTAAGTAACAATAAAACATACAATTATATATCGTAAATCGCATTTTCGGTTCATTTCACACGAGTCCAACTAATATTTACGTTAGAATTTTTGATAATCATCATAAATATAACAATTATTAATTGTGTTTATGTATTCTATTTGATTTTTAAACTGTGTTGTTTACATCAAATTTATAGCTAATGTGACGTAAAAAATGTCTCTGTTTCATTTCGAATAATGATTGAAAATTGAAAATTATAATTAATATTAATGTACAGGTGTCACGAAAAGATTCGTGTGATTTTAGAAAACAATATTTATTTTAAAATCTGAATTATTATAAATGAAATAAGTCATATAATTTAGGAATTTCACAGGTTCATCAGCACACATTTAAGCAATAGTCGAATTATTCATAATCGTTTCGAAACATATCGAGTTTTTGGCGTCTGCAATGAGATTTTTCAGTTCATCAAGATCTTTTGGAAGGGAACGAACATAAACAATGTCTTTTGTGTGCCCATACAGAAAAAAATTGCAAACCCAAAAGGTCCGAAAATGGGACGGCCAAGGTTAAAGTGCCACGTCATGGTCACCGCAACGACCGATCAATCGCTGAGGTGGCTCGTCCCCGTAAAACACGCCAAACTATTGTCCGTGGCAATCAGTGACGGCACCAGACATTTTTTCTAGGGGGAGCAAGATCATGGCAAATTGATCATGGAATTTAGCGAAACCCCGTCTATACGGGTGTAATATAAATTATTAAAATACATGGAAAATACTGTATTATTAGCGTTTTCTGATAAAATATAATCAATTTCGAAATCAAACTAAATGGTGGTGTATTATCTAAACGAATGCACATAAAAAAAATACGACGAGTTACACAGCGAAACATTATTATACTTGAAATTTACATTTTCGTTTGTTCTTCAACAGGTAGGGCAAAGGTGGGGCAAAACCAAATTTGGGTAGGGCGCTTGCCCTACCTTGCCCCCTCTAGCGCCGCCACTGGTGGCAATACAAGCTTTGTAGCTGCTAATGACGAACAAATTTCCGCGGACTTCTTATTCAACTTTGGCAAACACTTTCAACATTTTCATTAGAAGTTCTCGGTCGACCTGATAACTTCTCTTCACACAAATAACCGGTTTATTTAAAAGTTTGATGCCATCGTCGAATGTTCTGAGCTGTCGGAGGTTCAATGTTAAACTGTTATCGGAAAATACGCTGAACGATGATGAAAGACTCGTCTTTTCGCGATACTATTATTCAACCAAAAAAAACTTTGAATTCCCCCCCCCCCTTTAATATGGTTTATGATTCATTCACCAAAAATTATGGGTTTAAAATGTATAGCTTACTGAAATCGGATAAACCTTTTTATGGCATTCTGTATAATAAAAACATAAACATAAATATTCTAATTGACATGATCGGAGTAATAATATGTTTAAATATGTTATTTTTAATTTCTCCATCTACAATATTGACTTAAATGAAATTATCCAGTAATTGTAGAAAATATGTAAATAGGCGTAGAAAAAATAGAAAAATACAAATTTTTCAAGCAAAATACGCTACCACAACTTTTGTTGAACTCCTGATCATGTGCGTGTAACTACATTTTCGTATTTTAATCTGTTTTTTTTTGTTGTAAAATTTATAAATTCACTCGATTGTTAAAAAAATAAATAAATACTAACAAGATTATCTTTATGGGTATACTGAAATTTTAATCACTGAATTCAGATTCAACAATATTAAATCCAAAAACCAATTATTATACAACTCCTTTGTGGTTACAATCGAACCATAAACATTTTATAACGTTTAATAATAATAATGAATAATTTATTAATATATATTAAATGAAAAAATATTTTAATTTTTATGGTTTTTGAAAAACTGAGTAAAAGGTTGTTCTTACAATCGAGTTATTTTCAATAATAATTATATATTCTTATACGCCAAATCTAAAAATATTATAAATAAAAAATAAAACTGAACGATGTTTTTTCATAAAGCATTCATTTTTATTTTATTTTTTTTTTACTAGTATATATAGTGTTCATAATTATTATTTTTAGAAATGTAAATAAATATCACTGTATCAACTGCATAATTGTTGAAACGCAGTTTGAAGAAATATAATTATTATTCTTACAAAATAATCGTATAAAACGATTATCGCAAGAGATACTCAAACTATTTCTGTTACTTAAGAAATATTCACATGAACCAAACAATCATTGAAAAAACTAATATTATGCAGAACTTTTTTAGTCTGGAACTAAAAAAAAATATTTTGCTTTAAATCCATACATCATGCTTCAAGACCATAAAAATTTAATTTAATTTAATTTAATTCAAATTGCATTTACTTCTAAGGAATTACATTCTATGCAAACACTAAAGATCTAATGTAATAATAATCATAAAGCGCTTTTTACAAACACGTGTTTATTTATTTGGTAATAATAACAACGAACAGTACTTTAACGGAAATATTTTAAGTCGTTAACTTTAAACAAGTTAATTTAATAAAATATTTACCAAGGCTCTACAAATTATTAATAATATTATTAATATTGAAAGAGAACAAATAACGTTATTACCCTGTAGTAAGTTATTAAAATATTAAGAGTTTGATAAAAAGAATTCACGTGAACGTCGCAAACAATTATTATAATAATACAAGTCGGTACGAAGTCAGAATATATTATTAAAAACCTTATACTTACTGAACTGAATTTCTACCGGTCACGATCGATTATATTTGGATACTTATATCTTATACTATAAAAACTAAAAATACTTTGAAAGTAAATAACGCTTATTCAACTATATTTTCATTATTTAAGTAAGTTTACCTTCATTTTCATCATAAAATTGTATTCTCGGAACTATATTTTAGGACATATTATTAAAGCATACAAAACGCTGTATTATATACATACGTATAATACTAATATTGGGTAATATGCAGTATAATAACGTAAAATATTATTTTGAATATGTGAAAACATATTGTATAAGTATTGGTCAATGATATATGTTTAATTTTTTTAGAATATATACTTAATGGCTGATTACAATTTATAGAATCAAATCGCATATTTATTTCCAAACTAACATTAAGATAATTCCATGATTATGATCAATATTTATTTAACATAGATTAAATATTTGCTATACTGACATTCAAAAATACTTCGAGACTCATATGTTTAGTTCTTTTTGCATTTTCTATATTTTCGGAGCTACCTTTACCAAACAAGTAATGTTTTTCTTGTACATGCTTGTATGCATTAAGGCATGTAAATATTATTACACCATATTCTCCGAAACTTTCTCTGGCTTTTATAAAGCTAAAACTTGTAAAGTTTTAGATAGATATTCAAATTATAATTCCATAAGGCTTATCGTCAAACATTAACCTTCATGGACACAAGTCAATATTTTAATATTACAAAACGCGTTATAGTCAATAACGAGAAACATAAAATTGAATGTACAAATCTTTCAACGTAAAACAAGGCCTTTCGGTGTTTAAAAAAAAAAATTATTCATAACAATTATTTATAAATTTGTTTGAATAGTATTATAAAATATATATTACACAAAATATATGTGTACAGAACTTTGAAATACTAATTTAGTAGTAGTTGGTTCACGCTGAAGATGACAACGTAGTTGTCGAAATACGAATACGCAGTTAAAATGTATTTTTTTTTTTTTATTATGGATTTATTGTGTATAAATTTACAAAGAATAACAGAGGTTCATAGAATAAAACTCGTATTCTTGATTTATCGAAATTCCAATAACGTTCGGTGTTCATTTTTATTCATACGACATGTATGTCCATAACTCGATAATAATTCCCAAATAATATTTGATGAAGATTTCGTAATATATGTATAAATAAATAAAAAATCAAATACGTTAAATTATGCATAAGTTATCTACAATTTAGTTTGATGAATGAATACAAATTTAGTAATTTATTTTATCACAAAAACGCGTTAATTTTTAAAAAATGAAAATGTAAATTTCAGATAAGTTATTGAAAAAATAATTTGTTTCTTAACTTATTAACACTATGTTGTTCATTTAAGTAATTGAAAAAATGTATGCAAAGAAACTTATATTTAGTGGTGTAGGTATAACACATTTTTATATTTATACAAATAATCGAAACTACATTCCACATAAAAAAATGATTTACGTTTGATTATAGATAATTATATATTGTATTAAACAATTATAGTATTCGATGACAATATCAACTGAAAATACACAAGAAAATACCTTAATGCATTAATGATTTAATATGAAACAAATTAATATATAAATGCTTCAAGGTTTTATAAATATAAAGCTAATATTCTGTCTATCATTGTATTATTTTCACATCATCAGATTTAATATACCAAGTATAAGTGATTTCACAAATCATACATCACACGAAAAAAAAATTATATTTGTACTCACATTTATCGGAAATAATTTGAAACTATAATTGTTTGTTATTTCAATAAAAAATTAATAATTATTTATAAAAAATACAAAAATTATCAACATCTGACCGATTTAGTATACATTTTCAAATGTACAATAAAACCAAAAAAATATATTATCGTTTATAACTCAAATATATATTATAATTTTACATGTTATATAAATGCATTATGACTGTATTAGTCAAAAAAAAGTATCAATTTCCTTTTTTCAACTCATTTGATTATAATCAAATTGTGTTCTCTTAATCGATTAATACCTTAAAACAAATGACCTGTGGAAATGGCAAGGACCTTAACCGTTTGTTCATTTCATACACAATTGATAAGGTACCAACTTCAGGCGTATTATTTCACGAAACTTATAAATCGATAACAGTTTAAAGAGTTTAAAGTTTGTGTGGTTTTATGTGGCATAAGATGTTAAACGTTTTGGTATCGAATAGATAACAGAAATAATATGTATTACTCGTTTTTGCCATCGATGTCACTTCTGGTAATCTATTTTCTTAGAGATCAATTAGAATAAGACGATTATTCAAACCAGCATACACACACACATCTAAAGGAGCCAATCATTTTCTTAATCATTAACCATACACAGTATGTTTAATCATAGCAGTTACACAAAATATCTCGACGGAATGACATCAATTTGTTTTGGGTTTAATTCATTGGATAAAAGACATTATAATACACAAAATTTAACGAAAAAAAATTTTTTTATTTGTGCATATGTAGTAAAATAACATTTTCATAAAAAGTAACCACTATCTTTGAAAATAGATTTCATTAGCTTTAATTTTTCTAAGCATATTTGACAATCTTGTCAGAGATGTCTTTGACATTTTTCAATAGTGGGTTTTTTTTAACGATTTAAAGTTTCGAATTATGTAAAACGTATTCATCAAATTTTAACACTTTACATACCTGTGAGTTCGTTATATCAATGTGATTTCTTGTATTTTTTATTTTTGTTTTGCATGCACAGGCATAGTTATAACGTTTTTTTTTTTTTTTTACTCTTTACCTATTTATTATTCGTAATTATATATTAACAATGCAATTAATTATAAATTCATAAGACATAAAGTCTAAAAAAAATGTACAGGCATTTTGTATAATTTTTAACTATTTATTTTTTATTTCAACTATTTTTGTATTTATTAACAACATGTATTTGTAAATAAAATTATATTACAAAACGTTAAAGAATATTTCCGTTATTTTCAATGCAACATTCCATCCGCAGCATTAGTTTTGATCGTGTAGTTGCTATTTTTTGATCTTCGGTTAGTTGATTACACGCAATACTTGTTTAATTTTTTTAATTTTGAAGATCAATATAAGGCGTATGAAAAATGACTGTCTTTAAATGTTCATATAAAAAATAATCTAATGGTGTATGATCAGGTGACATAAGGGGCCATTTGACGAAGCAAATACAAATGATAGATAATGCGTTTACATTTTTTTTTAGATTTTTGTATAATCTTTGTCTTATTATTCATTGCATTGTAAACGTATAATTAAAATGGACAACTGGGTGTAGTTTATAAAAAAACGATATATTTTCAACTACATATTTATGTATGCAAAACAAAAATAAAATATACATAGAAATCATATGGAAATGAGTAATATCAAAAATAGAGTGTTAAAGAATTCGATGAATACGATTTACATAATTCAAAATATTAGATAGTTAAAAAAACAGTCAATATTGAGGATATTAAGAAATTATATAAGTCAAAGATGCTTTAAAATATAGTGCTATCCAAATGTAGTCTCAAAAGTAGCAGTTCTTAATTAAGAAAATGTAATTATACGTTTTTGCATGCATAGATAAAAAGATTAAATTTTTTTTTTCAATTTTGTGTATTTCAATATCTTTATTTTAATATTTTAATGTCTTTTTACTAATCAAAAAACCCCGAAACAGTTTGAGTTCATCCAACTGAAATATTTCGTGTTACCTTTAAAATTGAACATACCCTATACCAAATGTCCAAACACAGTACCTGTTTATTAATTCACTATACATTTCGTATTTTATATGTTCTAACGGATAGGCGACCGACTCCATATAGCTGGGATGAAGGTGAGGGAGAAGAAGAAGAAGAAGAAGAAATATTCTAACGGATATTATGAATCCTGAAGAGTTTGATTATATTAGTTAATTAAATGTTTATTCTATTTAGATCTACAAAAATGATTCAAATGCATTTAGTTTAGTCTCAAACTAATTTATAATTTTAAGAATGCATACCACTATGAATATATGCAAATCGGTGACCGTCCGTGCACGGATGTACCATAATTGACTATTTCAAGCGCCGCACGAATATCGAGCCATATTGAACATATGTTAATAATAAATAATAAAACACTTGATTCATACATTTTAAAATATGATTAACTGCTATAGTATAGTGATTGAAGTTATTAGAAAAAATATTTAAATACATAAATCATTTTTATTTGTAACGAGTTAAGAAAAAGGATAATTTATAGCGTGGTTAATAAGATTTTTTTTCGTTTATCACAGTATTCGCACATTATTTTATCTACAAGATAACACGTTTTAAAATTAATTAAAATAAAAATTATAAAATTATAAAATCACTTATCAATACATTATGATTAATTACATCATGTAACTATATTATCACCAATTTTTATTCCAATTGTTAGTTATAAGTAATTTGATAATAGGGATACACATTGTGATATTTATTTGTTTAATGAATAACCTAATGTTTTTAAAAGTATTTACACGTACAAAATATGGAATCCTTATGAACCTAGTGTTATTATTATTATTATTATTACAATTCGTTATTATAATTAATAATAATAGTACAATATGATTTTTATTGATATATTCATTTGTTACCGTAATAACCAATAGGATTGCTGAATTTATTAACTAGACAACGAATCCATACCAAAAAGCGTTAAATGATAATATTATAATTAATGTAATATAATTACTATAGTATACTAAAAAAAATTGTTATTATAATTATATTTAATTATTACCTATCTTTTACGTGAAAATTATGGAAACCGAAAATTTAGAATAATTATTCGTAAAGTCACGTATTCGTAAAAATCTTATTTTATTATTACAAAGTTATGCAAAAATCGATATTTTTGAAATTAAGCTATTTTCAATAATATCATAGAAACTACGATTCATGGTCAAAATATGCAATACCATAATTTTCAAAACGTAAATCAGCACTAAATTTAATTATCAAAACCACAATATGTTGAATTTCCAAGTTTACGAATTTAAGTGTATTTTAGTACCTAAATCCCAGTATTTTCCATTTTTAAATATAAGTTTCAGTTTTGTAAAATTTGAAATACGTAATATTTCGACCATTTTCTGCATTCAAATATTTTTGAGGTTAAGAAGTTCCATAATCGATTCTTTTCAGTTCACTTTAAACACATTTTATATAAATACATTACCTGTATAAATGCATATATAACGTTAAATCTAACGTGAAAGACCTCAATGGAACAAAAACGCGTATCATTGATTGACGCTGATCATATGACACATGATCATAAAACAGTAAAACTTTGTTGTCGACTATACGGTACTCTTTGCGTGAACTTTTTTTCTTCGACCAAACCGAAATACAAACGATGCACGCGTTATAAGTGTCAATAAACGTGTCTGAACCATTGGCGTTTTTTTAATTTAATCTTTTTTTTTACACCACCATTGCTTTTGTTGTATTTTCGACGAATTCGCTTTTTTTTATTATTATTATTATTATTAATTTTTTTTTCATCAACGTACGTCGGAGAATCAATCAAACGCCACGACTTCGAGCGTATAATTTGAAATGTTTGGCGTTTTCTGGTGTCGGAAACGCATGATATTAAACGAACCCGAAAGGGGTGAAATATTAAACGCTATATATGAGCAACCCACGTTTGACATATTTCCACAAGCGTTTTTTTTATTCGTTTAAACAATTTAGATGAAAGAACGCAATTTTATTATGATTAATGGTCATGGCTGAGATTTTAAGTAAAATCCATTTCGTGAATTGAACAATATTGATGACTCGATAAATGTTAAACATAGCAAAGAAAAAAAAAATCACGAAAAATACATTATATATTTTTTAATATTCATTGTATAATACAGCCTGTATTACACTTATGTGGTACATATCAATATCCATACACAAACACGCGTAAGCGATTTCAACGAACAATGAATTTGATACTCACAATATCAGAGCGTAATTTTTCTGGCACGTTGAACGCGAATTAATAAATTAATTACGTGTACAAATTAAAACGACTCAACAACAAATACATTTTAATTATAAATTAATATTTGCAAGTTATTTTTAATCGCTTCGCAGTATTAGAGAGATACATGATTTGTTTATAGAATTTGATTCTTAATTAAAACTTAAGTCTTTAACTGTTGTTAATGTCAAGGATAAATCGATTTTTGCAAAAATGTTAATATTAAAACCCATGTAGATTTTAATAATATATACATTATTTTGTTCATTAGTATTTAATTACTAATAAAAGTAAAAATGTCAAAATAAAATAATGAAAAAAAAAAACAAAAAAGATAATGTCAAAATGCAAATGTATAAAGATCTATCAATAAATACAAGAAATATTCAAATTTTTATTTTCTTAACTACTAAACTTTTCAAAAAGCTATAAACATTGTTACAATTCTATCAATGTAAAAAAATAAATACATACATATATATATATATATAATATATGTTTATATATAAAACAAAGCCAATGAGTTTTATAAAATAAATTTAAAAATATGGAACTGTTGTATAAAATATAGTTACTAACCATCGGTTTCAACAAAGTTAATGAATAACTAATGTTATTTTTTTAGAGTTATTGTTCATTTTTATTTTTTTATTTTATTTTTCACTTTATACCTGACAATGACTTTTAGTTGAAACCTGTAGTTAATAAATAAATTGGATACAACATTTCTATAGTTTTATATTTATTTTATAATATTCATTGACTTTATTTTATATATAAAAAAATGAGTTTTTCTTATTTCTTCATTGTTTTATTATATATGTATTTATTTATTTTTACCCCTTTAAAATCACATAAAATAAAATAAAAAAATATTGAAAAACGATTACTGGTTATTCAAAAAATCTGAAAAAAATATACTGTGCTGTATAAATAATACATATTTCACCGTGAAAGACAAACATGTATTATTGTGCAAAAAAACATCAGAATTATAGAGAGTTTTTCTGTTCTATTGTCAATGCTGTCTAATCCTTCTTCATTACCGAATACATAAATCTTTGTACGCGTGTATCATATGTTGACTATACATATTTTATTAAAAGAGCTAAGGCTTTCTTATCGTATAAATATATTATTTTATGATTTGCGACACAACATATTTTTTCAGCCAAATTTACAGCTACGACGGTTATTGTAAAAAAAAAAATGCATACACATATATTTTATAGCTTAACATTCAATGCAGTAAGATGTTTAAAAAAATGATTTTAAATAAATAATCATAATGTATATTTATGTTACACTATTGTGGGGCTTGTTTCGAGGCATTTTATAATTAGAGAAATTAACACTTCAGGTGTAATAACAATTTATCAACCGTAATCAACCCTAGAAACTATAAAAAAAATTATACTAAAATAATGAGGGTTTTATTTTTCGTAAATTTTCATTATAACATTAAACAAAGTAAGATATTCAAGAATACGAGATGGAGTTTTTTTTTATGTCTAATGATTAATTAGTATTTTTCACACATTTAAGTCATTTTGTAGTACACCTCTAACTTATAAGTTCAAACAGTACACCACTAATATTTTATTTATTTCACCTTATTGAATTCGGCAACGTTTTGGATCATAGTGATTAACATATTTTTAAATATAATATTTACACTAAATGGAATTATATTATGGAAAGGTTTGATGTCACGTACGAAATTGTTCAGGAAACACATTTTAAAATTGAAATTTGTTGTATATATATCTAATAGTTCGATTTCTTCCATTATGCGGTTAAATTATAAAAGAATTTGTACACTTAATTTTCATTGTATTTCATAAACTTTTATCAGAAAAATAATTGACTATAATCATTTGAAGATGAAAAAAATAAAATAAATTTAATTTTAAAAAGTTTCTACATATGGCTTTAAAAATACGTAATTCATTTTTGTATAATAGTTAAAGCAAAAATGTGTACTTATTGATTTCATAGATGCTTTTCATTCTCGCGCGATTAAATGATAAAAACTAAAAAAAAATGCAAATTTTCCAAACACTGATCGATAAGAAGAACTTTATTATTAGAAAAAATTAAACGAAAAATGACTTGATACTATTGTACAAAAACCAATACCACCACACGTGACACATTGCAGATATCAGATTTCAATGTTTTTTTTATAAGCTCGAATTTTAAATTATGATTATTTTGATGAAATAAAAAGAATTTTTCCAAGAAGATTATATCATAATGTCAAATTGAAATACAGTTCATTCCTGGCCGGAATCCCAAAATTTTTTAGAGCACTTTTGATACACTCAACCGGGGTACCTAGGTTTTTTGGACAAGGTAACTTATGCGCATCTGGGTAGAAGGATCTCGACAGTGCCAAACGGCTTCGATTTATCCGGGTGCCGTGTCTCCCTGTCCAGGTAAGTCGGAGCCATGCAGGGGCCTAAGCAATGCTCTGGCGTCTGTAAGTGGCAGATCACGGAACTAAATCTCAGAATTAGTCTCAAACTGCATTCGCCCGTGGGTGTCTTAGAGTCCGAGCGGCTGATATCTGGTGTCACTAAAAGCCCTAAGATGGTAGAGCGGCTAAGGCGGAGGTCGCTCGAGACATGCCCATCTATCGACACGAGTAAGAATAGTAGTACAAGTGTTGCTAAAGCCCCGTCATAAGGACAATCTCGTGGCCGTAATGACACGGATCAAACCAAGTTCGTCTGGGTTGGATTCGTACGGGCTTCGCTATGATGGTTAAGCCCTCTGTCAAACCGCGACCGTAGGTGCGCATCGACGTGTAAATGCGGTACGAGTTCTCGGAGAACTCGATCTTGGTCGAGACGCCATGTCGACTGGCGTCTCGCCCAGCGACTTGCTCCCGGCTAAGGTGTACTCTGCCTCAGTTCTTGAGTAGCACCACGTGCTTATTAAAGGTTCAAGGTATATATCCTGACTATGTTGGGGGGGGAGAAAGTCTGGTACTCAATGTCAAATTGAAATAAGGTTCTAAATAATTTATTCGCACGAGAGTTTTCAGACATCTAAATAACGAAACAGTGACCGTCGACTTACACGTTGACAGATCCACTCACATAAAGTTAACATACTGACGACAGGTTATGTCATGGAAATCATTCATAATTAGTTTGTTATCGAAATTGATATGAGAATAATAACGAGAATTACGTTTAAATACAAAGTGGTCCACGAAAGTTCATGAATTGCTAGATCAATAATGATTTTAAAACATTATTTATATACAAATATATACACACACAGAATTTTTAATGTCTACGAATTAAATATATATTTGTTTATTTCAATTAACATAGACGTTGCAATCAAGCCTCGTACATGAATTTTTCAACTACGGTACTATACATAAATCCGGGCCTTCGTTGTATATTAGTATTTATAATAATTTTAATATAAATTTTAATATTTTATTTTTTATTTTTACAAAAGGTACCTAAAATATTCGGTACACAGCTTCTTTTGCTGTTATATATCTCTACAAAATATCAGTTATATTAATTACCCTAAAATAAGTTAAAAACACAAGTACACTAATTTACTGCAGTTTAGTATGAAAATCAACATTTTTTAAAAAGTATTTATGAATTAAAAAAAAAATATTATTACACAAAATTATGTAGTAAGAATTCAAATTATTTATATACCAATAATGTATAAAGATATGGTGACTGGGGTGGCACGACTCATTTAGTTTTCTAATTTAAATTAATAATATGTATATATTATGTTTTATCCCCAGAACCCACAGTACCATAGTACTCACTTACCCCCCCCCAACCCTTTGGGGGGAGGGGGCCTGCTTGCAGTAAATGATTTATCAAGATAATAGATCTGAAAATATTGAAGAAAACCTATATTAAATCACTAGTTTAGTCAAAATTTAAAAAATAGAAAAAGACATTTTACTGCATTAATTTACATTGCATATCTAAAATACATATTATTTTTGTTCCTTCACAATTTATTTTATTAAAAACAATTATGTTTTAATGTATTTAAACGAATTTCTACTTAATACATAAATTATTAAACGTATCAATTGGTTAGGTTAGGCTACCATACCTAACAAAATTCACAAATATAACCAAAAAGCCGTTCTAATTATTTTAAAAAAGAAATTTAAAAATCGTTCTCGAACAAATGTATGAGTTAATGTTAATATTTGCTCGTTGTAAAACACTACAACACTTCATATAATTTATACATAATGTATATATCATAAAACAACATTTGATACGATATTCACTTGGAATATATTTTTAATAGTTTTTAGACAAGTAAACAGAAACTTCAGAAAAAGAAGAGACATATAAATAAAACAAAATACGACTAAAATATAGCCAGCGTAACACTTGCCATCATTAGACATATTTACGTTAAACTATTTTTAAGTCTGAATGACATATGGGTTGTGTTATTCAAATAAAATGTATAAAATACACGAATTTATAACAAATTTAGTAAAATCAAAATTCATAGAATAAACGTGTACACATCACATTATTGATATTAAATTTACAATTTGAAATACAACCTTGTGCACCGTAAACATTGATTTATTTTAATGTTACTAAAGGCAAATAATGAGAAAAAGATTAGAGCATATTGTATTTTAATGATTTTAAATACGATTTGTGTCTATATTGTTTCAAATGAAATAATAATAATAAAAAACATCTCCCATGTCTACATTATCTATCCATTCGGTACCCATCCCAAACGCTTAAGTCTTCATATTATTATGTCAACCTGATCACTTCTAACGTCATCCAAAACCGAAAATTGTTTTTGTATTATGTCGCATGTTTGACACGTCGCACATTACACAAACAAGTAATATCAATAATTCACTCAATTGATAACAAGTATGAGTTTTTTCTAGCTTTTTTATAATTTCGTTTTTTTATTTTTTTATTTGTTTTTTACCAAACTGCTGTTATGGTGTTCATATAAATCAACAAACTATACAACGCATTCTGCCGTGATAACAATGCGTACAATGGGCTCTCTATATTATATATTATATTATTCTCGGCTGCGTAATTATTATACGGGCTCGCTTCTGTAAGCCCCCGGACAGGCAAATTGTTATTTAGCCCCGTCGTTATGGATCCCAGTTTAAATTCAGTGAAAATGAAGTACGCTAGGTTATATCGGAGTGATTATTATCATTTTTTTTTTTTTTATTTTATAGATTTATTTTGAAATATATTTATATACATGTGTGTGTGTGTATAATATATATATATGACGTATTTTTAAATCGTGCGAGTTTGCGGATTATTCCCGATAAATACCGCGATATTTAAAAAACAAAAAAAAACCCTCATTATTTTTCTGCCATTACATTAACATTGGCTAAACATAAATTATATGCGTATTTTATACAATATAATTTATTTGATAATAAATAGATTTTATAATACCTATTTGGTGTATTGTTGTGTTATTTTATTGATTGGTTTTTTTGTTTGAACTATTTAAAACGGACAAAATTTGATGAAATTGCAGTACTTCAAAGTTTAATTTTATTCAATGTATCGAAACAACTAAAATAGCTCAAGTTATTTCAAAAATCAATTACAATACTGTTTTAATATCATTTAAACATTTTTATGTAGATTCTTGGTTTTTTTTATTTTGGTTAACATTGTTAAAAAAATGTTATCAATTAATTTTAGATTCCAGTAATATATCGAAATTCAAAATATCCTATTGTTCTAAATTAGAAATAATTTGTTACTAAACGTGAAATGTATTAAAACTATAGAGTTTACTTAAAAAGAAAAAAATAACATTAGGATTTATTGTAGTTTCATCAAATTTCGTCTAATTGATATAACTTTTTTTTTAAAATTATATCTACAAACAAATATTAATCATAAAATAAGGATTAAAAGAACAACAAACATATGATTTTTACAAAGTTTATATATTTTTTTCATAAAGACGTAGACATTTCTGAAAATAGTATCATCAAATTATAATTTTACTAGAAATAATTGATGTACCTGTGTTTGCTTATGAAACATGCTGCATATTAATGTATAGATATTTATCTATGAGAATATAACAGACTGTTGATTACACACGAAATACAGATAAAGTACGTAACATCGCACAGCACGGTAGGTGTGTTATTAAAATAATGTTTTCGGTCGAAGTCGGGCGAAACAATTTTTAATATAATAATTAGATCAAATTATTTTGACGTATACCGTTTTTCTACGGTACGAAAATGAAATCTCGTAAACACGTACACGATCGTTCTTTCAACGAGATCGCATCGCATAGCAACAGTATTTCATGATAACTTAGCCGAATTCATATAATATAATACTGAATCAAATGTTAAACCGCTTGAAAAAAAAAAATATTTTCAAAAACGATTTTTAAAATATTTTTATAGGTTCAAAATTTTTTAAATTTTAAAAAAAATCGGATTATTTCAGGTAAACAAACATATTCCGAATACACTAAATTTGTTTTGCGTTAATACTGACGTATGATGACTTGACCATAGATACGATTATGTCATAAGTTATTTCGCAGATGAATAATTGTTAAACATGTAAATGAAACATTCTCACTCGGTATTCTCTATAAACTTCTCTCGAGTCTCCATAACTTTCCCGTTACGTCCGCTCAAAACGTACGCGTAGGTACGCGGCCACGTCATTATTTAAAAACCGTCGACTACTCGGACAGCATAAAAACGTTTTACGTTGAACGACTGTTTCCGTAAACTACGAGTTATTTTTACCTCTAATCACACAAAAACCTAAACAACACAATTGACCTACCACAAACTCCACCTAAACCCCATAAGGGCATACTGAATTTAATTCCAGGGATGAGTCGAGCCATTAAACATAAATTTCAATTCAAACTTCCCAATCCCAATGTCTCCGTCAAATTACTGCCGTACCGCTATACGTTTCAAATGATGAACTTCACAAAGACCCCTGTATTCCATTATTCTAAAATGTTGCTAAACTTTTTATAAACGATACAGCTTCAACCTGTCCAATTCCCGTAATCCTCTTATCACTGAATATTGTCTGCCGGTTGAATATTAGGGGTGACCCCAACAGACGCTTGAAACGTAAACAGTGTAGTGATCTATTAACGGACCGAAGCCAATTTATGCACGTCATAAAGTTTCATTAACGGATGCTTTTTCATTAGCATTACCTCATATTATTTGTCTATTTCACGCGCGATAGATATCGGTTGCGCCTGTCTCAAAGATTATTCATACCGACCGTGTAAACATGTATGAAAATAAATAAAAATTCCATTACTCATCCAACGGCATAGAAATATCGTCTGAACATATGTAGTATAAATATAGATGAAAATTAATAAAAAAAAAAAAAAAATTAAAACTTCATGTATTTTGTTGTTTTCTGAATTACACTAAAAAACTAAATAAGTAATAATAAATCACATTTTGTCATATATGATATTATTAATAAAATTTAAATTAAATTCTTTTCGAACTACCGGAAAATTTTAAAAATTACTTCTAGACACTCTAAAGTACCACGTGCGTTCAATTCGCAAACTACGTATTGCGTTACACGAAACTTTTGATGTTTTTATACTACGTTAAAAACATCATACAAGTAAAAACGCGTTGTAGAAGCGTTATGTATAACATGAAAAACGAAAAAAAAAAAACAGTATCCGCAGTCGGAGAACGCGTTGTAAGACTTTCCGGCGAATCGCATTTCAGTCAATTACAGTCCGTCGCGGACTGAATAAACGAGCAAAAATACGGATTTTCTCTCACCAAGCAAAGCGACGTTGGCCACGACAATTGTTCGCGGGAAACATTTCGAAAAAGTGTTTCGACCGCTTCGACAACGATCGGTCGGATCGACAGTAAACCATCGGAGGAACGCAGCGCGATAAACGTCGTTATAAAATAATCGTTGTTTTTCGTCGTGCGCGCGTACTGCGCAAACCGCGTTATTAAAACGCATTAATTCTAATAATATCCGCGCGTACGAGTTCAGAGGAAATAACGCGCGCACACATACGCGTATATATTATATATTATATTGTTCGCTCCCGCAGACGCGGGAAGATATAGTCCCGTAGGAATATTTACGTCCGTATTTACGCGCACGCGCGTATTTACTATCTTAAACGGTATTATAAATTGCGCCGTCGGCTCCGGCATTAGCTCCGGCTTCTGTCGCGCGTTTCCTTCCGCGTCGTCCACGAACCCGGCCGACCGACGTTACTACGGCGAAATCGTTATTTCCGCGATGACTTTTTTGCCGAGTACTGGACGGGCAGCAACCAGTCGCCCGTAAAACGCCGGGCGCACGAAATCCACGACCGCGCCGTGTTCGTCACGCGCGACCGTTGGAAATCGCCGTCCGACAACCCCGTTACAGTTCACTTACTTACGAAAATATGCGTTTTAGTACGAAACCGGCAAACCGGATGGACGTTTGAACTCGCTTGTTGACGCCGGTTATCCGTTCCGAATCACGGAGGGACGACGGAAATTCCGATTTCGGTATTTTGTCGACGTGGGAACAGGATTTAAATCGATCGGGATCATGGGAACGACGCTGTTGCTCAACGCAATGTCACTTGGATTCAGACGGTCTCGGTGTTTGGTTGTCATCGTTAACAGTGAACCTTGCTCGCGTAAACAAGTAGTTGATAAAACCACGAGACCTTGTCTGGCGAGCGTTCTGGGGATATCATATCAGAGTTAGCGAATTCTCATTTCAGTTATAGTCGAAACTATATATATACATATATATTAACTAATCGTAATTGACGTTGAGAGTTAAATATGTTTAAACGCTTGAATTAAATTTCTTAAAAAAATCGTCCGTCGAACGAAAAACGAAAAAGTTGCGACCGGATGCTCGTGGTCACCGGAAGTTCGTTAGTATAGTTCGTTGTATTTTGCTCGTCGTGACCGATATTTCGTTTTAACCAGACCCGACTCAAGGGGTACACAACATAGGCACACGCCTAGGGCGGCATTTCGAGATTTGGTATTATACGTGATTTTTATAAAAATCATTACGTATTATATTGTATAATAAAACATACGAATCTAAACATTATTTTCTTATAATATTTACATCAAATGATACATCGAACTTGTATAATACGTTCTTCGATTTTATGTTCCAATCAAAATCTAAATTTCACCTATAGGTGTGTTTAAACGCTCGAGCCGGGCCTGGTTATAACCATACTCGTATGATTTAACGCACAACCTCGTTTGGTCTCGTGCTGTGTTCCGCACGGTCTACACAAGTATCTCGTTCTAAACGACGTTCGTTGTAATGATTTCCACTGCATATACATATTGTATTGATCAAACTTGAGTGGTATTCGAAATACGGTGTTCCGAATACTTTTTACAACTCAAACATATTTTAAATAGTACCTACACGATATTTCATATTATTTTTGATAAATTCATATTGATTTCAATATATCTGTTTGTTTTCGATGAAATAAACAGTTTTAACGTACATTTTATGTTTGCTAACATATTATTATTAGTATTATTTTATTATAATACATATTATAATTAGTAGTGTCAGGTCATATATTATATTATAATATTACTAAATATTATAAGACGAAAATTTTTTTGAATATTGAGAATGTAAAACAGAATATAGAAGACTATAAGTCATTGAGAGCATAAAAAGCTTCTAAGTTTTACAAAAAATAATAACGTATAACTTTAATCTAAAAAATAATAATTTCAAAAAGAAATATAAGTAGGAAATGGCAGCAGTAGGTATTTAAAGCGACATTAATTATTTTATCAATAATCTTGCTATATTTGGTGTTTTAACCCCAGCTTTACTCAAATAATCAAGTTGATCTCATTGTGTTATATTTTATAATTAATTGATACTATTAATTTACTTCTTAATTAACGTGGTATTTTGTAGACACAGAATTTTAAAAAAAATTATCAGACTCCCCAAATATATATTAACAATTTTTTTTTATTCCATCAAATAATAATATAATTACTATATTTGATATTCGTATTAGTGGAAACTAGTAAAAAAAAAATATATATTCTAAAAGTATTTAGAATACTTCTTGCGAAGCATTCAGAATACTTAGGAAATACTATTGCCATAAAGCATTCGAATACGTACTCTGTACACTTTTTTTCAAAGTAATCGGAATATGTGCTTCACATACTTTTAAAAGGTATTTTCCCCAAGTCTGATATTGATATACAAACGGTATTTCGACGGGGACGAACGCATACCGGGTCAGACGCGGATTCAGGGAGGGGGGGGCGAAGAGGACGGCTGCCCCCCCTCCCGTAGGCTGTGTTTTACTTAGGAAAAAATTCCTAATAAGAATACTCAACAAAAATGTTGAATTATTCGTGACGAACGACCGTCTCAATTTTAATATATAAAAAATATTCTAATCTAATCGAATATAATAACATAATTTAATAGTTTTGGGAAAATTCGAGCGATAATCGTTCGACGTTTGTAGAATGAACGGCCATTCGATAGTAAATAGCAATCGGTGATCAGCGTCATCATCACGTTTCTCGAATATTTTGTCGTCATGTCGCCTTGTTTTTACAGTCCCGGCCCGTCTGTCGAGTCCGAAAATATCTGTTCAATCTCGTTACGCGTTTGTATTTCATGTCGACAAACACACACACACATTAGACAGGTATTTTATTTTCGAACGTGCAATATTCGCCTTTCGTCCCCTCCGCCGCCAACAACCGGCAATTCAAATCGATATCCGCAAATAGTGTAACGGGGACGACGACGTCAAACAGACGACACCCGTTTGCGGAAACCGTCGGAATTTTCGTCCCACTCAAACCGGTACGCGCCGCGAAGTTATGCGTTGATAACGCTGTCCGGCCGCGAGCCCGTTTTGATTACGTGACGACTTGCAGTAACGGCACACGACAAACGTCCCCGTGCTGACATACTCGAAACGGACCGGTTAGGTCTTAATTGTGCGAGCCGATCGACCCGGAATTCATTACGCCGTTGCTGTTGTACGACCGACGCGCGCGCGCGAACGTTAACGGGATCCGTACGATAACAACACGGACGTCTTCATCGTTCGACGTGAATTTATAAACACCCGAGAAACGTGGTTCTCGCGGACGGCGACGACCATAAACATAGCGAATCTCTATGGGGACCGTCGGATGTCGTTTGGTGTGCGTTCGGTTTGTACGCTTCTCACTACACGTATCGATTTGTAAAACACCGATCGATAACCAAATGTTTCTCGTGTTTTTCCGAAAATACTTAATTCCCGTAAGGTAAAACAACGTTTCCGTCGTTAATATATTAGCCATCGTATTCATTCGAAAATTCGGTACGCCCCGAAAGAATTTCAAACAAACGTTTCCGCTCGGACTGAACCAGGACTCGGAATTTCGAAATGTACGAAAATAAAATAAAATGTTTAAAAAAAAATGAAAACGAAAATCTATTACCGATTTGAACGTTATCAAAACGAAAACGACGTTCGAAAAACGCGTTACATTTAGGCACGGGACGTTTTTGATTGGGAAATCAATAAACGCGCTGGTATATTCGACTCAGTGTCCCACGAACTGTTGTAATGTCGACAATTAATTCGGGTACACAACTTTCAGGCCGTACGCGCGCATCGCTTGGCGTTTTTTAATCAGCGGCGGAAAAGCGTGATTTACGGTCGCGGGGACGGGAATAACAGTATTGCAGGAGATCGTGATATCCGGACTGCGGCGGCGGCGGCGGAACGCATTTTTTTTCTACATTATTATCATTATTTTCCGCCGGCGCGGGAACGAAGAAAACCGTTCGACAGGCAACTTTATTAAACGTATGCAACGTACGTATTTCCCCAGAGCCGGTCGGCAAACAGGCTTTGAATGATTTGTAAGCCACGGGAAATAAAAAAACCGCGTTGTTTCGCTCTCGATGTGTTCGCCGGCAATTCTCCGGAGAGTTTATTCACTCATACATATTTTATCGCCAAACTTCGGTCTGGTCAGGAAACTACAGTTTTCTTATGTTCCCCCGCTTGCATATCTTTCATGCGTCCCGTCCATGAAATTAAAAATAAACGAGACATGGCAGCATTTTGCGTTGAACAAAAAACGGAAAAATTTAAATTAAATTTGTTTTTTTTTTTTCAAAACCATTTTCACCCCGTTTTTCATCTGTCTGTACTTCCATATAATGACGATGGCGTAGTTCTTTTTCTTCGATAAAATTTTTTTTTTTAACAATTTCATACATTTTTGTAAGTTATGAAAATTTAAATCATTATTTTAACTCACAATATTTTATTTTTCTATCGTCCGCCAGTTCTAAATGTCGGTCCTATTAAAAGTTTTCAAAATAATTGAAGTATTTAACGTCTACGTTGTTATTTTGATATGGTAGTCGCTCGTGTATTTCGTCATCTGAACCGCACAGAATTCTACGTGAAATGTTAATAAACAAATTGTTACCTTAAATGTACTTTGTGTGTATTTTAAAAGTGAATTACAATTTTGTAGTTTTCTGAAAATTAAAATGACAAAAAGGGTAACATTTTATTACGAATTTAGGATGATTAACGAGTTATCAATAACGTTATTTCTTGAATTATAAATTAAGTCGGTATAAATATTTGTCTCTGATCTGTTCGCTTAAATATGCGTATGCGATATATACGATGTTATTATCTTGTGAAAATCTATTCGATCACAATTAATATATCAAATGCGATTTATTTGAAGGTAGAAACGTTCGGTTTCATGTTCTACAAACGTACAATGTTTATAAAATGTGTACGCGAGCATATAAAGTAAGTATTCATCGACACATTTACGGGGCAATTATATTATCATAACGACATCAATGTATTTAAACGAAAGGATCGGTCGGATTTATTTAATACGTCGGGCTTTGTACTATTTTATTTCATTTCGTATATCGAGTTTTTAATATATAACTTTGTCGTTGTCGTAAAAAACAATATGTTTGATTGTATTACGTTTTATTCAATTTAGCGGAAAATGTGAACGGGGTTTTTTTTTTTTTTTTTTAAGCGCAATACAATCGTCCCGCGGTATATGTGCACATTATATTAACCTGTGCATTAAAACGTCCGTACAGTTTAATTAAATTCAATGAATTCAATGCGGGACACGTGTGGACGAGTAAACAGCGTTCGCGTGTGTGTTAAGTAGAGCAAACAAAATGATAATAAAAAAAAAACCACCCCTCCCGTAATACGAGTGGCGTGGCGCGAAAACGGGAATGAAAACTTGAAAAGAAAAACGGGAAAATCGTGTAAACCGTATACGGTTGTGACGTGACGTTTCGGCTGACGCGTTGAAAGCGCGGCGGAGAAACATAATTTGGTTTTCCGAACCAGCGATATTTTTAATTCTCGTGTTCGGATCGCGACGGGGCCGTCCTGAAAACACCTCGCGCGCACAAAACCCGCGAGAGCGTTATATCACGCGACCGGGAACGGTGACGGAGAGATGGGCGAAAACTTACGAGTATACATATACACACTAAAATAAAATTAATTAATAATATACGTACACATGAATTGAATTTCAGTTTTTCGTATGTAAAACTGCAAGTGTTCAATAAATTAATATAATCAATAATTACATATTACATAGTATATTATATATATATATATAGCTAATAGTCATATTGGTAAATACTATACACTAGGTCATAGTATTGAGTAGTAAACGGGTGTTGGATACTTAAAATATTATAACTTTACTGTATTTTATATACCGTCTTATGGAAGAAAATTATGAGCTAAAAAAAAAAAGTGCATAAAGCTGTTTGTTATAACATAATTTGTTTATAGCCTCCCATCAATATTATAAAAAAATAACTGCGAAAAAAGGCCGGGCACACTCAAATGTAAGACTCTGGGTCCGCTCGTGTATATATATATATATACAGGGTCCGGCAGTGAAACCGGATGATCTGAGGTGGGAATAAAAGCTCGTAAGTTTATAACAAGGACGACGGTCTTTACGGTCTGCCATTTAGTTTCCAACAACGGATCGTTGGACGGGTGAACGACGCGGCTTCGCAGTTAAAGCGTATTATCAAAATGTCGATACAAGTTTTATTCAAGCACGTCGTGTTTTTCGACGTCATTTCGTAATACCGCGCAACCAGCCTCTTCCGTCGGACAACGCGATTCGAATGTGGCTAGACAACTTCGAGCCAACTGAATAAATAAAACAGAAAAAAGAGATGGAAGTGCAAGAACCGTTCGAACCCCTGAAAACACCGAACGTGTTCGACAGGCGATGCAAAAATGTCCGTGCCGATCGGCCATACGTCATGCCGCACGTCTTGATCCGTGAGAATCGTGTTCTGCGTCTGGACCTTTATTTCCAACCTTACAAAATTCGGAAATCTCTTAATCCGCGCGATTATCAAAAACGAATTTTGTAAAGACGTGCCGAGGGAGTCTGAACAAAATGACGACCAAGTCGACGACTCGTAGACGAGCGATGAGGCGCACTTCCGCCTCACTGGTTTCGTGAATAAACGAAAAATTAAGATATCGGTCAGACGGAAATCCTCGTTTACTTCGCGAAACATCTATTCACTCTCAAAAAGTTACAGCACGGTGCACGATTTCGGCGAATGGAATAGTCTTTTTCGAGAACGATACTGAAAACGCGGTGACCGTTAATACTGAGCGACACGATGCAACGGTTCGTGAATTCTCTTACACCACAACTCGCCCGTTTTCCAGTAAACGAAAACACACTTTTTCGGCAAGCCGCTCGGCGAGAATTGCCGGTGAACGATGTGAACGCTTTGTTCTCGGGCCGCGTCATTTCACGAAATGGGTATGTCTCTTGGCCCTCTCGCTCTCCCGATTTAACGGCTTGTGACTTTTTTCATAAGACAACGCATTCGGGACGAGATCGGACCAACGTCCGTTAATATGCAAAACATCCAATTTCGACTACAAGAACGCACACATTTCAGCGGAGGTCATTTGTCAAACGTAGTGCGTAGAATATGGTTTTTTTTTTGACTTAATATTCGTCAAAATAAAAAATGAATTGATTCTTTAAAAGAATAATAAAAATATCGTTCCTGTTTCATTTATATATATATATATATCACGATGAAGAAAAAGAGAAGAAAAACAAACGCGCGGTCCGTGTGTTACGAGTTGCAGTTCTCTCCTCCGCCCCGTCCGGACAAGTTTACGGGCCGAACGTTTTCACGACAAGTCGGAAACGTATTCCATCGCGTGTCGTATCGATTTTTTCGCTTTTTCGCGGTTTTTTTTTTTTGTTTCAACTCTTACGACAAAGCGTCTCGTACGCCTCGTTTCGCGGTGCACACGCGTACGTGTACTCGCCAACAAGTGAACCGTACGAATTTTCACCCTCCCCCGGACGTTTGTCGTTTACCCGAACTGCCGGCGTGTACGACGGTCTCGACGAAATAAAACGGACGCGGGGACGCACTCCGTGACGGGTTTTCCGTCGCCACGCGTTCCGCCGTTCCCCGGCGAACCCCGCGCGTTCTTTCAAGTCCGAAACAATCGCTTTGCGCGTGCTGACGCAAATGATTTCGGCAAAAGCGTCGCGGTCGTTTTTCCAACCGTGGACCGTCGAAATCGCTGGACCCGTGCGGTTTTGCCGTTTCGAAAACGCACCGTCGCGACGGTCAGTCGTGTGTTTCGTCCGGAGCCACGTGTTTCCACTTTCACGCGTGCGACATTATATGTCGGTTTCCCATTGCGAACTTTCTCAAACAAACGGATTTCAACTTTTCGACGCTTTGATAGTGTGTGTATACATATGTTTGTGTGTGTGTGTACATGAAATACTCTGTTCACATCGACGAACTCACAATTTCGCACGACACATTATTACGATTAAAATATCGTGTACACAAAACTAACTGGCAATTGTTATGACACTGATGCCATGGTATATTTTATAATTTCAGTCTTTTTTTTTTTAATTACACATTTTCATTAAAATTATATGTATTAAGAAAAGACGTTTTTCATTAGAGTACGCCATGCTATTCAAATTTACAATATAAAAACTCCGATAAATCAAAGAAATTAATGACCAAATATTAAGAAAAGTTTTTATCGCCCGTCTTTTTCCAAAAACGGCTAATTTGAATTTTATAAAAAATTTACTTGAAAAAATTTTTAAATATGGATTTCCTTACTTAAAGTATTGAATATGCAACGCTATAGTTGTGTGGCGTAAGTAATAATCGTGTGTAAATTATAAGAATTCTCTCCCGAAAAAAAAATAATAATTATAAAATATTTCCGTGGAACTAAAGTTGTTTTATGTTTAATATATATATAGATATATTATCATGTTATAATTTACAATTGAACATGCTCGTCGACCATCAAACAATCGATAAAATATTATACGAGACGAATGATTTTAATACGGTTTTCATTGTCAAAATATTAAAATTTTATCGTCACAAACTTTGTTGGCTTTTAACTGCACACGAAATGAAAAATGTTCAATAAATTTTATGTAGAGGAAAGTCGAACGAAAAATCGACATTCTTACTGCGTTGAATAATAGTCGTCAAGAATAAATTTAAAAAATGTTCCTTCGTGTAAACTTTTAGTTTACCAACAAAGTGGTCGGTAACAGTTAGTCACGCGTTATAAGCTATTGTCGATTGCTAATATTATGTATGACAAATGTCTAAAAGAATTTTGCGTACTCTTATTCGGACAACAAATACTTCTTATACTTCTCATACTTTCTTGTGCGAATAAAAATATGAAGACAAAGTCGTGCAGACAGGTATATAGGGCACTCTAACAATTGTTTAAACTAACGTCTTTTGAAATAATCAATTAGACAGTCATTTGAATGTCGCGGTATTCGTTGACATTTTAGTTTGTGTGATTTCACATCATTTCTCGACGGGTTCAGTGAATACGGGCAAAACCGTTCGAAACATAATACGGTACACGGATTTTTATTTTTAACATTGAATTCGTCACAACTAACGACTGAAGATGAATTTACGGGTTTTCAACGTTTAGGTTAAAATTGTTTCTAAAAGAAATGCGGCAACATTAATGAAATCGAACGAGAATCGTCTGCGTTCAAATTCAAATTACATGTCACAAAAAATGATATTTCAAATGAACGACCGCCAAATGCCATATTATTTTACATTCCCATTGTCTGATACACAATAACATATCTGCATTAGGCGGTAACACTATATCGTATTATTTATAATTATTATTTGTTTTTTTGTAACGTTATTCGAACTCAAATTTCAATTTTACGTCGTTTTAAAAATCGAATTCAGCTTTTAAGAACAACATGGAATCCGGTGTTCACTCGAAATGCGAAACCGGCCGCTCCGTTATCCTCAGCAAAACTGCCACCGCGGTTCTCGTGTGAAGTTTTGCACGCGCATAACAATTACCGCAAAACACTGGCCGGTGGCCCGAATACGAGAATTATATCCAGAACTCGATAACTGTTTTAACAATGAAAGTTCACCGCGTAACGCAGTGGTTCGTGCGTCGGTCGTGTTGTAGTATTTATGATGACCGCGTACAAATCGGAAACGCACGCTCGGCCGACGACGCGCGAGTCGGTCACACCCAGTGGCGTAGATACGATTTTTTTCTAGGGGGGTTTCAAAGGAACTTTTAAAAATTAGAATATTATTGAATAAATAGTAAATATTTTATGTTTACAATAAATGTATTTAACGAATATTAAATTTATTAGCTTCGTGCGCACAAAATCGATGAAACGATATTTTAAAATTTTAAAGGAAAAAACAAGCTTCTTAAGAGCGCTTGGGAGGGGCGGGGGTGTGTGTGTAAACGTCACTGGTCAGACCCGATTACGCCGGTCGGGGTTTCCTTCGGGAATGGCCTCGACGTTTCGCGTTCGACGCTGGGACTCCAGTTGGCCCGACTATCCGGCACAACGCTCGTTGCGAAATATTCGCGCGGACGTGCGCTGGACCGCAAACGTTTTTGAACGTTTTTGAACGGCATTTGAACGACCGGACGTGCGTGTTCGACGAGCAGTTTGTTCCGGGACGACACCGATAACCGTTCCGGCGGGGCATCGTCGACCGTGAACTCGATTCGCGTTAGGTTAGGTTTTTGTTGACTAGCCCGGGCCGCTGGCGGATCAACCGTCACCACGATAGGCCGTCGACGGGCAACCCCGACGGTCCGATACCGAATTTCAGCCGCCTCGCGGTAAGTTCAGCTACCGGTGCACATGTCGCGTGCGCGTGGCTGGCGTAACTTTCCGGCAAAGCCCTAGTCTCGAATTTCGAAACGCATCCAGACGTCCGCCGGAAACAACGTCCCCGGAACGTTTTGTTTCGCACGGTTGTCGTGTACGCGTGACCGTTACTCGTCGAATAACGGTCTACAACACGCTGCCGAAATGACGGCCGCGTTTCAATAGGGTCCGAGAGACCGCCCGGTCATAATGACGTCTTCGGAACGTTTGGAGTTCATCGGAATATTTACGAGCGAATTTAATACAAGAAAAATATCACTAAATCGAGAACACAATACAAATATACATTCGAAATTGTTTTTTTTTTTTTTAATATTAGTTGCCAATGTATAAGCAAATATTTATTTAATGTTGATCGGGGGGTTTTTTTTTTTTTTTTTAATAGAATTTGTAATTCCGAACGGTTTGAGTAAAGTTGTAAGTACGAAAAGTATTGAAAAGTTTTTAAGTTATACCTTTCGAAATTGTTTACTCGTTTTTTTTTAAATTAAATATGACTATGGATTTCGATTTTGTACAGAGTATGTGTTTTTTATTGTGGTTTCAAACATTTTTTTTTTTTACGCCATAAACATGTTCAAGCCAAATTCATACTGCATCATAACGATATGTCGGAAATCGAACACACTTAAAATGCGTTGTAGTTTTTGAGAAAACACGGCATTCGTAATTCGAACGTATATCTATTTAAGCTCAAGTAAAAACAAAAAGATCTTATTGCATTTCTTAAACATTTTTTTTATTCGTTTATCATGAATGTTAAATACTAACCCAACTCTAGTTCGTTCCAAAATTTGTGAAGGAAATAATATAAACTATATAAAGTAAATACCTTAAAACATCTGTAACTGGCTTGCAAAAAAAAATAAATAAAAAAAGGGAAACATTAAATTTGTTTAGTTGACATTTTTATAGTTTCGAATTAATTTGCTCGAGAAATAAATAATTCAACGAGGTCGCGGAAAATTATTTAATATAAAAACATTATATGTTGTGTTAGGCGTTATGAATCCACGTTGTTTTCACTGAAAACGTTTTCAAATGTATCCAAACAATATTAACAGCCCCAGACGACTTGACACAAAAACGATGTTCAAGTATGATTAAAATTGATACTTGTAGGTGCATTTTTCGAAATAATGATTCTAAAAAAGTTTTTTAAAAAAAAAAATGTCCTTTACTACAAAAAACCTTTATAGCACATTACAGTATCGATTTCGATCGGTTGTCGGTATTGTTGTAAAATAAAAAGAATAGATATTGTATCCATACGTGTATTACTTTTGTTATTTTGTGCAACGCAAATCCAAATTTAAATAATGAATATTTCCGATTTTGTAAAATAACGATTTACAGACGACCGACGCGTCCGCAGTTAAAAAGACGTAAAATCCAGTACACGTCTTTTGAAACGACACTTCCACGACGCGTCCGATCGTTATTATATACTTTAAGCCCCGAAATAAAATGGAAAACACAATAAGTCATCAATAGCAATAAACTACACGCATAATGAACACGCTCGACAAAAAGTGTACATGAACACAATGTCGTTACACGTTTATTTCTCTTTAACACTTTCTAACTGTGATTCAATTGGAATTTATTTTTTATTTTTAAACGTACAATGTTACCCGAGTACAATGGACGGGTACGATAAAAAAAAAAAAGCCAAAACAAAATTATTTTACTTTATTAGGACGTAGAGGGGAAATTCTAGACGGGTCAACAACTGGCGCTATCTGTGTACACCCAATACGAAACTTACCGCGAACCGTTAAAAATCAATAGGTAGCTCTGCGCACAAACAGCGTAAAACACACGGTAAACACTCGTCAGTTATCATTTTTCAATCGTTATCCTTTATTTCAAAAACATTACACAGCAATTACGAAATTATTATTTTGACAAAGAGTGAATAGACTAAACTAAGGTTACAATTCTATAATATAAATAGAACGAATACATCAAATGTCGATTATGAAAAATTAATATTAAAGAATACGAAAAAAAGAAAAAATTACATTCTAGTTGTCAATTATGTACTTCCTTTAAAATTACTTGATGTGTAAATTCAATGACGCTTTATAATATAATGGCATTTATAGTACGTTACAATATAAAAGACCAATTTCAATTTTTATTCCAAAGTCATTGGGGACATTATTAAAAAAATAATATCGTTGTTGATTGAAATAAAAAAAAAATCAGTAGAATATTTTAATATAAAAGTAAAACCTATGCTATGAAAAAAAAATTTTTTTTAACGGACATTAAAATAATGAAAATATGATTATTTTTATTAAGGAGTACAATATAAGATAATAGTTGTTAGACATACTTGATTTTGGAGTAAAGACGTTGTAAACTTAACTAATAAAATATGGAATTTTATGATTTCGATACAAATGTGATTTGGAAATAAAAGTTTTTGTTTCTTACAATACGTTATGAATATTAAAATTAAAATGTTTAAATACTAAAAAAAAAAAAAACACGATTACAATATTATTATTATTATAATTGTGTTTGGTTCCAAAGTGATTCCATTTTTTTTTTTTTTTATGTGGGCGCTGCATATGGACAGCCCAAAAACTTGTCGCAAATTCTACCACCTTCACGAAGGCCACTAAGAAATGCGCCGTGCACCGTGGCCGGATAATTACGTATAGTGTGCTCACCTGAAACGATACAAATCGTAGCCGACGGGCGTCATAAGAATCAACATAATACCGTCGTCCACACATTCCGCGCCCTTGATGCGTTACACAACGAACAAGAAAAACGTTCGGATTTTCACGGAGACGGTACAATAGTACACGTCATCCGCGTTAACTCGTCCGCACCCTGTGACGTATGCGGCGGTTTGGAATGGAAATTAATTTTACTCGGAATATATGAAATCCCGAGAGACACCCCACACGTCTCACGCTCTCTTAAGCCCGTCACGGTTGTAAATCAGCTTGACAACTCCTTTAGAAGAAGGATAATCGGTCAACGTGTCGACGGTCAGTGCCGCGAGACCTTGGGGTAACACAATCGGCAGGTGAATCGGATTCATGACTGGCCCCGACGAGACCGTACGTCGTATTCGTTTTTATTCTAGGTTGGGACTTTTTTTTTTTTTCGTTTTCGTTTTCGAAAGGATGAAATGGAGGCAGACTAAACCGTTGAACCCGTTTGAAAAAAAAAAATCTCGTTACGATCTCGACATGTACACGCGCCAGACGGACGACGACTTCTTGACATGTTAATTATAACGGCGCGCGTCATTCTACTCTTGAAATACTTACCGGCAAAATAGAGCCGTTCGCTTCCGTCCGTCGGGTTCGAGCTCGTGTTCGGCTCCGCACTTCTGGAACACGAAACGGGAGCCGCCAACAAGTCGTAATCCGACCCCGAGGCACCGACGGCCACGAACGAGTAGGAGCCGCGGGCCCAAGGATCGGCTCTCCAGCGAGACACCACCGTTTCCTTTGGCTGTGAACAGATGGACGATAAGATTACACGAGGTTCCGTTACGGGACAAAGAGTTAAAAATAATTTCATACATCGTCGGTAAAATAAATCACCGCAACCACACGTGTGCGAACAGACGTAAATCAAAGTCGTAATTTTTAATCAAACGTTGATGAGTCTGTATTGGTGAGTATGTTTTTGATATGGACAACGATGTTTCGAATATATATTTTTAGAAAATAAAACAATTTAAATTTATCCTCAACGCGATTTAATTAGCTGCGTGTTACGAACGTAAAAATATGTAAGAAATTTAAAAATCCAAAATACTAAAAGCGAAAATAAATAACGGACAAGTTATAAGTTGTTCGCGCCACTATGTTATGGAGGTTACCGACCGCGATAAGGCGCACGACCCATGAACGGGCGACGTATGTATTTTTGTGAATAGTCGGAGTTTCCTGTTCGCAATTATCGTCGTCGTCGAGTCGTTCGCGGTGGCGATAATTTTAGTGCAGTGCTGGCCACAAAACAAATGGGCCGGTGGGCAGAAACATAAGTAATAGACGTTCGTTGCGCGTAAAACGTACTGTCGAAATACGATTCTCAATGTAAAAAAAAAGCTTGCAAACGGACAATATTGGAAGCTACAGGAATAACATAACACGTTGAACTCGTGTAATTGTATGATTACGATGGAAATCCGTCTCGGACGTACGAAAGAAAACGCGGTTAAACGGGAGTTCGGGGGCGCTGCCGTCGATTCAATTGGATTAAACGTTCGTTGTTGATTCGGTTAGACGTAACGAGCGGGGAAGAGGTCGGAAACTACAGCGCGACGGACGCGATAGTGTAAGAGAGATTCATGAACTATTGTGTCTCGGATTAGGGTTGAACGTGTCGCGCAGGGGACGTGTCCCGCGGACGGTCAGCGCGGCGTCGTCGTCGATCAAATGAATTGAGACGGAATGATTGAAAACACGTTGGCCCGGATCGGTTCGAACGAAGCGGAAATATCACACGTCGACGAATATATTTTACTGGAGATGTCCCCTTCGAAGTTTTTTCTTTCCCTCCCCTCGCGCGCGTAATAAATCCAACTTTTTAATGAAATCGACGTCGCGTGGTGACGACAGCCGACAGTGCCGTAAAATATGCGTGAAATTATTTTCGAAAATTAAAAAATATAACGGGCGTGCACATGTGCATAAGATCGAAGTTTGCGCGCTTCGGTCGGAGCAGGTCGTCGAACGGCGTCGTACTAAGACAAGCCGCGAGACGTTTCGGTGGACGGGCTGAACAAATATGAGACGTACGACGAAACCCGTTACCGACACCACGGTGGACGGTGAGAAAGTGTTTTGTACGTGCACTTTTTGAAATGCACCGCCGCGTACGGTGACGGGCTATTCGTTGTCGTCGTTGTTGTTGTTAAAAAAAAAACGAATAAATTAAATTTCGCTCGTTGCATTACGACCCGCGGACGGTTTTGAAATCGAACTCGAACTCGAACGCGTACGTTTGAAACGCGTCGTACCGATACACGTTTCGATCCGATCTATTCTAAACACGCGTGAACTACCCCTGAAAGAGGGGTAGTTTCGTCCCCTCCGCCGTTATCACGCCGTCGAATCGTACTCACGTCTGGAACGTTGGCCGTGCCGAATATGCCTCTGAGCACCAACATACACCTGGAGATGATCACGTCGTCCGAAACTTCTTCCATGACGCTGGCCGCCTCGCCCGCGACTAGGGCCAACAGCACGGGCGCGCGATAGAGATTCCAGAACAGGAACAGCTCGCCGCGGCTGGCGGTGGTGCTCCCGATGTGACCGAACAGGTTACCGTTGGGATCCCAGAAAATGCGGTCGAAGCACAACACCACCTTGTTGAGGTTCCCGAAGCCCAGACGTTCGATGGCGGCCACCTTCCAGTCGGGCAGCGGCGGCGAGAACTTCACCGTGTTCGCCAGCGACTGCGTCTTCCGGTTGGTGGACTGCTTTAAGACGCCCAGCGGCAACGTGCACAGCACCACGTCGCCTAGGCAAACGAACGAAAACGGTAAACGTTATTTTCGCTCTGATAACAAATTCGATTAAATCTATCGTGTTGCGCGCAAACAGAAGGACAGGACAGGGGGCAGAAACAGGGAAAATAATGGAAACAATAAAAACATTACACGTCGACAAAAATCAAAACGTAGAATTTATCATATGCGGAAACTACAAGGTAGTAGTTAGGGCTTACAAAAATAAGTATATTATGAAAACCAAATATATATATTATTATTATTGAATGTAACGTTTTTTTTTTTTGGAATAATTTCACAAAACGTGTCAAGTCGAACCGTTTTTATTATATAATAATACAAACAATTTACTTATTGTATTCTATAATCCTATACGATATATTTCTAAATAAATCGTATGGATAAATCGACGGGAACACATACGTATTATGTAGGTTATATTTTTATTTATACTTTATAGGCGCCTTTCTACGTGCGGTTTCAACGAATTTATTTTACATACATATTTTGCCAATAAAAAAACATATTATTTTCCAGTAGCTATACATATATATAAATATATATAGGGATACATATAGTTTATAGCGACGAGACGCGTTTTAGATGTTATATTTAATATATTATTATATAACGGCTGCAGTTTAGTACCGAAATTACTCCAGATATCGAGTTCAGACAGTTTTGTTTGATAACCGATTAAAATTAAGATACGATAAAACAACAAATGTCATTAACACTTTTTTATTTATTTTTTTAATTAACACTAAGACTGCAACGATGAAGACTGTCTAATATTTACCGTGTCGAAAAACAAAACAATAACAAAGTGTTTTTTGCGTAATCGTTTACGGAAAAATAAATAATGTTACGATTTTAATATTTCCTTTCACTTGTTGAATTGGACAAATTTGTACAATCAAACGTAAAATATACTTACAAAGTTTTGTTGAATTGCATATTAATATCACGGTATTATCTTACGTAAGAACTAAACATAAATTCCAACGTTGCAGTATGTAGATAATACACTGAAAATTTGGTAAACACAAACGCGCACACTAACAATTTACTGTTCAAAACAATTGTCGAGTCAACAACGACATTTAATACCGCAATAATATGATATTGGTAAAAGGAACGAGTGCAAACGGCGAATGGAAAACAAAACGTATCGTTTTATAAGCGGGCGAAAGAAAAATGAACGAACGTGTTTATATTTATTTAATTGAAACCTTTAAAATTAAAAAAATATATCCGTTTTAATGTAAACCTCACGTCCGCGGACCAAACTCGTATACAATTTAGTTCGTACGTATTCGACAGAGGTGTTGTGCGCGCCACAGACGGTCGACGTGCATTTAATGTGCACAATGAGAAATACGATTGAAAAAAAAAATAAATAAATATGAAATGAATTACAAACAATAAACGGCTGACGTAACGTATTTGACCACACGGGATAACGGCACGCGCGGGGATTGATAATTTGTCGATTTCGATGGTTTTTTCCCCTTGTCCGTCCAAAAACAAATGAACACAGCACATTGCAACGAATATCCGTTGCCTTTTTTTTTTTCGTCGATTGTTTGCCATCGAATCTCTTCACGTTTTAATTTGAAATCCGAACGCAAATCGCAAAATAATACCGGAGTTATGCCCCCGACCAAACGTCAATTCGACCCGTACCTGTTTCGAACGCATGTATTTATTTAGGATTCGGTTGTGTTCGTACTAGACGAAACGCTATATCGCATTCCGACCCACAGCGTGACCGCTGTCGGTACGCTCGTTATATCCGTGTGCGTGTGTGTACGTTGTGTTCGATTAATTTTTATTAGACATGTCGTTATTACCGCGTGCAATTAATTTATAATATTATAAACATGTATAGGGTCGACAAAAAAGAGAAAAAAACAACGATAAACCAACCGTCGATATCCGAATAAAGTCTTTTTATAGACGCATCAAACGTTATTATCATTATTGCAGGCGTTCAATCGAATGCACTGCTCACCTTTATACACGGGACCAGTCGTATTTGTCCGAGTGTTGTTAGTGGAAATTTCCACGCCGTTCGGCCCATAAGTTATTTCTTTAATAGCAGTGTTCAGTTTGATGTCCAGGCCTTCTGCCAATGCGACAGGCACACACGAATATCCGTTTCGCACTGTGAACAAATATCAATATCGCGTTATTAATTTACATTAATGTATAGGGAAAAAAATCTAGCGATATAAAACCGCACGTCGAAGCCACGACATAGTATGACATTGCTGTCATCGCGGACGAAATATATTCAAAGGTTTTATTATTTATATTTCCCGCATTCAAAATAACCTAAAGGCATACCAAATACAAAACTATTCTTCTTTTTGAAACATATTGGATTACTTCTTGGGAATAATTTTGTCTTTTCATGTCCCCAGGGTTGGTTTTTTCCTCGTCGGAAAAATGCAATTGGACCCAATTTAAAAATAAATTTCAAAAAATACTAGATTTAAACCAGTCAAGGAATCGAGTTCCGATTTACTTTTGCCGAAGATTTGAATCACGATATATTGCTGAGCATACAAAAATAATGTAAAATAGATTCGATTTCGTTATTGTTTTGATAAACAAAAATACAACCGTTATTTATTATTGATCGTCATAAAATATTCCACTACACACATTATGCAAATTATAAATGTTTATGAATTCAACTTGTCAAACCCATCAAACACATTTTCAAACACACATTTTATTGTAAATTACAATCAAATAGAAATTAAATTCTTGAATTTGAAAAAAACTTGTATAAAAACGTACGCGTGAACGCGAATTTCAAATGCAATAATTTGTGTTAAGAAAACGATCTCTGTCGTATCATTATTCTAATTATCGTTCGTCCAAGAACCATGTCCTTGACACGTAACACGATAAATTATTATTATGTGTAAAACGTATACGGATACCGCGAAAACAACTTCTCCACGTGATATTTTCATCCGCGCGTAAAGCCGTTTTTTAATTAATCTCCAAAAGTCACGTGACGACTACTTGGAAACACAGTCGGTGAACTATGCGCCGCTACGAAATGCTGGCTAGAAATCGTCTTACAGATGTTTAGGGAACTTTGGAATTTTGTTTATGACTTTAGTTAATTAGAACTACGGGCGGTATACGCCTAAATAAGCTCTCTGAATGCGTGCTGTAATGCTTGATAACATTCTTCGCCAAACACTTGGTCGTACATACGTATTATAATACCCCGAGATAATAATAAAAGCCAGTTGGGTTTAACGTTATTTGAGTTTATATCGCGACTAACGAAAGGAGATTATTCGCCAAATCTATTATTTGATCACGATTTACCGTTAAACACGTTAATAACTCGAGAAAAAGTTCTGTTGTTTGAATAGTTCTGAAAAACCAACCACTGTTATTGTTTTACAATCGAACATAAAAATATTAATGATTTTCGTGTGCGAAAAGTAATTAACTTTATCGTCGGTCGTAAAAAGAAGAAAATGTTTATTTCTGCACAAATAGATTAGTTTTCGAAAAAAATACATTTCGTCGTACGCGGCGCTTCGTTTATAAATAAAACCATTTTCAATATTTTAACATTAACGTTGTACGTGTCCATCACACCGCCATCGTATGAACTTATTGTACTCAAAATAAATTATCGTTACCCACCGTTGACGCCGACAGAACATTTACTTATTACAAGCAGGTATTCAAATTAAATAATATCCATATACGATTTGTTTTTTTTTTCATACAATTCCATTATACTCGTATTTTATTATTATTATTATTATTTTTTTTTTAACGATTACTGTAAATATAGGTCTATAACGCACAATATAAATTCATGATTTTCAACGTCATTACAGTTAAAAGTCCGGTTTTTTATATCACGCTGTATACTAACTGTTCCCGATAATTTTAAATTAACACATACACTTTACAGTTGTGGTTACATATATACGTTTATTTGCAATTCAAAACGAGTTTTACAAGTTATGATTGTGTTGGAATAATAACAATCACAATATATTCCGACGTACAATGAATTTACAGTAAAAATAATCATTTTATTAGAAAATTGCAATACAACATTAATGTTAGGAACGACTTTTACGTCATACTAATAAAACTTGACTAGATTTTATTATAACTATTATCAATTTTATACTTAACAGACGCAAACTGTAGAACATTAATCGTTGTGATGAAATGTTTTTTTTTTCTTTTCTTTTTTCTTTTTTCAAAAATAACACAATGGTTAAAATGTCCGTCTTACATTATTTATTTGCAACGAACGATCGTTATAATACTAGTCCGACTCTAGACATCATCGGGGAATTTAATTTAAGATAATACAAACCACGCGTTTGAAATAAAATACGTTATTAGGTTTGGAAACAATATATAGACCGCCGCGCAAGTTTTATGGCGTATTGTTTTTCGTGAGTATTTTAGATTATTTTGAAACAAATGGTTTGAAAACATCGTTTTTATAACTCAATTTATTGCAGTAGTTTTTAAAGAAAGTGTTTACTGAACAAACAATATCACCATTTGTGATTATTATAAAAATAACCAAACATCTGTAGACGATAAACAGAAATGATATCATTCGTCTGGTATACATACGCGTATTAGGACAATACGATGAAAATGTCAATAAGCCCGCCGTTGTAATCATTTACAAAATAAATATATTGAACGCCGAGATAGTTTAACCAATACAGCGTTTTGATTAAAAAATTAAATTCGAAGGCCAAATATTGATATGGCCGTTGTACAGTATACAGTACGAGATGAAAGCAAATGAATTAGTCAACATCGAAAAGTCGTATTTGATTAAAAATCGAAAGCGATAAATTCGTTTTCGAGCTTTACAGTAAGTCGGTTTTCAATTTGAAATTGTAATTAATCTTTATATCCTTTTTAGAATTTCCGAATTCCACTAATTCTTTTACAATAGGAAAGAAACATGATTTTCTTTTTTTAAACGTCATTAAACTCCACAATATACATTTAATGTGATGTTTTTTAATTTTAACTTTTGTTACAACCAAGATTTTTATTTTTTTAAACATTTCCCCGTATCGTTCACGTCACGTCTCATTTATGTACATATCATATACTTATATACGTATAGCATCTTCTATAGGAAACATTTACAAAAAATAAGAAGAAAAAGAGAATGTTATGAAAGATATAAAGATAAACGATATTGTGCATTTTTTATCTACCTACGTATTATAAGAATATGATGCTTTGAACAATGTTTTTTTTTTTTTTGGTTTTTTTTTTTTAATAAATCTAGTGGTAAAATATGAAACCGTATTATTTTGGATATTTTCTTATACATTGTCGTGCTTCGTATTGTTATCTTTTTTAACATAAAACGAAGTAAACGGATTCTAAAAATATAATTTCCTCGACAAGAGGAAAACGTCATTATTACACAGGTTATCACACCACATTGCATTAAAACTAGATATCGTATAACCGAGCCGGTTTCGCGTGCGACGCAAGTTGTTTGCGAAATGTCGTTCGTGTATGTTTTTCGTTGGAACAATAAGGAACGGCAAACGATACGTGGGTTTTCGAATGTGTTTGTAATTCGTGACGGTTATTCGACGCGCGTTTTACATGAAAACGTTTCCGTAAACGTTTCGTCGGACACGTATAACGTAGACAAACTATTGAATCCGTCTCGGCGAGCATTTCGACGAAACCTTGAGACAACGCTATGGCGCTTTCACAATACAAAAAACAAAAATCAATCCGTCTTAGCGGCGGGGTTCCCTCGATTCCGACGAGAGATATATTCGTTGCGAACGCGAGAGCAATCGCCAAACGTCGATCAAGAACATTAAGTTCATTAAATGCTGCCCACGGGGTTCGCGACTCGGATCTATACACGCACCGTGACCGGGCCCATTAACGTGCGAATTATTCACGTTGCACGTGGCTCTTATCGTCCAAACTGCCGCCAGACGTTCGGGGCACCGCAAACGACCGTACCGCGATAACGTCGCGCGCCCGTTCACGTGTATACGTTACGAGTGTGAAAACTTTACCGGGGGGGTCGCGTGCGTTGTTTGTCGTGCAAAACACGCGTCGTGGTGTCATCATCATAACGGTTATGATTGGAAATGGTTCCGTCTCTACGCGTGCAATCGTTTTCCATTACCGTCCGAAAATCGACATTTTCGTGGGTGTTTTTTTTTTTTACATTTTTTTACATTTTTTAACAAACCGCGTTCGTCGTAAAATCCGTTTTCGAGTAAAAAAAAAAAAAAAACGTATGATAAACGTCTAGATACCAAAACGATACGGTTTGACGAAACAGAAAACACGAGAATCCGTCGCGTCGAACCAAACCACTATACCAGCTGCTAATACGGATACAATCTATACAATTACGAACGTATTTCGATTCGTTTTATTCGCGACGAATGTCGTGTCCGCCTTATAGCCGGCCGGCGGATCACGCGAGGTTCGGCGAAAGTGTCGATCGGTGACGACGCACCGGTGAGAAAAGCGTTTCGGCCCGTGAACCGTGTGGGTGTTGATTACAACTACTGACGACGTGCCAGACGTCCAGTCGAATAATATCGTTTTCTTAAATACGGTTTTTAAATATTCAAAAGAGAGGCTGAGAGACTGAGAGAGCAAAGAATACCGCCTAAATATACACTAATGGGACCGCATTACTACTCCAGACATTAAGATACACATATACATATATATACGTGCGTACTTGCGTATACCGTGGTATAATACAGGTATGCGTGCGTGCGTGCGTGTGTACACGATAAATAATAAAAATAAAAACGATCGTTCTAATTTAGATGCGAAAACGGATAAAGTCGAACTGTAGGGGGTTTAGTTATAATTGCTCCGATCAACACTACGGCGCGGGTCCAGATACGTATTAAAAGTTTTATCAAGATCCGCTGTTGGCCGTCTCGAGTCCCCCGACCGCTCGTCACGCGCGCACATTTGCCCGCCCGCCCGCCCGCCGACCCGTTTACGATCGTTCCTCGGGGCCGGTGCCGCCGTCTCACTCATTTCTGACAACTGTCGGAATAACTAATGCCCGTTTATACCGAATCGAATAATAATAATAATTATAATTGTAAGAATTGTACGACTACTACTACGACTACGACTACTACTAATAATAAATACTGATTATACGAACGAATGGGGGTTAGGTCAGGTTACGACGGCGGCGCGTGTCCGTTTTTAATTGCGACAAACGACGCGGGGCGTGTGTTCTCGTCATCGAGACGAGAACGTCATGCTTTTTCTTCGACGCGACAAAACGCGTGATAACGATACAACAATGTGTTTGTCCGCGTAATACTGTCGTCACTGTAGGACACTCGGAACGGCATGCGATTGTTTATCGAAATATACGACGTCTTTACAGGTGGGGGGGATATATCCCCCAACATGATCTTTTTGTTATTAAATATTAGTTTTTAACGGTATGCCGTCTATAACATATTTATTAATAATTTTGAGAAAAATTATATTAGTGTAGATAATTTTTGTTTACAATAATCTGATTAAACAATTCACACATTTTGGTATCAATTTTTTCTTTTTTTTATGATGATAGAAACAATTAACTGCCAAATCAAAGTTGCAGCTGTGTTTCACAATCATGGGTTTCATTCAGTCATCATATTTCTATATTATCTAGGATTCACTCCATCAAAGTTAATATTTATTTAATTTAAATCCGCCAACCATGAACAAATATATTCGTATACATCATAAAATAAACTGAGAGAACCCAAATGCTCTACCCAACGTGTTTCACAAAATCTAAGAAGCCGTGTCTGTTTTGCACTCATGCGTGATGATATTATATGATTCTTTAAAACCTAATCATCTTTATTGGATATGCGGAAAAATTTTACAACTTCTTTAATTGTTCCTGTGCAGTATTCCCCTGGTCGCTTTTGAGAAAATCGAAAAACGACCTCTCTAAAATACCAACTAGAGTTCAACCTCGCCCCTGCGTTCGCCCATGCTACAGATGAAGTATTGGGTGAATTGGCAAAGAACGAAAAAATTAGATTTAATAATAATAAAATTATTTAACAAAGTGATCTTTTACCCTTAAACTATGACTTATGTTTTCAATGATCAAAGTTGAAAAATCAGCCTCATCCCCCCTCCACGACTAAATCATCAGACCGCCACTGTACGATGTAACCGTGTTCAGCGACGGACCGGGTACTAAAAAAGGTTCGGGCGAAACCCAATATAACCGTAAGGGGATAACGTGTAGATAAATATGATTATCGGTTCAGACCGCTTGAACACGTTATCGAATTTTTACAGCTGAAACAATACAATTTATAAACGAACGGACAATTGAAACGGACAACGGAATATCCAATTTCCACTTACAACACAACAGCATCGAACAAAATTATTTGGTTCACGCAAATAGGTCTTCTGGTTTTACGTTACGCCACGGTCTTATAAAACCGGCCATGTTACTACCGCCATTGGACTTTGGCGATATTGTTGTCGGACACGACGTGGAAAATAAAACTACGTTTATGCACGCGGACAATTTTCGCATATAAAAATTCGCAATAAAAAATCAAGCAGTAAAATCTACGTAATAAAATCGAGGAGAAATCCGGGTGAAATGATGTATCTGTAGACATCAGCATATTAAGTGATAAGCGTGTTAAGAACGAATTCTAGAGGAACGACGCCGATCTAGACTTTGTCCATCTCAAACGACCCACGTGCTCCGGACGGATAAAATTTACAGCCGTCTTAAAACGCGAAAAAAATAGAGATCGTCATGAATGTTCCGTGTATTAATATTGAATTGGCGGTAACGCAACGAGTTATTTTTACTAAGTCGTGTCCGTGCGACAACAACGTTCGAGAAGTTCTAGTCCGTCACAGCGCTCCGTTGCACACGACCAGACGCCAGCCCCCCCCCCCCCATATTGGAAATTTACATTTTTTTTTGCACAGATATTCAGTATGGAATTTGTATGAATTCGTATGCGATTATTTCGACCAGAATAATTTTAAAAAATTTGGTTTTACATACGAATTCCATACAAAATGTCTGTGCAAAAAAAAAAAAAAATACCGAAATTCAAAAATAAGGATGGGGGGCTGGTGTGACGTACGTCGTCCAGACCCGTTTTGAACACGGAACGCGTACGGAAATCGAAACGTACGTGACCCGTGGCCGTTAGCTACGGGTCCCAACGCGAACGCGACGCGGGGTCTCGTACGCGACACCGAGTGCCGGACGCGCAGCCCGCCAGCCCGGACTTCGGAAACCCGTGTGCATAATATTTACGCGCGAGTGATCCGACGGCCGACACGGACTTACGGGGGGTTTCGGGTTACGTAACCCCGTTGCCGACGGCCAGCGTAGGAATCACCCGGATAATAACGAACAGATTACGTGTAATCCCACGAGATTTCATACGGCCTTTCCCGCGATTCCCGCGGCGCACAAAGACCGTCGGGAACGGCCTGCGCAATCGACCGGCCGTACGCGATATACAAACGTGTATAAACGCGGGTCGCGACGAGCCCGCCAAGACAAATCGGACCGTCCGAGAACGTATTCTGCACGCGGTATCCACTCGGAAGCGGTGGTTCGTCGACACGGATTAACCGTCTTACGAAACGTTTCTGCCGACGTCTCCGGGAACAGGGCCGACGGCCGTTCAATAGTACGTTCGCCGAGTTCAGGCACGCGTCTCTCGGGTCCCGTCCCGAAACGGTTATAAACGTTACGCGCGCGTTATCCACGGCGCTCCGGCGTGACCTGACGGCGGATCGGCACGAGGGATAAAACTCGATAAGCCCTCAGTCCGACGTTGTTGCCCGTCCGGCCACCCGGTCACAAATCACGGACGGGGATGGAAAGGGGGTATGTGGATCACGCCCGGTCCTCTACGACTTTTAATCGGGAACGCGACACCGTTGAAACCCGACGCCGCCGAGCCCGTAAACGACGCGTGAACCCGACACGATCGGACGCGGCCAGCCGGCGCGATCGATTTGGATTTGGCCGGTTCCGTGCGCGAGACCGAAAGCGGACGCGTGGCTATTTCCGGATGACTAGACTACAAACGGACGGGACTGGCCAACAAAATCGGCACGTCTACAAACCACGAGCGTATCTCGGACGTAACCCCCTTGATCACGTCGAGATCGAGCCGGACGAAAAAATGCGACCGAAAGTTCTCGTTTGTTGACAGACGTACACGCGGAGTGAGTATACGTCATGTCACGACCGCGTGTCGTTGAGCGGCACCAACGATTTCGTGTTGATCGTATTTTTCGACGTAGAGGGTGTCACAATGACTGAACGGGTATCTCAAGCACGGATCGGAACACTGTTATGCACAAGTCTTGACGACACTCGGACAACAGGAAGCGGCCTGAAATTGTGGGAAAACGATGCGCCTTGTCAGTTAAGCGGTTTTCGGCCAAAAATCGAACGCCAGTGTTGCAACCCCCCCCCCTCCCCCGGCCCTTTACTCGCCATATCTCACTCCACGTGACTTTCGGCTGTTTCCAAAATTAAAAATCGCATTAAAGGGAACACGTTTTTAGTCGGTCGAAGCTGTAAAAACAAAATCGTCAGAGATATTAAAAGCGTCGCAAGGATTTTCAACATGGTCTCGGCCGACGGATTATACGGATGGAGCGACGTATCAAACGTGAAGGGGAGTATATAGGGGGAGAAAAACGTTAAATTACTAAAAATTTTCAACGAAAAGTTTTTAGAGTGCGGGTCTCGTTATTTAATCAGTCCTCGTATCTACACGTAATACGCGCGTACGTTCAGAAACTAAGTAAATATGGCGAGTCATACATGTGTTTAAAAGCAAAAAAATTGAGACGTCGAGTGAAAATATTATACTGTTCTTGAGACGCGTGTCATAACGGGGCACCGGTTTTATGTATTCCGTCGGCGTAGAAAGATGCCGCCTGCGATTGCAACCGTGTGTTGACAACGGCTTATTATTTCACCTCGTCGTCTTCCGTTCCGGAGTTCCGGCCGCCAAAGATTTTTGTTTTGTCGGCGTTTTTACGTGGAAAAAAACAGATGAAAATCGCTAGGTCCGAACTGTAGGCGGTTAGGGGTGAGGGGGAGGGGACGCGGTCGAGCCAAAATCCGTAAAAAGTTGTCGCGGATGAAAACATTACCGCGGCCAAGCGTGCCCGGTCGTTTATTCCGTACTGCGCTACGCAGTTTTTTAAACGTCTCGGCAATAAGCGTTCGACGTTAACTGTCCGACCTCGTTTCTCCGGAAACTCCACGAATCCGACGCTCGTACGTCCGCTGGTACGGTATTCCCAACATTCGGAAAACGGATCACAGACCGCACAGCTCACTTGTGGCGGGATTTTCAATTGGTTTGTCCGTTTAAAGACGCTAACCGCGCGGCGTGGCTATTACCAACCAGTCTCGAAACGGTTTCATAATTTTTCCCGACGAAATAATCGCCAATGACCATAATTACGGTAACAGAACTCACTTTCCGATCGCACCTCGTATTATCTTGTGCCGCTGCGCGTAACGTTTCCGTTGTTATTGATTACTACACAACGTCCAAATGGAATTTCGACCGAATGAATGAAAACAACACGCGTTTCTTTATATTTTTTAAATACATTCTTGTTGGGTTATTTTTCTGCGCATTTTGGTAAGGTTCGTTATGTTCATTTTTCGTTCGTTACTTTACTATAACTAGGACACTTTAAAATCGTGTGAATATAATAATTGTTTTGATTAAATGGAATATGTCTGATCTAATCGATTTCGGTTAATAAAAATTATATATTAATATTTAGAAAATGAAAAAAAAAAATAGTACTAATTTTACCGAATCGTATACTTCGACAAACAAAATTTTCAAAATAAACATTACAAAAATCCATTGAAAAAAAAAATGATTAAAACCAAATAAAAATTAATTTTTATGCACGTGTTGTAAAATGTTAAATCATCATAAAACGTAAAAAAATTAAGAACACGTCGTTTTTTTTTTTCATTTTGTCGAAATTCCATTTGATCATTGCGTGTTCATTGAAAAATCTCTGCGTACAATGCTAAAAGAATACACCCTGTACACACAGCTTGGGATGGGTATATTGTCGGGACGATGAGTTCGGAGGATTTCAATTACCTTCTCTGCAACCGCGCACTGATGACGTTCTGTTTTGCTTTTTATCATTATTATTCAATTAAATTCTTCAAATACGTGTTACCGATTAAAAACATTGACGAAATACGATCGTCAAAACGTTCCGACTGGAAACTTCGAAAACGAATACCTGCACTCGGCGTAGCCCATATAATTTCACACATCGTCGAGCTAAGCTCGCGATGAGTGTAACGTGTGCGCACGCCTGCGGTCGAGCTGACGAGACAAAAATGGCTTCAAGGCAAGTAAACGATATGTAGAAACACTAAGTTTAAATTATTGCGAATACGATTATACTTTGTAATTACTATGAAAAATAATTAAAAACCGCGTGCCGCAGAAAATGACGATAAAAGCACGTGAGACGTAGAAATGTAGTCGATCGGACAAACCAGAACTATTTCGATTGATTTCAGTTATACATACAATATCGACTTCGATAACCGAAAATCGAACTGAAACTGATAATAAAAAATTGTGCTTGCAATATCACGATTTAAATACTATTGACAATTGTTTTAAATATTATACAAACATAAACATAAACAAACTTATATTATTGTTTGACATTTTAAAATAATGTTTTTTTATATTTATCTACAAATATTTATTATTAGAAATATATGTGTTATAAAACGAATTTTAATAAAAATAGTATTATGAAAATCAACTCAAATACAACAATTCGATATCACATTAACTCCCACACAGTTTTTTTTAACAAAAAAAAATGTTTACCGAATGCGTATTATACATGTATACACGATTCAAGACATCGTCCGAGTATGACATATACTCCGTGTACTTAATAAATACTTTTGGAAAATAATAAATTTGTGTGCAAGATATACATTATTCTACTGATTATTTGATGCTTTTTATACACAAAACGAGTGGATACATTAATAATTTGTTTTTAAATTTTCTCAGACGTTTTCAATTCAGTTTGATTAATAAATCATCGTGATAAATAAATAAGACCGAAACCCAAACCTGCGTATAACGGTAATCATTAATTATTATTAATTTTTCGAAACCGAATAAACAGATATAATATCGCAGCCATTATTCAATTTCGTTAAACACAATGCGTAACGTTTTCAACTCAAGTTTTCATTAAAAAGAAAGTCTACGGTATTTACAATGGTTGGTTGACACAAAGAATTTTGTGTCGTTGCGCACTATAGTCCTTTGTACGCAACCGCGTACAAACGAATTTATCTTGAGGGGAGGGAGGATAATATTTCATTATAGATTATGTTATTAGAGAGGTTTTTTTTAAAATCGACATCAAAGCAGCAAGGCTGGGAAGTAGCGAGTTACGAAATTGTTATAAAATCATTAGTTACTGAAAATCACCAACATGAAATTCGAACTCGGCGACTAAAATTGAATAAGTAACACAGCTCTCGTGTTACATCATTATTTTAAGATAAAAATTATTTTTGGTTGTCAATAAATATAAATATCATAGACACTTTTGGTCTTTTAAACCCTATTTCATAAAGTAACTATTATTGTCAAAAAAACGAAACGACAATTTATATATAACAATTTGTTTTCATTGAGTGGCCAGATGTTATTTGAACAAAATATAAGTTTTTTTTAACACGAAATGTTTTTGGGTTGATGGTAGAGAAAACAATTCCAACAAAGAGACACAAAAAAAAAAACGTTACGAAAAGTTATTATGATTTTAATTCAAATTTTATTTTGAATACTTCAAAGAAAAAGAACATACAAAACTTAAGTAGTAATTAATTTCGATAACAAATTTGAAATCCTATTTGGAAATTGTATTCGTCACAATCCATGAACATACATGGTTCCGTGCACATCACTATTCTTTCTGTTATAAGTTTCTTGTTTGTTTTTAAATTTCGATTCCGTCCGACACAGTATCTCGTTATTGTTTTGAAGCACGAATACACAGCCCGCCGAAGCCTAAACCAAACGTCTTGTGCATCAACGCTTTTAGATTCGCCGGAAATTATTCTGCTTACTGACGATTCGTCTAGCACTTCATCTCGGGGAGATATCGACGATTTCTTAACTCGTCGACGAACTACCGCCGTCAACGGTCTTAACCGGCACGACTCTTTGTGCACAACATATAATACTATTTTGACCGAATGCATCACGTCGCTTATGAGAACAGATTGTGATTTTATTTACGTCCACATACGTGCAGTATGCTTGTAACGGCTCGGGACGAGAAATCAGCGACAAACACTTTTGAATCGAGTAATCTTCGTGGCCGGCCAAACACACCGCGCGTGTGATATCGAATGATATGGAATCACACCGAGGACACGCCGTAATTGGCAGTTTTCTCCCGACAAACATTCCATTATATTTTCCGTGTACCTATTATTTTTTTTTGTATTTCGTACATTGAATTATCTATTGGATTTGCTGCTGCCCGCGTGCGAACACAAAGAGAAGATTTATATGTATATTTCTCTGCTCCGCGCCACTATATTGCGTTCAGCGTGTTCTGTTACGAAAACCGTTTTACATTCATACGTCGCGACACAATAAATCGTGAATTGTTCAAAACGTCGCTCTCTCTCAGCGGACAATTCAACACAAAACAATCGACACAACGTTAAAAACGTATAGCGGTTGGGTTCGTATTAACGCGCGACGCGACGCGATGTCACGTCCGGAATATTTAACGTCGGTATCGAGTGAAAACATCGCGAAGAACAACAAAAAAAATGATAAAAAACGTAAAAGCCGTTGTTCGCGGACCGTATTCGCACGCGGGGCTCCGTTTCGGCGCGCGAAGAGTGGACGGCGCGTGAACACGACGGAGAAACGGGCGGTCGGATTTCGGCAGTCGGAAAATCGATCCCGAACGATACGGGAATCGATATGGCGCCGGCGCTTGGTCAGTACAAATACGAGATCCCGCTGCCGGGAAACGCAAACGCCGATCGGCGGGGCTTCACGTCCCGGAACTATATAAACGTGTATGTATGTATGTATTTTTTTATCGAAGTCATCGAACGAGAAAAGAAAAAGAAACGAAGCCAACACCTATGGTTCAAGTCACCGAAGTCGGACGAGAAGCAATTCGAGAAGAAAGTCAAATGTCGCCGAAAGAACCGAGAATACGGACGAAGAACAAACGCACGTGGCAGGAGTTCGCAGACGGATAAGGACGAAACGTCACGTGAGATACGGAAACCGGAAGAACAGCGGCAGGGACCGCGGCGGGCCTACGAGGGCGACCGGTGGGGGGGAGGAAAAAAAGGGACGAGAACGGGAGAGACTTCCTACGACGGGACGTCCCGCGGTTCCGGTCACGTGCGCCGTGGTGTTGCCGGAGCGAACGCGGCTTAGGTTAGGAGACAAACGACCGACGAAAAAAAGCGAACGAGAAATAAATAACGGAAATCGGCCGCGGCGACGTGGCCCGTTCTCGTCGTAGGCGTCGCCGGTCTCGGCCAAATGCGTTTCTCTTGTCGCCCGCGCGCGCCGCCCCGGGGAACTGCCGAATCCACTTAATTATCATACGCCGCCGCAGGCCCGTCGCCCATAAAACAATCGCGTAAGGACGGCAAACACCGAGTGCCCCGGCGAGACGGAGAGAGAGCGAGAAAAACGTGTTTTCACACACTCGCGCGCGCGCGCGCGCCATAGATCAAGACAAATCCAAAGAAATCTATCAAAACAACACGCGGCCGACGTATAATATATATGCGCGTTACTTTTCGGTCATTGTTTCGTTCAACCTCCTCCACATCGTCCACGTCGTCGTTCCGCTCCGTTGCCGTGAGAAACGTACGTGTTCAACAACCGGCGGCCGCACGACATTTCCATTACGGCCGAGAGAGCGCCGACGACAACGGCCACGCCGACGCGCGTTTCGTTTTCATAAATCGTTTCGTCGGACGCGCGTGTCCGCCGCGTCTGAAAAACGTATTTGGCCGTTCGTGTCGGTGACAGGCAGGCGCGGATCTAAAGTGGGGGGAGGGGCCAAGGGGCGATCGCCCCCCCGTAGACTCTTGTTAAATTTTTTTATCAGTATCGTTTTATAATTCTAACTCTTATCTGTGATACTACAGAAAGACAATTTAAAATGAAGTTGTAGCTATGGGATTTTTCGGTGTATCGCAAACGATTTCCAATAAAAAACGTTTTGGAAAATATTTTATTATTCGATGCGACGAAATGAGGATTAAAGTTGTTTTGATTAAGATGGCCCCCCACCCCCGCCCCCGTAAATAAGTTCTGGATCCGCGCCTGGCGACAGGGCCTCCCCGATGCGATACGAACAATGCGTTCCGTCGTTACGATTTCGCCCGACGTCGTTTCGGACTGGACGTCGGAACACCGCGCGCGGTTCATGGTGACGACCGTTGTCCGGTACGTGCGGTAGTCGAACGGTATGAACCCGCGGACGTTCGGTCGCGGCTCAACGGAGACACACAATCGTTGACACGGTTGGTCGTCGACTGTTGTTAATGGGTTGAGAACGGTGGCGCAGTCGGAATGGCCGTTGTTTCCGATGATGCCGGCCAGAAGTCGTGTTGGCTGTTTTTTTTCTTGGGGGGGAGGTGGACTCGGACCACGCCGAACGTTTGACGAAAGGAACGACAATAAATCCTGCAAGTCACCAAGAAACTCTAAGAAGACTTGGGGGGTGGGGGAATAAAGCGTGTCAAAAAACAAATACGATTCGATTCTACGGTGACGGTTTCAGTTGAAGTTAAACGATGGTTCTGAAGAATTTTATTATTTTGGACGGCATTACACGTTGGAGGAAATGTATTGACCTAGATGGTAGTCGTGTCGAAAAATAATATTATGAAAATAAAGGTAGTTATGTTTACTATACAACTGTTTTTGTTTTATTAATTTAAGTTCAATGGTTTACAAGTTACAGGTATAATGGCCAAATAATATATATATATATATATAAAGAAAATATGCCTAGAGTATTTGATAAATGTTTAAGAAAATAACAACTGGTTTCGGTACTGTAAGTCATAACATTACGTTACGATATAGGAAAAGATTTGAATATATTACACGAACAAACATACATAATTTACATTCAATATTAGAATGATAACTTATTTATAATGTAGTTAAACGTTAATGTTTTTAGTAATATTTTAGATATACAAGCAGATTCGAAAAATAATGATATTTATCAATACATATTAGACGACGATACACAATTTTCTACCAGCTGTTTTAATGTAATCTATGTTAGTTACTATGACCGTCGGTTTATGATTGTCTCTTATCGTGTAGAATATAGTCTGCGTATTTTGTTTATTAACCCGCGCAGAAATTACAAAATTTTTCTTCTGTTATAACACATTGACACGTTTGCGCGGAGATTCGTCGTCTCGTTACAGTTCTTACAGTCGAAACCAGTTGTTACTTTCTTAAACGTTTATCAAATACTCCACGCATATTTCCTTAAAATATATTATTTTTATAACATATATACACTAATTTTATTATACATATTATTTATAAGAGCATCACAATTTTTTAATTTATTTATATACGAGTATATATATATACATATATATCGCAAGTTGGCGAACGATTTGTCGAAGTAGGTCGCACGCAACAAATAACTTCTTCACGGGACACGACAATAATCGGTATACGTTTAATTACGAGCGATCGCGCGTTGAGTTACACGCATTCACAGCCGTAATGTAATGTCCGATCGATATTGGTTTGCGGTCGGACTGTTTGGTCGAATCGGTCGTTTGAAACAAAAAACGGTCGTCGGAGAACTTTACGCGTTTATATATATATATATAGAAACAGCACAAACGGTTGTGGGGGCGGCGTTTTCGTGACGTGAGGTCGACGGAAAACATTGATTGTAATATTGCCGGCCATAGGCGAGCGCACGGGGGTATGCGCAGGTTATGCGCTTGCAGACCGTGTTAAGGGCACAAGAACGTGGGTCACGTAGGCACTGTAAGTATATAGTATAGAATATGGCGTTTAAAATTAAATTGCTTCAAAATATGCCCGATGCTGAGTCTATGCGAGGGCATCAAATGTAAATATACTACACTGGACAAATTGGTTAGGTGATAATGGGCGTTCAGCCATACTTTCAGACTTGTACAAAGCAAGAACGTTTTCAACGTTGACCATTCGTAAAATCTAAATGAAGATCGATAATGACTCAAGAACGACATGATTCGTTAATGCTGGTATTCGTTGAACAAAACATTGTTACTGAAATCGACCCCGAACTAGTCGTGGAAGAATACAACGTACTCATACCGAGAAAAAGAAGACCGGAGAATAACAATGTGAAAAACGTTAAAATATGGTAAAAAATACAAATTAAAAATTTAAACGTGTTATAAAATGTAAATACAAAAAAAATCATTCTTAAACTAGGATCTCGAGCATTTTTCAAATGGCACCTATGATTTATTGGGTGCACATTTTACTCGGTCGCGTACTCCGCAACGGATGCCTGCGCACGCGTATGTTGTCGGCATACGATTACGCGCAGTTATGTGTGTGTTAAAACACGATAACGCACAAGAATTAATCGTAACGTCGTTTCCGATGAATCTAGTTTTACTCGCATAACACGAGTATAACACGCACGAGCATATCTTACGCGACGTGCATAGGATTTCCAAACTATAATCTCTAACGACCGTAGTTATATAATATACGTGTGTGTTAACGTATGAGGCGAGTCTGAAATGCGTATCGTTAATTAACTGTAAAACGTCCAGCGTAGATGCCAATGGTATAACACGTTCGGATTGCAACGTATGGATCGCACGACAATATCGAAAAATCTTGTTGTAGTTATCAGATTGCGATTTGATTATTATTTTTTATTGAAAACACTTTTTGTTTTTCAAACAGAAAACATTGTAAAATTAATGATATTTTGACATTAACAAAAAAAAAAATCTCGTAATCTTGAACTCGTTAATATAGAAATTCGACTACAGAAATTATCGTTTTAACAGAACAATCATAAAAAACCCGTTTAATATCGAAACGTAAATTAAAACTGAAACAACGTATAAGGACGATAAACATAAACGTGAACACGTATGTGTGGAGAAAATGATTAAGAGGAAATGATTAACAGTCTCTGTTCATTCGTATACGAAGAGGAAAAAAAATAAATATATATATATATGTAGACCTATTTTTATGTTACGGGATATTACGGGCGTAAAGAGTATTTGATTTATTATGTAAGAGACATTTCACGACAGGTGTGTTGATAATAAACTAACATTTTTAAGCTGTAAATATCGTAGAAAATAATAGTTTTTTTTTTATTATTATTATTAAAAAACTAATAAAATTTATGGTTATCAAACGTAAAAAAAAAAATATAAAGATCAAGATTATTTTTAACGGCAATCAAATTAAAGTTAAACCCCCTTAAAGTTATAAATATAAACAAACGTCAACGGTCGTGTATAATATACTGTCCGTTCAAGTCGTTTTATGGAATTTTCGTACACGCGCGCACACACACATTTATATACTAAAAATCCACGTCGTGAACAGGTATTTGCGATGTTCACGAAATGATTATTATTGTTTTGGTGTCTTTAAAATGTGTTCAAACCGTGTAAACGTATTTCGCACACGCGTTTTTGACGTTGGCGCCCCCCACGCGTTTATCGGTTATGGCGTTATCTCGCGACGCAGGCGATAAAATCGATCGTCCGATATCTCGTATCACATAACGTGTTCGTCTCGTGTTTTTCGCAATTCCACTTGCCGGAGAGTTCAAGAACACAAACGGTATAAGAATTAGTGATCCAAACGAGTATTTTTTTTATTTCCTTTTTTATGACGTCCGTGTGTTAATTGTACACAAAGTTTTTTTCTTCTTATTTTTTTTTTTTAATATATCGACGATACAGATTACACGTAAAACGCTGAATAATATTATCATCGTGAACAACGTATAATACAACCGTACACTACGTACGGAGCCGCGTCGTAAAGCGATTATTTTATTTTCCCGAGCGTCGCATAAATCGCACGAACATTTGTCACGTAACGAATATATTATGCGTTACAAAACCACATAAATATATAGATCAGACTGAATTAACTGTGCTAAATTCACGCGGCTGGAATGCGGTCCGGTGTCGCGCGCACGTGTAATAAAACTAAAATACGAGTACATCAAGAAACCCTTTCGGCGCACTCACGCAATTTCGAAAAAAAAAAACCCGCTCTCCTGGTCTAGTCGGAATAATAATTATCAATTAATTATTCTTTTGATATACAAATCGATACGGTCCCGGTGACTGGTCGTGACCGTCCGGTTTACAACGTTCATTATCGTGTGACGGGGAAAAAAAGCGTAGGTACGCAATGTAATATCGCGGTCGGACGCGTTGGGTACGATTAAATTTCGTAAATAAACTCGCAGGGGAAAATAATGTGCTCGCGGTGATGTTTTACGGGGACAGAGGGTGGGGGTGCGGAGGAAACAACGTCGTATTCGGCGTGATGGAGCGAGAATAAAAAAGAGATCGACGCGCCGGAATCGCGAGCAGCACACGCTGTGAAACCGACAAAAACGGTTATTTCGAAATCGAATTCGAGACCCGTCGCAAACGGTTAACGGAGACGTTCCGAAAGAAATACATTCCGCCACGCGCCCCGCGGCGGGAAAGCTGGCGCTTAGGGACCCGGCACGGCTTCTGAAAAACGAAGCCGCTGTCGGGGTAGGAGACCGGACACACCCCGGCCCACCCCGGGGGACTTGTGCTCGCGAACCGATACGGTTTTCCGATCGTCGATCGGCGCGGGGAAAACGTCGACACACTCGTCGCAGGGAACGCGCTTAAGTAACGATATTGGGAGGCGAGTCCGGCGCAGGAGCCAGGTGACCGTCGGGCGTCTCAGAGCGTCGCGGTGTCCGAGCTGACGTGACGGGAGAGCGACGGGGACGCGAGTCGCCTTACACCGGCGCACACGGTCGGGTCAGATGGTCGAGGGTTAGGTAACCCGACGAACACGTGGCCGAACCAAACGCGTGTGCGGTCATCGTTGAGTCGCGCGATACGCTCGCGTGTGCACGGTACTCCGTCGTAATCGCGCGTCGACGAGTAGATACCGTATTACGCGACGTCCAGTAACGGTCCGCGTCGAACTGAGCGCACTCGGTGATAACAATGTACCTCGTCGCTGTATGACAGTGCCGTACGCCACGTAATAATGTCGAGACGGTGACGAACAGACTCTGGAAACACGCGCGTTAAAACAGCGATAAATCGACGAACGAACCGAATAAACGTTACACAACACGTTCGCACGAGATTCCCGCGCAATCGAAACCTAGCTAATACGTAATAATTGTTCGTCCGGACGATGTTTTTGATAGTCGCGTAAATACGGCGGCGTATTTAAGGGGGGGAGGGGGGCAATCGTCCCGCGCGTCGCGTTTTTGGAAGTAGCAAAATTTTTTAAGGTTTATGTTTGAACAATGTAGTTGTTCTCGAAATATTCGATATTCGATGTTTTATTTCACAGTTTGGAAAACGAATATGTATAACACCCTGCGTATACCCTATAACGAATTGTGTGTTATCATTTTATAGTTGTAAACATTAAAAACAAACATTTATATTAACATAATATCGATTTATATTATTGATTTATTATTACTTTTACATAAAATATTAATATATGCCTTAAAGGGGTTGTGTATGTCTCGGAAAATCGCTTGGTAAAGCATTTTTTTCTTTTTACGTGCAGTAAGGAGGTCAGAGGGCAGGGGGGGAGTGGCGACAACAAAACGACATGTACTTAAGGCAACAAAATCCTAAAATACATTACTGGGCGTATAATATTACGAGTCCGGACCAAGGACCCTCCGCAGTCAGGAGGGTATTTTTTTGTTTGTTCGTAAAATAAAAGCGTAATAAAACATGTTTTAAATATTGTACGTTGTCCGTTGGGCGTACAGGTTATGCAGGCGCAGAAGTACGTGTGAGGACCGAGAAGACGCCGTTAGTCGAATTAAAAATGAAATTTTCAATAACACGCCCGTTGAACTACGTCTGTACGCCGCGAACAAGAAAATATCTCAATCATCTCTGTGAAACGTCTTTTCGTCCGGCCGCCGCGGCATCGTACGGAGTCGTATTCACATGGTAACGCGCGAGTACTTTCGGCTGCCGTCTCGTTTGCGTCTCTCGTGGGTCTCTTCGGTCGGGGGTGTTTTTTTTATATATAATATTTTTTTTTAAATTTTTGACGACGTCAGCACGTCACTACGATTGTTATATTGTACGGACGGACGTTAGTGGGCACAGGTGATAAACGGAACCGGACCCGTCGCGCGCGTTATAATAAAAATAATACGATTAATACGTCGGACGGTCTCCGTGTGTGTATATATATATATATATGTGCGTGTGTGTATTAACGCACAAGTACGGATCGATTCTAGCCTTGAGCCGCGCCAACGGGTTATAATTAAAACGTTTTAAAACAAATCAACGTTCCGCGGAGGGGAGGGCAAAAGAACCGTCGACTACTACAAAACACAAATCACGCCGTGGGCTACGCCACATTTCAGACTATACATATACTACACCACTACTAAAACACTACCGCGACCATTATCATTCATTCCGCATTAACGATTAATAAAATAATGCTTCCCTTGTGTAATATTAAAAACAGAATACGTGACCGTCTCTCACTCTCTATCTCTCTTTCACTCTTTCACTCGTCTCTCCCCCGAGGAGAAACGGGCAGCTCGCGCCGCCGGCGTGTCCGAACCCTCCGACGTTGGTTTATTCAAAGAATCCTATCGTGTAATTACAATAATAATAATAATGATAATAATGATAATAATGATAATAATATGTATATGTATACGTGCGCCCGTCGTAATAATTTGTTTCGCGAATAGAATTAATCCATCACGATACGAACATGTATATACGACGATTATTTCCGCGCTAATAAGTCGACGGACGGAATTTAATAATAATAATAATAATAATCAGAATATCATCCGAAAAATGTACAAAACGTTCGGCATATTTTTGCATAAATATACAAATTCGAAATTCGTACGCTCTCGTTTTTTAGGATACGCGCTTACGCACGTATATATATGTTCCGCTCAAATAGTTAGATGGAATTTCAATAAGAAAAATACAATACGAGTGTGTAATTTGAAAATATTTCCCCGACGGCTGTGGCGGGGCATGTGGAGGGCCCGGGGACCATGGGGCCGAGTGGAAATTTATTATTCCATACGATACGCATTTGCGGATTTCCGTCCGTCCGTATATTGAGCATACGGCGCGGGGCGCGTTTGCCAATAATACGCAAAAACGTGTTATCCAAATGATTTGGAAACGGTTAACGCGTACGTACGTGCACAGAGACGTCGCACGAACAAAATAACAACCCAACAACTCGGGCGGTAGGGAAAGCCTCGGAAAGCACACCCCGTCATCGAGATAACCGGTTAGAATCAATCCCGGACCGTTCGTCATACAATAACGAACATTGGTACAGAGCACGGTTAAAACGAAAACGTGATAATTATAACTTTATACACGTGACAATCGTCCGTTTCCGCGGTTATCGCCAGAGGTAACTTAAAACACGATTTTCCCCCGATTTCCAGAACGGATCTCTGGTTTCCCGACAATTTTTTTTTCGTCCAACGCATATTATATAGCTCCGGTCTCGTATACACAAGTACTATATACTGACGGTGTTCATCTCGCTCGGACGGTATACTGGACGCGGTTCTCGTCCGACGAGCGGGCGATAATTCATCGCATGTTTTCATTAAGTTTTATACTGCGTGTTGAACGTTTTATGAACGAGTTCCGGCCGTACGCGTCGACTATCGAGTACGTTTTCCGTCGCGTGCAGAATGCATCACAGACCCGTAATTTCGTCTCGACGATTTAATCGGTTTCGGCTTACGCTCCGTTCCGTAATGACGTCCGTGAAACCGACACGAGACACGCGTCGTCGTCGAGTACGCGTACGTACAAACGTAAAACCATCCCGGGAAGTTTTGAATGGAAAAGATTTCACGCCCGCCGACCAGTCGTACTTGCATAAAAAACTACGTGAATTCGAACGCAAGCCGATTCCGTGCCGTACACTATTCCTAGAGTAACGCTTTACACGATCAGCATACGCAGTCGCGCACACCGTATCACGTTTTATACGCTTGAAAAATGTATTTTTTTTCCCCCTTTGTTTTACGAAAATTTCATGTGCGAACGCGACGGACAATCGAGCGTAAAGGTTTTTTATATAATGCGTTTCAGACGAAACATGTGTCCAGTCACATTTCGGATCACGGTTCGTTCGCTGGCGCGGGGCGGTACGATTTTCACCCGGTCTTCGACGCCGCGACAAGCACACCGCGTTTCCGGCGATCGGACAGAAGCGCACTCGGACTTGGCGGACGACTACGCGTTCCCCGGAGCCAAACGTTTGTCGGCACGGCGAGCCGTCGCGTCGGCGCCGCGGAAGGTCCGGCCCGTTTCCGCCCGCGTTACTTAGACGAGCGCGTGTACGGGCGGACGAGAACGGTATCCCGACGACAATCTCGTATGTACCATTACCGTGACCGTCACTGGTGCCGTTCGGATAAGACGGACCGTCGCGGAGTTCGCGTTTATACGGCCGATGCCGATGACGACGACGACGACGATGACGATGACGATGACGATGACGACGGGGGCGACACGGACCGTTTACCGTGCGGACGTGCCGCGATACGATAGGAATGATAGGAACGGTAAATTCCAGATTTCGTTGACCGCACGCCTTCTATTAGCGCTGAGCGCTATTCAAGAGGTGCGGTAGATCAAGACATTGCCGGAGCAAAGCCCAGTGTCGTCTATGGACCACCAGCACCGGACCTGGGCCCGTACCCTTTTGAGCAGAAGGCACGAATCGTTTCCGGTTCACGTGGGTTCCCTCCCTCCCGCTGGGTCTAGTGGTTTTTTACTGTCTAGCGTTTGTCCCACAACCACCACGTTGCAGCCGAGGTAGGCTCCTCAACGGCAAGCCGGTCCGGCGTACAGTGGGGCTCCCCCGCTCCCGTGGTACCAACTGGGTTTTAAGTCGACGTTGGTGGGTCGACCCGGGATCGTATCCCTCCCACTATTCTAGCTCCCCAGCCGGCTAGTGGTGGGCCTATATAGGAACGATAGGAACGGTGATGGACGGTACACCGTTTAACGTTCGCTGGGTTAGATTTATTGTCGAGGTTTTTTTGTCGTCGGATTTTCTTACACCGTGCGGCGGTACAAAACGCGCCGGACGAACGATCGAACAGAAGACTTCACCGACGACGTTACGACCGGATTCTCGTGCGTGTAATCGTTACGGGCGCTCGCGAGATGAAACACGTGGAAACGCCGTCGGGTTCCGGGACGAAACGTTTGAAACGGTCGGTACGTGCGTCACAACGATGACGCCGATGAACGGTGACTTGCGCGCGTTCGTCTGTCGGCTCGACGGGTTGAAATAAGTACGGACGATGACGACAGTTCGCGTTCGTTCAATTATGATTTCGACTTCTCGTGACCGACCGGCATGTAATTAGAACGAATACGATCGACACGATCGTCGAAAAATGAAACCAAAGTAATTTTTATTGAAACAAAAAAACAAGTGAAAAACGAACAGCTAATGGATTTACGTAAACGTCGCGGACGTATCGATCACGGTTGAAAAATCTCTACGTGTTTGTTCATCGGATAGACGATAACATCACATCGAAATAACGATCACAGTTACGTTTACATATTAGCGCGTCGTCAGAACAGTAACCACCTCGGTATACGTTTCGATCGTCATTTTGAAAAAAAAAGCATTCTGTTGGAGCGTTTACTGGTCACAAAACGTAACGTATCTCGTTCACTTAAGTCACCAACGCGCGTGAGTTTCGTACGTACCAGCTTGACAAATAATAACCGATCAAACGGATATATCCAATTGAACGCGGTTCGCGTGTACAGTTCATTCGGTGCCGCGCGTAGCGTCTGTACGGTTTTCATGTTCTCGGGTATCACCGTTATATACCGACTGTTTCGACGTTTTATCGAAATGAGTTTTTTTTTTTTTGGGGGGGGGGGGATGCTCAAACACGCGTTTTGTGAAATTTCATAATTTTTAACTCTTTAGACACCGCGCGTGCACTTATTACGACAATTATTTTTAGCACCAGATTCGGATCGGCTGATTTTTTTAAAGTCATTTTGACACTTAACATTAGGTCCTAACCTCAACATTGACTGAATAACAAGCATTTCAATGTACGTGATATCATCTGTTGATGTTTTTGAGTAGTTTCATTTGGTCTGTTTAAATTTATAAACATTTTGACGCAGACGCCTTGATTTCCTTCGTAGTTTACGACGACTCGATTTTACGAGTACAAACAACAATAACACTAATAATCATAACGAAAACTATAATAACAATAATAATAATTACAATGACATAAACAATAGTAGTAATTAATATCATTCAGTCAATTTTAATGGTTAGAACCTAATGTTAAGAACCAAAATGATTTTTAAAAAATCAGTCAATCCGAATCTGGCAATAGAAATAGGTGTTGCATGCGCGCGCCTTAAAAAAAATTTGAAAATTTCACAAGTACCCCCAAAAACTCATTTCAATAAAACGTCATGCAGTCGAAATATTTAGTGATACCTGAAAAAATGATCGCACCGTATATATATATATATCGTAAACCGTCGGCTACGGACGAGCACGTAAGCGGTTAGGTTTAGGATTTTTTAGATTGTGGTTATTATTTTATTTTTTATTATCAAGACACCCCGTTCGGTCGTGACGACGAGGGAAAGACGAATACGCACGTGGCGGTCTCGTTTCAGACGGAACGAGCGCGGTCGTGTAACGCGACGCCAGTTTCGGAGAGACGACGACACGATTTCGATTCCTCCACGTCAACCCGAAACATTATGTACGTTATGCGCGCGACTTACACCCCCTCGGCGGCACCAAAACGAGTCTGGCGTTATTGTTGTATTACACATATGTATTGTATTGTATTATACTTATGTCGGCACTGACGTCGCGTTTTTTTATTATTATTCCTCTAGGTCCCGTGGGCGCAATTTGAGTTTTAAATTTGGGGACGGGGGGAAGCTATTATATTTGTAAAAAAATAATTTTTCGATTTCCAAATGGAATGTATCATCATATTCGGTCGATTCAAACATTAAATTTTTTTTTGTTCGAACGATTCTCTCCAATACTATACCGTATTAAATATAAATCATTTGGGGGCGAGGGGCGAGGGGGGCTATAATTGATTTTAAGAGAGGGCTTAGCCTCTCCAAATTGTGCTTATGCCCGGTACACAGTACAGCACGGCCACCGATACGATGAAAAACTACGAACCTTTCCGGATAAAATCCGTACGTTATGTACGACGTATTCAGTTCTGACCTTTTTTTTTTTTTACTAATACTTAATACTTATCGTTAAAACCAAAAGCAATTTTGAAAAGTTCTGTTCGGCAGACCGTACGAAAAAAAAAAATAAAAAAAAAAATAAATCGTTTCATATCGACCGTTTAATGCTCAAACTGTTGCCAATTGAATGCGAGAAGTTTCCAGAACTTTAATACGCCGGACAGCTTATACGTAACGGGCCTGTCCGACGTTAAACTTCTTCAGCCGATATATTGCACGCGAGCCCGGAAAGATAAGGTCTTTATTATTATTGCGTTCGTGCCGTCTGATACTATTACCCGACACAACCCGCGCGATACGTACATCATATTAAGATGTCCCGCGTGCGCTGGTTTAGTACCAGTAGTATAAATAATACGCGTCTGGACGTTTTCAATCTATATCGACGGGCTCCGCGGAATGGAAAATAATTAAAACTCGCGTTGACGTGGGTGAACTAGAAAAAACCAATCCGATCCGTACGCGCGCAATATAATATATTACGATAACCGTCCGCCCGCCGGCGCACCGATTATTCGGCGCGCTTTTCAATTCCGATTTTTATTTCTCGTAAACCGGTTTTCGATCATCATCGCCGTGACGATTTATAATCACTGGCGTTCCTCTGAACGCATCTGTGATATGGACGTGTATTACGCGCGTTTATACGTTTTTTTTGTCGTTGTCGTCTTTTTACGTCAATTACGCGTTCGGAACGTATTCCGATTCGTGGTGACCGAAAAAAACAAGAAACCGTTCGTTTTACGCGCAAAACGATAATTCGCATCATTTTTACACATCGTCGATCGCCGTCGTTTCGTGCACGGGCTTGCGCCGGACGACCGTGTGAAAACGTTAACGTAGACGGGCCGACATCTCATTTCGGTCCATTTGACCGGCAACGCGTCGTCGCAACGAACGCCTCCTCGAACGGTAAAACGAACCCCAAAAAAAACGTTTCCAAGATCGGTCGACGGTAGCGATAAATATTTACGTAGTCGTCGTTGCCGTCGTTATGTCATTCAAACCGTCGGGAATCGATTGGGGGGGGGGGTTGGTTTTTTAACGATAATAATTACTGTTCGAACGACGGCCGGATAACAGCTTCCACTATCAGCCGGTCTCTTGCGTGACGTCTTCGGACGTATTAATCACCCGAACCCTACTCGGCGTACTTTATGAAGGGGGGCGGGTGGATGGCAACACAGGCGGTTACCCCCCGGCCACAAGAAGATTTTTGTTCTTTCGCTCGGTGCGTGTATTAATTTTTGATACGACTCAGCGACACATACGAGACGTCGTAATTTGACCAAATGAATTACACGGGTAATGGTGGTTACGACCGCATTAGGACGTCATCAAGTAACTATTTTACCGACGTTATCTATCTCAATCGTTCAAAATTTAAAACCGATATCTACTTTTGTCATTCGATGATTTTAAAAACGAGGTGTTCAATAATTTCACGCCGCTGGTCTACGGCGGTGAGGGTGGTGAGGTAGAAGGCGTAGGCATTACGTCGGGACCGCGTCCGGGCGAAAAAGACACGTTTTTTCTTGTTTATTTTTACGTACTGGACTTCGTGAGCGTCTTCGCGATTATTCGATTTCCAAGCAGGCGTCACACCACGGACGACAACAATGACTGTCGACGGCGCTGTCAGGTTCCGTTAATTCTGTTCGTTCGAGTCGAAACGCGCCGGTAGACCGAGAACTGGTTATCGGTTACGAACGGGCAGTCGTGTTCGATCCGTTTTCTCGGATTTCAACCGTCCAAATCGAGTTGAAAAGAAGAAGAAGAAAAAAAAAAGGGGGTGTGTGGGGGAAACCGTACGACGGTACGAACTCGTGACGGCTCGTTGCTCTGGCCGGTTGCGACGGGCAATCGCGTCGTATGAAACGCGCGTCGTGCAAGCGTTTCGTAACACGAGAACCGTACGGCCGGACCCGAGACGATCGGAGACGAAACGTGGCGGTTTTTTTTATTCTCCTCGCGCTGGCGACGGGATACGGTGCGAAACGGTCGGAAAGCTCGCACGCGTCGCGAGGTCGACACGAACGACCGCGAATCGATTGCCGTGCGCTACGTCTTAGCCGCCGCGGTTAGTCGCCGTCGGTTCGTTTGGTTTTCTTGTCTGTTCTGTTTTTTTTAACGCTGTCACGCGATTGCCGCGCCGCGGGACGACATCGGAAAGCGGTCGCGCACCTAAAATAACAATAACCTGATCCGACAACACGCGTTCGCGTGCGAGAACGCGGCGAAACTTCTCTCCCGTCAACCGTTAAGCTCCGATATTCCGCCGGACCTATTCGCCGGTCGGTTAATATTCTGAGCCGAAAACAACCGCGCGATTCCGTCGCCTTACGATCGATGTGTTACATCGTTTATTCGCCAAAACGTCGCCGAGTGCCACTATCTGGCCATAACTCTTTGAACTTTTTTTGAAGTCCGTGTTGGAATGGAACTTTGGACGTTCGCTTCGGTCCTGGTTCGTCATAATTTGGAATGACGCGGGGGAACGCTTATAAGCGGGGACCGTAGATAAAGAGATCATGAAAAAATCGTCGATTTGTCATACCGGGTCCAAAACAGGGTGCGGTATGTTAAAATGCAAAATGGACACGGAAACGCGGTCGTAAATCGTGATAGCGTGTGATTCGTTTTTACACATTATTATTCTTACTCGAATTTAAATGGGTTGATTAGTTGTTTATTTATAATCAATGTTGTAGAATAGTATTCTATTAAAAACTGTACAGAGAAATATTTTTAATTGAAAAAAAAAGAATACGGTTAGAAATTCGGTCATATATTAGTGGTGAGCTGGTAAGCGGGGATTGTGGGATACTCGCGGTTTTGTTTATTTCATTCGGAACGCTATTTTCCAAACGAGCTCCACTGCTTTATATTTTCGAGCACCCGAATCCCCGTCACCCGTCTCCCGTTCGTTCTCGCGACACTCCGGGACGCGTCGAAACGAAAACCGAAAAAAAATCAGAACTCGTCGCGCGCACACGTAAAAAGAGCGGGATGCCGTTTCTGTTGTGCTCCCCCCCCCACACCCACTAACCCCAAAAACAACGACGGAAACCGGACGTCGGACGCGTTCCGACGAGCCGAGAACGTACCGGGGCTGCGATGAATTACGATTAGCGGTCGATAAGACGCGCGCGGTATTAAACTTCGGACGATATATATACGTATACACATACACGTGTACGAGGTTTATTTGTGCGTCGGGCGAATTAATAATATTTTCGCGATAGTCTAATGAAATTCGAACGAGCGAAACTTTTCGTGAAGTTTCCCCCTCATAATTGGCCGCTAAATTAGACTTCGTAAAACGCTTAATCACGTTATTCTGTGATATGAAAAGCTACGCAACTTTATTTCTACCAATTACGGTGTATTCAGATATTTTGCGCGGCCTCTCCGTAATTAATAATAATAATAATAATTATTATTATTATTATTATTATTATTATCATCATCATCATCATTGGGTGTACGAAAACATATACCACCGGGCGAGCTGACTAATTTACTGTGTAGGTACTTCGAACCGATTCTCTCGAACCCAAACTCGTGATCGAAACACGTTAGACACAATAAATAATGTTTGTATAAACACGATTGAGCCGCGTTCACGTCTAAAAATAATATTCTAATAATTGTTGTACGTAAAAGACAAATTAGCTTGGCACTCCCCGGCGGTTCCCATAGTCGTCGAGGGACACGCATTTGAACACGACGCAACGTTGATTGGTTTCATTTGAACGTCACGAATAACGAGTTTTCTTTTGAGTAGAAAATATTTCACTTTCGGATGTTCCGCCCGTCCAAAAACTATTTCGGGCCGACCTATCTTACATTCTGGTCGGATGTTTCTCGACTCGAACGCAAGGCCGCCGCTCACACATCGTTTCACACATTTAAAAATCAAATATTCTAAATATTAATCTCCGTTCGTTCCGCCCCCGTCGTTCAGGCTTACGGTCCGTATTTTCGTAAACGTATTTACGTCGCACGTTAAACGAATTCAATCACGGACGTGATTTCCCCCTCGACTCGTTTTCGTCGGCCGATCACGAGAGGGTGCTCTTTTTCTTTTATCGAATCATATTGAAACGGTTAAAACAATATACTCGTACGCATAATAAACGTTTTATTAAAACCAACATTGTCCGTTATTACCGGTCGTTACGAAGTCGCGCGCGCGTCGGAGAAGAGTTCGAAACAGTTTTGGATCCAGGTATAGGCAGTTGTCTCCCTCCCCCGTTACATCGAGCAAATAAATAGCGAATTAAATGATATAATAAAAATTTGATTGGTCTTAGTGAATGTTCACACGGCCCGTCAATAATAATATGATATAATTGGAAATTCCAATCGGTATCGGCATAATAAAAAACGGAATATTATCGGACTGTGCCGCTATAAATCGCTATTATCTTTGATAAAGACTATTACGACAGTAATGATTATTTTCACGATAGTATTGTTTTGTTTATTTATCACGAACGTCGTGAAGCGATTCATTCGGCGCGACGAATTAGAATCATGACAAAACTACGCAACCGAACAGGGCGATGAGTACTCTTCAACACTGGTATGATAACAAGTTTAGGAGGCGATGACGACTGAGCACAACGAACAGGCGACAGATTTATACGCAACAAAAATACACTTTTTAAATATCATGAAATGATTTCAATTATGCGTCTATGAGCTAAACTACCGATTTGTCAATTAGTTTTATTATACGTGAACATAAATATAGTACAGTTGGTGAATCTGTATTATGACGATTCCACGTCTCGTGGTGCCCGACCCCTACCCCTCCTCCTCCTCCTCATCACCACCACGGCCTAGAAAAAAATCGTCTGAACCCGACGCCGGTTCGAAACGGATTCCGCCCCTCGACACGCTAATTTTAACCCTCCGCCGCGGATAATGGAAATCGATTTCAATCGTGGTCGTTACGTATCGCGGGCAGCGTGAGTCGGCAAAAAACGAAACGAATGGTTTTCCGTCGGGACCCAATACACGAGAGTACGTGTATGCACGTGCGCGTACCGATTTCCGTACGCAAAGTCTCGTGTCCGTTTTTCTCGCATGACCCTCGCGGTACTCTCGCGGACTTCTCGCAGAATCACGAATCCGGGAACCAATCGGTGGCGAAAACGATAATTTCCATAACAACAGCGCGTCGTAGCAAAACATTACGTACCCGGTAATGTGCGCGTGCGGTTTTTTTCGTTCCCGTATTTGTTATTTTTATATTTTTATTTCACGTGAAAAAACAGTAGCCGCGACAACGAAGACGTCGACAGACGAGTCACGGCGGGACGGGAATGGTAAAAAAAAATTCACGGTCGAGCCACGTTTAAGGTGCTGCCGGAAACGACGGTTTCGGAAACAATGACGACAAAAAACAACCGCCGTTGAACTATTGCCCACTCTATCGCCAATCACGTCGTTTCGGTGTGACCGATTTTTTGTCCATATCTCAACGACGTCTCCGTAGATAACACGTAACGCGGCAACATCGAAATCATATCATCTGACCTGCCCGGCAATAAATTATGTTTTGCTCTACGAATCACTCCACGAAATAACTCGCTTTATTTACACGTATCCGTTATCTGAATGTTTGCCGAGCGAGACGGAAAATTCGGGAACGCCCTGATAACGTATACGGCCTATCCGTTATGTACGATAACGTGGATATCGCGCGTCACGGCCGGTGTAGGCAACACAATGGTCGCGATGGTGTTTACGTTGCCGTTAGAAATTTTTTTAAAAAAAACCTCCTCTCCCACGATCATTTCCGTGCGAAATTGTTATCACGACTCACGATATTTTTTTTCGATCCGGTGGTCATTTGTTCGATATATAAATCCTATATTTACTGGGTAAAACACAGTCACGTATTGGGCTTGTCAAGTCGGTGAACGGGTTGAAAAAAAAAGGTTATTGAATAAAACTTCCGCGCCATTTGTTTTAGCCGCCTCGAACGAAAATATTACCCAATAAGGTATTCCGTACGGACGTAAGAGAAAAAAATAATGTCCCGCAAAACATCATCTGATCTACTACGATTTAAATGCAACGAAATTCGATTGGGTCAATGTATGCGTTTAAAAAACGCACGTGCCCGACATAATACAAATCGATCGACGATTGTTACGTCCGTGCTTCTGTGGAATGTTAAACGCTCGGCTTGTACAATACAACTAGAGGGGCGTTTTTTTTTTTTACTTTAAGCAATTTAAACGTAATATATAAGTTTGAACTCGACTAATTAAAAAATACTCTGGTGCGTTTCAGAATTAAAATCAACAAAAAAAAAAGAAACGCGGATTGGTAAATAAACTTTATTGTCAAGGCGATTTTAAATAAATCGCTGCCACCGACGAGAGAAGTTTAAACGTTCCGAAGCAAAACCTCGTTCGACAAATGTACGGAGTATTTAAAAACTGATTTCGCGAGACGATTAGAACAGCCGCAGGCCATTGTACGGCTGACGAGACGGTCCGTGCAGGACGCGTGCGCTAAAAAAATCGATACGAATACAATTCCAGGATCGAGCACCGGATCGAAAACGTCACGATCGCGTGTTTCATAAGCGGATGGTACGGACGGGTTTCTGCGGATGCCGCGGACAGTAACGCGCAAACGCGTACGAATCCCGGTTCCGAACATGACACACGGGCGCAGTGGCGTGCTCAGGGGGGGTGGGGAGGTTAGGGGTTATATCCCCCCCCCCTCCATTGTCTATTTCGCTGATCTACAGAAAACAACTTATTAGTTATAAGAGCTGTTTTAGAGTCATTACTTAATACTTTTCATTAGTTAATGGTAAAAAAGTACAAAAGCTAGACGGTTGAAATTCCGTTTGGAATGAGCAATCTACTTTCCATGTATTTTGATTTTATTTTTCAATTTAATGGTGTTATGTTAATTGAACAACTTGGTATTAGCGTGTTAATTCATTTCGGTTATAGAACAATCTATACAAATGTACACAATTATGAGCTAGAAACGATTATGGACAACTTGAAACATAAACGTTTGAGTTTTTGGTATTACCAATGACAATTCGTTAAAATGTATTATTACTATTTACTTATAACATCCCCCACCCCCCCATTGAAAATTCCTGGGCACGCCGCTGCACGGGCGGGGTACATACAATGACGCTGGAAAACCATTTACGTCATACGATTTCGGTGTGGACCGGAACGCGCTCGGACCACGACGGTGCCACAAAAGAAAAATATCAATAATAACAAACGTAACGGTTTTATGGATAAGGTTTAACAGGATCGAAGCGTTAAATCGAATTCAACGGTTCGATTTCGATAACGTGTGTTGTGTGCGTGTGCGTGCGAGATGGTCGGTCGGAGTCGGAGAATAATAATAATAATAATAATAATAATATTTTCCGTTTGAAAAAACCCCGATCGTAACACGGAACGAAAGCCGAAACGATGTCATTGGGACGGTGATCCAAGGACGGGGTTTCCGAGCGGAACACTGCGCGTCGGAGGCGGCCGGTGTTTTTAGGATTTGGTGTGCGCGTCCCGGAGCCGTGCGTAAATGTGATCAAACCCCCCGTCGCGACAACACGTGCGACGGAGCTTTATTGCTGTTGTCGTTAGGTTAGGTTAGGTTATTCGTTTTGTTCGCGGGCCGTTCATTACGAACGGAAAACGTCGGAACTCGAGACCGGCCGGCGCGTTTGTTCGGCGGAGCCGTAAAACGTCTCCTAGTGTGTTGTCCGAGAAAAAATCAACAAAAAAAAAACTCGGGTTTTCGAAACGCTACGCCGCGATCTCCACTAAAAACGGGAAAAAGCAACGATAACGAATTGGACACGGTTATTCAATATTGTATCCCGAAAACGATACCGTCGAACGTTAAAATAAGACGCGTTCACTTCGACGGAATCCGAATTTATGTATATATATTTTTTATGCGCACTTATATAAATCACAAATAACGCAAAACGTATATTTTCATATGCAATGGACTTTTGAAAACGTTTAATTAACAATCGTGATGATATTAATTTATCATTTTACGAAATTAAAATATCCGAACGAAAAACAAAAAAACAATGAACATACGTATAAATAATGAAACGTTTTCGAAATGTTTATTTTAAACGGTCCGTACGTAATAAATTGTCCACGAAATAAAAAGCAGCGAACACATTATTAAAGTACGGAGACGGAGGGACCTTGTTTTTCATACGGTTTGTCGGAATCGGGAAACGACGGCGCGTGTGTGTGTGTACATACCGGTTTGTGTCCCCGCACGAAATTAAACGACATCGGGTGACAGGAAATTAAAATGTTGATTAATGTCCGTACACCGTGCGCACGCGAACGTCGGACGACAAAGTTTTTTTTTTTTTGGTCCGGTCCGCGTGATTAATATTCAACATAGAATCGATGACCGTTCGTCGGCTTTTGTTCAAGCCCGCGAATTCCATTCCGTGCGAAACCGCGCGAACGATCCACGATTTCGTGCGAACTTCCGTCGAGTATCCACGCGAAATACACGTCGCGCCGGACGACCAAGTTCTGAAACTCCGTACGTTAATCGTCACAACGCAAAGGAACGTTGTCCCGGACACACGTCGACGTGCGCAATTAGACGGCGAATATGCCGTCCTAAACAATCCGGTCGAATAACATATTTAGATAACAACAATGTACCGAAGACGCGTGAAAACAAACGATTAAATAAATGCAAGGGCTGAAGAAATACGTTTGGGTACGTCCTCGGGTGCCGGATGAACAAAAATAATTTAAATAAATTACAATTTCAACGAGGGAAACACGCGCTTCGACCGAACGGTAGCGAGGAAAAATAAACGTAGTAGATTTATTTTTAAACACATCGATCATGTTCGAAAAATACCGCAGTTTGCTTATGGAAAGGAAAACGTTTGGATAGCGTACGTAGAACGACGAACGAGAAAAACAAACGAGAATACAAATATGAAATTATGCGAGTACACAACATAAACGTAAAGATTTTTCGGCAAATCATTAGATACGGCGAAAGAACGAACACAAACAAAAACGAATATTGACGACAGCGGTGTGTTCGAACACGCGTCGTTTTTTCAACTGCTCGTTTTATTCGGTTGGTTTTTAATTAACGAGAAATTTCATCTGCCGCAACGGATTACTACACCGAACAAGAGTTCGACATAATTTTCAAACGCGATTCTAAAAGTTATACACAAGACATGTTAATTTCAGAAAATAATCATTATCTTGGCGACAGTATATTTTTAATCGCGTTAACACCGAAATCATATTTTTCGTTATTATTACAAAATCGAAATAAAACCGTCGAACTCGTATCGGATGAGCGATTGCATACGCGGACTGCATAATAAAAACCAAATGTGATCCGATTTGAACGGCAACGATTCGCATGGCCAACACGCATACGGCACGCGTGCAATGATCGTGTGATGAACGTAACGTTACATATTTTACCGGACGATAAAACAATCGCGTGTGAAATGGATTCGGGAACGCTGCGACAGTATAAAATAACGAGTAAACACGAAAAAAAAAACGTATTAACACTCAAGTGTAAATATACGTATACACGCGCGTTAATGTCGTCGTAAGCCACGAGGAAGTGACGTGACGACGCGTGAAAAGTAAAGAGAAGATTAGGAGAAAACGCACACACGGGCGGAGAAAACGTCGTATAATAATATACCGCGCGTTTAAAGATAACAATTACGTAATATTAGTTTACGAACCTTTTTTTTTTTGGTTTTCCGTTTGAATTTTATCGTGTGCGCGGCGTGGCTCGCGAGAGATTTTATCCGACGCGTCATAACGTCACCGAACTCGATGTTCAAACGGTCGTAAACACGTTTCGTCGAAAATTTCGATTATTTCCATACCAGTCGGAAAAACTGTTACGTTTATTAGTCACAAATATATATGTACGTACGTATGCATATGAAACTGTTTCCGCGCGCGCGCGTGTAATCGGTAAGTCGTATTTTCAAAGCGTTACGAGTGCCTAATAAAATCGTCTGCTCGAAACTGGAACCGGAGATTTAGAAGTCGTTACGGAACGTTTCTGGTTTCTAGTCGCCGGCAATACAGTTCACAACCCCGTTCACGGATCACGCGGTCAATAAAAACGAGCTCGACGGTGCGAGCGGACGGTAGTGAGTCGCAGGAAACCGTCGGTCCGGTTGAGTATTCGACGGCCGGCCCACGGAAACGGACCCGTAGAGGCCGGCGCAACGGCTCGTATCACTATCCCTGACAATCGATTAGGTATTTACGTGCGTGTGATAACTGCTGTTGTGTTGACGGTTCGTCGAAACGGACGGGGCAAACGAAAATGGAATAAAAAACCCCATCGTTTTCACATCTCTTGCCACACGGACGGCGTGAGCTTAAAAATTACACAAGTCTCGACGAATGTTTCGATCAATAACATCAAACACACCAGACCGTTTGTCTTTTGAATAAATATATATTTTTTTTAAATGATTTTATTACGTTATACAACCTTGAGCGTATATTTAAATAGAAATCCGTCGTTTTTTTCACGAGAACGCCGAAAAGAAGAAAATAAATGAAACGACATCACCCCCCCGGCAACCTTGGCCGTTAAACAAACAACGTAATTTCGTAACCGTATAAATGTCAAAGAGTAGACCGAAAACACAAAATCCAGACTACTGAAATAGAAATCGATTTATCGCCCGAAATATTTAGAACAAATGATTATTTTTGTAACGCTCCGCATGTTGTTCCGCAGATCAATATCCAAAATCGAGTTTTGCACTAGTTATTAACGTGGCAGACAATAAATAATAATATTCGGTCGGACCGAAGCCCACGGTGTGTTTGTTTAGTCGGAAATCGATACGTGCGGCGTTTCGACTTTTAACCGACTAGAAATGTTTAAATTTGCCGAGGGTTCGTGCGGGATCGAGAACACGGACGAAACGAAACACGAGGATGGGCGGGTGTTCGCGACCAAAAAAACAAAACCGCTCGCTTTACAACGGAAAACGTTCCTCCGGCCAACACAGAACGCGAATCGTTTGCGACGGTATTCCGAACAAACCGATTACGCGGACGACGTCAGAGCGTGGTCGACGTTTCTGGCTCGCCCGGGCGGTTCGCGTGGAAAACAACGTACCACGTTTCGACCGCATAACAACAACAACAACAATAATAACAGTAATGATAACAGTGATCGTAATAACGTCCGTGGGAACGCGAGTTTCAGTCGATTCGACCGCTTGACTGACGGCGCGTTTCGACCGACGTGGGTTGGCGACGGTTCACTTCGGTTCGCGTGACTTCGGCCGGCCGGCCGACCGTCAACCGCGGTGGTCGTTTGATGTCGCGATGAGAGCGCTCGACAGTGAACAAACCTTCAGGACTGTCGATGACGCCGACGTCGTCGACCGTCTTGCGATTTCCGGCCGTTGTCCGGGTCGCGAGTGCCGGCGCGGCTTCACTTCTTCACGCCTAACCTAACCTAACTCGGGACGTGCACGAAACGCGAATACCGTTCGACCGTCCTAACGCGCGCGGACGGTCGCCGATCCGAGACGTCGATCTCCGGACGAGATCTCCTGGACGATGTCCAGACGACACCCGCGGTAGCCGAAGACGTTTCTATGTGAGTATCGCGTCGCGTGCGTGACGGCGGACCTAAAACGGGGACGGCGGCCACGACGACATTTAAACACGAACACGTACGCGCGCGCGTTTTCGGGAAAATGATTACGGCGAGTCTCGCGCTATATATCACCGTGGGACGTACCGACACGCATGCATACGTGTACGCGCACGAGACGACAACGGATTCCGTGCGCGCGAGCATTTGCAAACAATGACTTGTACAACAGGCGTCTGTCAAATTTATTAGGCGTTTCTGGGACAAAGGACGACGCGAAACACGGAGGAGCAAAGACAAAAAGAGTGAAAAAGAAACAAATAAATAATATGAAACTCGCCGCGTGTGGACTCGCCGGCCGCGGCGACGGAGGGAAGCGGTTTTCCAACCGGTTGTCCGGGGACGGCGATCGCGCGGCAGAAAGAGAGAGGCGCACGCACGCACACACACACACCGAAATTCCGAAGCTGACAAACGAACTAATGGAATATGTATTAGCCGTGTTCTGGAACAATGGTTCGAGTCTCCGACGAGTAAAACGCAACGGTATCGACGACGAGCGCGCGTTTCGTGATATCCAATTTTTTCTTTTTTCTCTTTTATCCCGTCCTACGGTTTCGGATCGTTATTGAAACGGGGATTCGCGCGCGAGAGAGAAAACGAATCCGCCGAAATTTAAATACACGACCGACACGCACTGACGTGATGACCTTTGAGACGCGATTCGGCGTTTTCGCTGTAGCGTTATTAAGTCATAACGTCTGAACACTGTTCTTAAAACTATTTTGGGGCCTTGTCGCAACTGTACACCGACGTACGGATGCGTGCTCAGACATTTCGAATTGGTTGGCGGGAGGGGGGGGGGGTTGAAATGTTTTTCACTATTATTCGTATTACGTGATACGTCTTGTTATCATACGATAAGTCAAATGTAAATGTAATTCAAAAACATGGTAATGACCTCCTGATTTCAATGTAAATATGATCTAATCACCTTGTCGATGTAATGGTTAGACTATTACCATAGTATCAATTAATTAATTAGAACAGGACTGCTAAGAAAAAGAAATTATGTTTTGAAAATTGCCTGATATCACATATGATATCTAGAATACGATTAAGTACGTAAAAACAATATATTTTCAAAAGTCAATAGGGGGATTTGCACCCCTAACCTCTCCCTATTGAGCACGCTCATGATAACGTATATATATACAGTATTGTTCTCATCAACTTACTTGAGAGTACATTACACCGTCGAGTGCCTGAATATGGGTATTATTTTTTTTACGATTGATACGATTTGGTGGGTGGGAAGTTGTAAATAAAAATAGAATACGGCAAAAATCAATTGTTAACAAAAATTATTTTTTCGTAACTTATCGTCTCGCCTCGTCCGTTTCTATGCGTTCCTTACCACGCGGAGCTGAGACTGCTCATCCACGATCTCGTAGCCGAAACCTTTACATGTCCGGACGATTCATATCCGAAAACCCTCGTCCACGATCTGAAGTCGCAGTTGCATTCCCGTATCCGGCGTTCTAATGAGATTAGAATAGTCATATCGTGTACGGCGATCCACGAAAATTTTCAAATTCAGATAAACATACAAATCTGCGTGACAGTCATCTAACTCTTCGATCGCCTACAGAATGAAAATAATTTTTTTTCCTAACCTGTTGAACGTATACGGCGTACGTGTAGTATGTCCAATGGCAACACCGATGTGTGTGTGTGTGTGTGTATAAATCTATATATATATATGTATACTCGTTTGTGCGATAAACACGAGTACTTACATTAAAATATCCGAAGAAGAAACCGATCTCGTATACACGTGTTCGAAACAATCGTCCGACAAGAGTGCATTTAGGCACCGTCGAAAACAATGAAACAAGAATAAGTTATAGTAATGAAAAACAAAGCAAAACAATAAAAACGTTTTTAATCAAATATTCAGCCGACATCTTGCTTTTTATAGACGGGTAAACCGCGTTAGAAGTTTCCACGGAATAGTATTACACTATTGAAGCGTATCGAATATAAATTATGTCTTATCCAGTATGAAGTTTCCGCGAAGAAGTTTGAACGCATAATTTTAATTTTGAAACAACTCGGCGTTTCGCGTTTTTAATATTATAAATACTTAAAAAGAAATACACTTACTGCGAACTCGAAAAACTATTTAAAACTTTGACGGAAATAATTTTTGTAAATATATATATACACACGTACGTATATCTTTCTACGGTTTGAAAATTCAATATATATATATTAGTACAAAAATGTAAACACGCAACATTCATTAACGTTCAAAGCGTCGAGCGTATTTAATAATTTCCATCGTCCGCGAATTCTGTCCGTCCGATTTTAAAACTTATCGATTTTCAAACACGGGACATATTCGAAAACGTGCATCGGTTCTAAACACAAACCTTTCCCGTGTCAACGGCGGAGGTTTTTTTTTTTTTTTTGTAAATTTCAAACAACGATTCGGACACGCGACGTTTATTTCTACGTTTACTCGTCGCGCAGACACGTCCCGTAACATTATTCGTCGGACGGCAAAACAGTAACGGCGGCGGCGGTACTTAAACCTGTGGTCCGCGACGGCATACAGTTAGAGGTACCTCCCACGTCCATCCAATCGTTATCATAATCGTGATGATGTCTGGTCGCGTGTTCGGTAAAACTGTCCACAGTTATCGAGCAAAGCGGCAAGGGGGAAGACGTGACGGCGGCAGCAGAACGTTTGAAAAAAATCGCAAATTACAAATTTATTTTCTTTTTTACTTATTTGTCGTTTTTCAAAAGAAGCGGTGTGGCAGTCAGGAAAGAACAGTGCGCTATTCGTCTTCAAAAGGTTCGCCGCGCCGCTGTACGTGACGATCGCGCGAGACGTCCGCAAGGAGACGTGGCCGTTTTAAGGTCGTCGGACCTAACGTAATGACGCACGACGCAGTAGCGGCTCTGTGTCCTCCCCCCGTCAAATTGTTAAAAAACAAAAAAATTAGAAAAAGAGCTCCGACCGAGGACCTCACCCGAACGATAACGGACAACAAACACCGTGGCTCCGTATACGCCGTTCGCCACCCGCGCCACGTTGCCACTGTCGGGAACTCGGGAATTTCGGAATTTATAATTCCGATTCGGTTGATTTCCGTCGCGTCGACGTCGGCTCCGACAAACCGCGTGCACGGAAATAACATCCACGACATCGGCATTTGCCCCGCAACAAGCCAGAACCGAAACCGTAGTCATCCGCGTTCGGCGTTTCTTTCGTGTAGTGATTCACAGTTGGATACTGTACCTACGCCGTTGACACAAAATCAAACGCCATCAAACCGCCGCGGACACACGACGAGAGCTTTTATGACGGGCGCCGCGTACGCCGTTTCCGTTTGCTTTCATTATCCGTTTCGCGAAGGGACTTCTTGAACGTGGTCCGCGCGACTGAAACGCGGTAACCCGGTTTGTCGTCCGGCCGCGGTGACTTTGGACCGAGGACACGCAGACGGCGAAATAACCGTCCGGCTGTCAACAACTCCTCCTTTCTTCGCGCGCGTCTCTCTCGTTTCATTAAAAAAAACCCCAAAAAAAACAAAACGAACGTTATGTAAACGCTCGTCCGAAACGTCCCACCGTACCGGGATCACACGTCGTCCACGCGTCTCGCCCCGGATTCGATCTCGACACGGACAACACAAGTCCCTCACGTGGGTTTTTCGACTACGGACGCCCGTTGTACGCAGAGTGTATTCGTGATCATTTCAATGGAAGTCCTAACGTTTGGTTACCCGGTACGTCGGGCACGCAGCTGTCATACACCTCCGCGAGATATCAGTTATATTTCGGTTACCTTGAGAAACGAGTTTGAAACACGAGTAAACACTAACTTACTGCAATTCAATTAATAATAATCAACGTTTTTTTTTCTTAAAAAAAGTATTTACGAACAACACAAAATTATTGTTATCATATTCAAACTTCCGCACGCCAAGCGGCTCGGCCTCGTGAAATCACAACCGATATAATACACACAGATCGTTACAACAAAAGAAATCGAATTATTTACATACCAATATTGTATAAAGACATGGCACGACTCGTTTTATTTTTCTAATTTAAATTGATAATACGTGTATATTGTGTTTTTTTTTCTCCTCGGGACACCGCCGTACTCACTGACTATCTTTTGTCGGGGGACCGTGGTCGCGCGACAGGTCAGACCCAACCCGCCGCGACGTCCCGGGATGTTCCCATCAGCGGAGGAAACAATTATCATCGGTTTGCCCTCGCGGGGGTCACACGAATCCCGTCGAAGAGCGCAACTGTCGTCGGCCACGGTATTGTCGGGAGGTACGCGCCCGACCATCTCGCCCACTCTCGCGCCGTCACCGCGCCGGTCTCGGTACCGTTCGGCTCGTTTCGAACAATGGTCCTTCACCGCCCTTCTCCGGACACGCACACGCACACACGCGCACACACGCACACACACATGCTCTCTCTGTCTCGTCGCGCGCGCGCCGGGCGTCGACCATCAATCAAGTTGCCGCCGCGGCCGATCGACGCGAAGAGAATCGATTTGTTTTTATGTCCCGCTGGTTAACTTGTCTGTCCGCCGAAGACGACCACGTGGGCGCACATTTGCACCTCTTTCTCGGCACGCCGCGAGTATATCGTTATTGTTATTATTGCCCGCCGTTTGTTACTAGCGTTATAATTATTATTATTGTTTTTTTTATTTTATTATTACATCCAGTCTGTAAATGGGTTATTTATCGCTCCCCCACCCAAAAAATAAAAAAAACACACACACGCCGCTCGATCGGGTTGTCGGTATATTATTATTATTATTATTCTTGTTCTTGTCGTCGTCGTCGTATTATTATATTGTTTCCACTCCGCCGCCGACCGATCTGTCTCCGTACGCGAACCCGTCGGTCGGCCCCGACGAGATATCAGATACTCTTCTCGTCGTCGTATTTTATTTACGTCTGACAAAATCACCGACGACGAGGGGGGTGAGTGTGCGACACTACTTACCCGATGAGATGCATATCTCCTACGGTGGATCGTATACATGCACGGGTATGCGTCTAGTCGTATTGGGGGGGTGGGAGGGAAAGGAGACGAAACACGAAGAGATAATATAATTGTCCACGAATAATAATAATAATAAAAAAAATGGTACCGCCGCTCGAAAAAATTATTTTTCTACATAATTCAATGTTTTTTATACGAACATGTAAAACAAGATTGGACGGTAAAACTGAACGTTAGATAACACACGATAAATATAACTCTAAACAATCTTCTTTGTATTTGAAAACATGAAACAAAACAACTTCCGCGACGTCGGTCTCGGTTTTTATGCCTTATCCCGCTACGGTCCGTTCGATTTTTTCGACGTTAAAAATTCTCTCTGGATAAGTTGAACTTACACACATTAAAAACTTGTTATGATTCATAGTTTCAAACACGGTTTTCGATCGCGAATAACTTTGGTATCAACAGAAATGTTAAAATCCCATGACGCTCACTTACGGAGTTCACTGCGGAATAACGTGCTGCGGAAATTTCACTCGCGGGAGCTCGGAGCGTGTTCGCGACCCCGTCACGTTACAACAATAATAATTACGAACGAAATGATTACAGCTACGTTTTAGTGTACAAGACCGAAAGTAATGCGAACGCATCTGGCCGAAAGCTTTCGTTCACGGTCGAGCGTTCGCGGAAATTTAATGTGTGGAAAATCGCCAAAGAAAATATTATTCTGGAACCGCGGGAACGGACGGTTTTAATTCCGGACGGGATATCAAGCGTACAAACGAGTGCACGACGGTTTCCGCGGCCATGGGTTCGCGTCCGGATCGACAGTGTTAAACGCGAAACGAAGTTTGAACCGCGTTAATCAAAACACGTGGCGTTTCGATAAGTCGTCACGACCGCGGTTACGGGAAAAACGGATCGGAACGACGAGCCGAACGAGACGGTTACGATCCGGTGCGACGTCGTACCAAAAAGCCAGCGGTTCGCAAGAGCACAGGACCGCGACGACGACGACGGCCACAGAACGTTACGAGGAGTTCGAATTGTGCGCCGGGCCGTTTCTTCTTCGCGCGCGTCACGAAACGAAATCGCGTTATCGTAGCCGACGACTTTTACGCGCGTGCGTGCATTATCTCAAAGGACCGGCCTTAAAAGTTTTCGAAACCGGCGACGTGCGTTGAGCGGAAGGCGTTTTGAATTGAACGGTTCATTTCATCCGCGGATCCCTTTGAGGATTACGCGCCGCCGAACGATTTAATTAGCGAAATAAAATACGGACGACGTTCCGAACGGAATCTCGATCGCGTTACCAGTTCCGTTTGAAACGACGCGATCGAAGCCGTACGACAACCGTGCGCTAATATCGTATTATCATTACGGCGATCGCGTCGCGTTCATATCATGTCGGCGTGCAAGAGGCGGGGGGGGTGGGAGGGGGAACGTAACTCGAACCGTAAACACGAAAGACTGTTACGATATTGACTGACGATCGAAAACTCCGTTCGGAGCGTTTGAATCGACAAAAAAACAAAAGAAACAAAAACCGCAGAACGGAAACCGCCTTACGGCGCGAAACAATAATAATGATAATGATAAAAAACGACCGACACGATGCGGTCGACGGTTGTCGAAAAGAAAAAAAACTGATTTAAACAGAGATTAATTTAAACATTCAACGGGTTTTGACGGCGGTGGCGGATTTAACGCGGCCCCCGTAAAAGTGTGCGAGTGCAACGTAAACGTTATCACGTGTACGTAGTTAGTGTACGCGCGCGAGTCCGAACTTCGACAAACGGGGTGGGGGGTGGGGGGGGGTAGAAAGAAAAAACACGTTTATGAACTGGAAATTATTTTGGTCAACGAGGGGGAATAAACAAAAAAAAACAAAAAAAAAATTGGGGGGGATTTGAAAACCGTAAATATACGCACGCGAAAAACCCGGTACGATTTACATGATACGATCGGCGGGGGCGAACACCATAAAAAACTCGGCCCGGGGTCGTTGTCGGTAAATATAAGGGTAGTTTTTATTTTTCGATTTTTCAACACCACGCCGCGTGCACGGCGCGATATAATATCGGGGCCGTGTAAGGCTGCGGTCCGATAAACTCGTAATTTACAACGGCTACGCGACGTCAGGGTTTGAGGGGGCGACGGGGCCGAGAGAGGAGACGCGACACGCGGTTTACTTATTATTATTATTATTATTGTTTCTTTTTTCTTTTTTTTTGTTCACCCCACACTCCTAACCATCCACCGACCGTCCGAATTAATTTGTACGTGTACACGGTATAAAGAAGAAGGAAACAAAAAAAAAAAAAAAAAGGACGACAGATAAAACACGATGACGTGGAGAATCCGAAGAAAACAAGGACATCGATAAATCATCGGAGGGGCCGTAATGTCCGATAGGCATCTACGGGTCCGCGTCGAGGAACCGGCGGGCCGGAGGGCGAGGGGGTGGGGATGTGGGACACGATAGAGTTTTAGAAGTCGTTTTTTACGTACGTCAGGTAAAACAACCGACGGTTAATTTCCATTTTTACGGCGGTTTAAGCAGCTGTACTCCGCGACGATAGGTAAGGGGCTTGCCCGCGTTTCGACGGCCAAAAAAAAAAAACGAAAAAAACGAAAAAACACTCGCGTTGATAAATCGACGTTCGTCTGTAATCGTTGGGATTTCATCACGAAAAAAACAAAAAAAAAACAAACAATATTTACATACATTCCTATTACGTACCGTTTTTTTTCAACCGCTCGGGGAAAAGTTTCGGAAATTCGTTTTCGCAGCGAATCCGATGAGAAGTGTTTTATAATATTATACGAAAAATGTTTGTTTTTTTTTTAATACATTGAATTTAACATCAGGTTTGCTATGCGCTCCGATCGTATTTAATTATGTTAATAATTGTAAATTTACTCACAAATTACGACGGTTCAGCTACGACTAAGTCTGCGACAACTATACATATAATAATGTATATTCGAATCCGTCGAACGCGAACTTCCAAGACTCGTCGTACGTTATAGTTGTTGTTTTTTTCCCCTTGTTTTTTTAATTAGGAACTCATTTGAAAAACAGTTTAATCACGCGTTCCGTAGTCAATTAGTTAATTAAATACAAGTGTCCGTAACGCGTATATATTTTGGATTACGAGAATGTTTCGGGAATCGTTCTGAAATTAAAATTTAAAAAAAAAAATACTCTTTGGACTACTTCAATGTACGTTTTTAATTAAGGCCGTACATCGTATAGCATATATATATTCGGCTAACCCGCTGAAGTTGGTGCCGAATTCATGAATCATCAAAACAGATGATTTCTGAATCGGCGAACGATTGGATTTAAAAAAAAAACAGCCACTGCGTTCGGCATCTGTCTCGGCACTGGACTCTAAAAATATTTTCGAAACGTTCAACATATTCTCGCGCCAGATATTTGATCGGATAGGGTTTTTTTCTATCTCGTATGGATTTTAAAAGGCTCGAAAAATAATCGATTGAAAACGTCGAGGAGTGCTCCATCGAATTGCATTACCGACGACGCCTGAACCAGACCCACTGACGTCTTCTATAACCGTGTTATCACTCGATAATATTTGTAATTTCGATCCACGTCGTATCAGATTTTGATCATCGACCTATTGTTAAACACAACCAATGATTTGTCATTTTTCGAACGTTTTGCTCTACATTATCGAAATGTTGAGTTTTGAAATTGTATTTTGTCAAATTAAAATTCTCAGTTTCGATGTTGTTCCGATTTAAAGTTTGCGTGAGACGCATCGTAAAATTTAACATGTTTTGATTTACGTACTCGTCAGCACAGGGTTGAAATATAAAATAATTTCGTGATTCGCTATGAATCACTACACGAGATGTGTAAGTATAAATTGGTAAGTAGCAATACTAGAGTTGCTAGCATTCAAATCACGCGGCATTTTCATAAAATAAACTATAAAATACATATTTCGTTTTCCATCAATTATTATTTTAACAAGATGTTTCGTCCAAATTAGGTTTTTATTTTTCGAGTGGTGTGGAAAACGGATCCACCCGTTTATATGTAGTAATAAGGTTCTGATTATGTCGATACCGCGCATTAATGAAAAAAAAAACAAATACAAATTGTATTATGAAATACGTATCAAGTTTTATAAAATCGATCAGATATTGAGAACCCCTCCCCCCCCATAATAAAAAATAAGTTTCGCGGCTCGTGTGCAGAGCACACTACGCACACCCAGTTTTTACGGTATTGATTACCGAGCAATCGAACGCAATAAGAATGTTTAATTGAATAAATTGTTTGACATCGTTTTCTAAGTTTGTTTCAAATCCTTTGAACATTTTTAAACCATTTTAAATGCGAAAAAAAAATGTTAAAGAACTTTGTGAGCTCGACCTTTTGAGTTTGAATCATATTATAGCTCGGAAAGAATCGAGTCGATTTTCAAGAAAGGCATTCGAGTTCAAAAAAAAAAAAAAATATAATAATAATAATAATAATGCATTGAAATCCCGGCAATAACCTATTTTTCTTAGGGTTTTTTTCATAGAAATATCGACATAGTCATATATATTTTACTGAGAAGAATTTTATTTATAAATAAAAACGTTTTTGTTCAATTTACAGGAGAAGAAGAAAAATAGGATAACTTGATCAGTGTGCTACGATTTCACGACGACACGAGTTCATCACATTCGTTTTTAAGTCGGGAGAATCAACGTCGACGGTACCGGGATGCTGGAAATACTTTTGAATTTATCGAATAGTGAGCGATTTCCACTGTACACAGCGCGTCATCGGGGGACCTCATCTCCGTCGGGATGTCATGTGTATTGTGTTGGATTTTAGAATTTCCTCAAAAAAATTAGACGAATCTAACGGTACTATTTCTAAATATACGTAACTTAAAAAAAATGTATATAATTTATACAATATTGAAATCGATTTGATAAATTATTTCTGCCGATTACAACAGAATGTTTATCAAAGACAACGTAAAAACATTCTTAGAGTTGAAAATAATGCGACAAGATATTTTGGTCTCTGTCACGACCACCCGACCCCCTCGCCCGATTTGTCACTGATTGTTGTCAAATCTATTTTCACCCGACCGTCGACGCGCGGATCGGATAAAAAACAATAATTATACGATTTGTATCACGACGGACCCCGTGTCTTTTTTTTTCTCTTTCAATCAAATGCCGGGCAGACCGCGTTCTTCGGCGAGGGTCGGGCACCGGGTGAACGGGTCTCTTTACGACGGGGGTTAGTAGGCCAACAGGTCGATCGAGACTCACTTTCGTCTTTTCTTCATTTTTTTTTTTTTTTTTTTTTTTGGAGTTTTGAAGGATTTTATTAAATTATCAGATCAAATGCACGTACAAACATATACATATACAACGTATATTTGTTGTGTAAAATATGAATAAAGTCGTATTCATTTCAATCTGGTATGCTCGGATCATTAATTATGTGAAATTTATTTATTTATTTATATATTTTTATTACTTTTTATTTTTTGGGACAATCCGGAAAAACACGGAAGTCGATCTCAAGTCCATTGAAGCTGGTCACCCTTTGCTCTACGGCAGTGAATCTCAACCGGAGTGACACGAAATCCTCAAAGAAAAGGAGAAAAAATAAATAAAACCGTGTAATCGCCACCGCCGTCGGGTACAGCATAATAATTGTTTACAGCACTAAACACGTGAAGAGACAACGCAGAACAGTCACGTAGAACACTCGCTCTTTCCACTATCAATCCTCGAATTCCCCAACTTTGTAAAAACCACCACGAACAAATTTCTCAATAAATATCCGGATTTAATACAATCCAACGTTATTTCACAATGTTCTTATTGTAATTTTTTCAATCTAAGATCTCAGTGTTTATCGAACGCTGCGTTGGTAAAACGAAAAATGTTTAATCATCGTTTTTCCGCGTGCCGTATTTTTTTTTTTTTATCAAAGCACCCATGTTTCTCGTCCAAAACGTGCGGTTCGAATCGTCTAACGTTCCAAAGTCAGGGCGACGCGGCGTTGGATTCTCGCGGACAAGGGTGACATGAAGAAAAAAAATGATCTTGAGAACCCGGTGGTCTACGGTGTTACGTCGTTCTTCGATCGCGGTTCGTATGACGTAGAACGTATGGGAGAACGGACATCGACGGAAACATCCTCCACGAACGACACGAATCGCTCGACATCGGCCGCCCGGACCGGCCAACGGTTTCGACGCGGTATTGTTTTTTATTTTTTTATGTTTTTTACGCGTTAGTGTAAAAACCGCGGGCAGTAAAAAAAAAAAAAAAAAAAAACGACTCGACCGCGTGGTTCGTCCCGGAGGACGCGAACGCAACACGCCGTTTCACACCGTTACACGGCCGATCGAGCTACGGCCGTAGTTAAGGCCACGCGGTGACCAGACGCCGGAGTATCGGTTCGAACTGATAAAGCTGTGATCGATGTTCTCCAAAACGAGTTTTGCAACGTTCCGACGGCGACCAGTTATCGTCTCGACATTTTTCCAACGTCAAATACTCTGTCCGAAATATACGTACTCGCGGTGCACGACAGTGGAGGACAGCGTACGGACGAATGCGCGAAAAAACATAAAACGCGAGAAACCGTATAACGTATTATTCGGAACGGTGACGATAATATTTACGTCGGCTGTTGAAAATAACGAAGTCGTCCTCACGTCCCTGAACTTGGCCCACCCATCTAACTTTTTTTAAGTAAAATTATTGCCAAAAGTTAGCTAATAGTTAGCAAATAATAGCAAATTTATTCCCAAAGTTAGCAAATCATTATTATATTTTTTACGATTATTTTTTTATTTGGGTGGGCCAAGTTCAGGCAGCCCACCCACTTCGTCCGATTGACTCCAAACCAATGCCAAACGTTAGCAAATAGTTAGCAAATAATAGCAAATTTATTCCCAAAGTTAGCAAATCATTATTATATTTTTTATGATTATTTTTCATTTGGGTGAGCCAAGTTCAGGCAGCCCACCCACTTCGTCCGATCGACTCCAAACTAATGCCAAACGTTAGCAAATAGTTAGCAAATAATAGCAAATTTATTCCCAAAGTTAGCAAATCATTATTATATTTTTTACGATTATTTTTTATTTGGGTGGGCCAAGTTCAGGCATAAACTATAGTCATTTTAACTTCAATTTATTTAACTGTTTACTATTGCTTAATTATATTTTTCCGTATATACATCTATACCTCTAACATCACTCACCTATCTACTTGTTATAACAATAATAATATGACAAAAAAACTGAAAATTGCCATTTATCTATACTGTATACTTAGAATATTTGACTTATAAAAAGGAAAAACCATAAATTGTTTAGATATAAGTAATAAAAATTTAATTATATAAAATAAAATCTCTGTTCAAAAAATAAGTAAACTATTCTACATTTTTATTTTAGTAAAAATAAATAAATACTCAATCATATTAAAATAATTTTTATGAATTATAACTTGGTTTCTTTATTTAAATTTTAAGTGGATATATAATATAAATTATAAAATAATCATGGTTTGTACTTCTAATAGTTTAATAAAATATTTACAAATTAAACTTTTATCATTCTTAACATCTCAGTATTTTCGCACACATGAAATTAATTACATGACCTGGATTGATATTGACCAACAATTTATTTTAAATAACAATTTTGTGTGGTTGCAAATGAAATATCTTATTGAAAACCTCTAAAATTTTTTAAATATTTTAAACTGAATATAAATATATTCATTGTATGTATATAATAATTGATAAAATAGCCAAAAAATGTTTTAAAAACATAATATAATTTTTTTTAAGTATGTAAGAAAAATATAAAACAAATATTAATAAACTGTTTAATACAAATATTTAAAAAATCTAAATTTAACAACATTAAAAACGTTATTTTTACCGTAGTGTTTATCTGGTTTTGTATAAAAACCCTGTAATACTGGTGTATGCTATTGTTTAATAGATCTTAGTACTGTAAACGGATATGAGGGGCGAGACGTTCTATTGTTCACACTTTTTGTGGTTGTGCCTTGCGATCGCTAAGTCTACAAATACGATTTCCTTTTCTTTCTTTTCTTTATCCAATAATTTTAAATGATCATTAAATAAAAATCTTTTGTAAATCTATACTACCTAAATTATATGGAAACATAGATAAAATTAATAACCAATGATTAGGGAAGGCCTTATTTTTTGTTCTTTGTGTCTGTATATTTTGTGTAGCTCATGTTAGTCACCTATACTGATGAGAAAACATAAAAAAAAAAATTATAAATAGGAATCAAAATCAAATGTTATTAATTTAACTTAATAAAAAGATAAATTTTATTAAGTATAGTAAATTATAAAAGTTAATAATATATAATATATTTTATATAATTTTATTTAATAAAAATGTATTTATTAGTTAAAAATAATATTAAGATGATTAATAATTCAAATATTATTCTTATTCTTCAGATATACATTAGTTGGAGTAATCAATTATATTTCAAATCACTACGTAATTTATATAAGACGAGTACATGGTCAATGGGAAAAACATAATGACTTAGAACATAAAATTTAAAAAATTAAGAATTTAGAAAATATCAAATCTAATCCTCATTTGTTTATTTACATAAATGTATAATATTAATTATAATTATTATTAATTTATTTCGTTTTCTATATTTATTTTCCCAAAATATTATTACTTATTTGTTTAGTACTTTAAAGAATATATTATACTATATATTAATGCATATAATATTTGATAAGGTTTAATTTAATTTTTTTTTTTTTTAATATTTCTAAAACTTGTATTTTTTTATATTCTATATATTTACAATAATTAAATATATTATTTTTTATGATTAAAATTTAGTTATTTTTATAGAAAGATTTAACATTTTCAACTTTCATGTTTTTAAACGCTTTTTAATATTTTACATGTACTTAAAACAATACAATTGAAAATTGGAAGACTATCTGCACTTAAAGCCATTGTAAAATTCAATATGTATTCCCAATAGTGCATCAATTATTATGCTAATTAATGCCACCCATTAATGGTGGCGGATTTGAGAAGGGGCGATATGGTGATCGCCCCTCCCCTTGAGTCGTGTTTTTCATGTATTATTTCACCTCTAAATTGAACCGGCTAAATATAGCGTTTGACATCACATATTATAATTCAAATGATAGCTATAAGTATATTTATATAGTCTTGATAAATGGAAAAATATAAGCGAAAATTAATACTGTTACTTTTTTAAAGTACTTAATAAAAAAATTTGAAAATTGCCCCCCTCCTCCATACATGACCTCTAGATCTGTCGCTGATGGCATAGCGGGTTCTCTAAATAGACAACGACAACATATATTGATGATTATGTTTCTTAACAAATGTTATACTAACTATTTGCTAACATTTAGCATTGGTTTGGAGTCAATCGGACGAAGTGGGTGGGCTGCCTGAACTTGGCCCGTCCAAATAAAAAATAATCATAAAAAATATAATAATGATTTGCTAACTTTGGGAATAAATTTGCTATTATTTGCTAACTATTTGCTAACGTTTGGCATTGGTTTGGAGTCAATCGGACGAAGTGGGTGGGCTGCCTGAACTTGGCCCACCCAAATAAAAAAATAATCGTAAAAAATATAATAATGATTTGCTAACTTTGGGAATAAATTTGCTATTATTTGCTAACTATTTGCTAACTTTTGGCAATAATTTTACTTAAAAAAAGTTAGATGGGTGGGCCAAGTTCAGGGACGTGTCGTCCTCGTCGAATCAAACGTGTCGTCCGAGAGCCGTCATCGACCGCCCCCGTAATATGTATACGATATTAGCGTTTGGAGGATGAGACGACGTTGCAAGACTGCCCGATGATGATGATTCGAAAGAGCCTGACGAATTTTTATCTCGACGATTATTGTCGAAGACGAGACCGTTCGAGTATAAAGTCTCGGGGGGAGCAGAAGCCAATTATCGGGTCGCCGTTTTCAGCGTCGGTCGACTCCGAACTTACACGACGGAGGAGGGGTCGGACATTCGAGCGAGAAATCGAAACCAAAAACAAAATCGGTTCGAAACCAAACGGGGTAATCACGCGAATCCGTCGTCGGCGACCAAACCGCGTGTCGTTTTAGCACGTCAATCGGAAACCGGCGCGAGACGACAAAAAAAATATAAACCCGTTTGAAAACGGACACCCGGGGACGTCGACACCTGTTTTGATCGGCCATTGTCGTGTTCGCCGGGCCGAGGGCGGTCCGTTTCGTTCTGGTTCTTTTCCTTCCCGTCGGAGATACCGATCTCGGGTACCCCCAACCCCACCCCCCGGACAATTTGTTCAGTGTGTGCGTGCGCGCGTCCGTCCGAAAAACGCGTACGGACAGCGCGAGCGTAACGAACGAACGAACGAACAAACAAATAAATAAATAAATAAATAAAAGACGACGACGATAACGCGAACGGACACGCGTTTCTTCCGTCGTCGATCGGTATCGCGTACGCACACGACCTCTCTAGCCCGCGACGGTCACGCCGGCGCGACGGAAATCCGCGAAATTATGGAAAGACCATTCCGGACCATGTCTCTCCAGGACGGGACGGGACGGGGACGGGGACGGACGGGACGGACGGGACGGGGGGCACACAGCCCGCGTGCCAGCGTGCGTGAGCTCGCCGCGCCGCGCGGCTTATCTGCTCGAAGGAGTCATATTGTCTCGGGCCGCGGATGTTTTATTGCCCGGCGTACGCACACGACGCGATAGCCCCGCGCACGTTTTCGCCGATAGAACACGGCGGCCGCGTCTAGAAACGGGCAGAAATCGTTTATCGACCGGGACGTATTGTGTCGCGCGCGCCGCGTTATATGTTTGTACGCGTGACGTTTACATAAAAAAAACAACAACAACAATCGCCCGTGAAATCGTCTCTCCGGACGGTACGCGCGTGATATCAGGTACCTACGGTGATTTTTATTGTTTTTTTATTCTCCGACCCACCACGCGGCGACCGAAAACGTCACGTCCAACCTGGTCGCACGCCCGGACGTCTTTACCGCGAGTGCCATCAAACGCTTCGACGGACCACCGGAGACCCGGACCGACAGACAAGAAACCGCGCGCGAACCCAAGCCGTTCCGATCGGTTACGAATCGTCATTTTGGGACCGCCGTCGGTCGGCGACGCGCTGTTTTCCCGCGTGTCCGTTTTCGGTTTTTCGGACGAACCGGTCGACTGCGCGGCACACGGATCGAAAGAAGGACACGCGTTCGGAACGTCGTAGCTCGTCTGAAACGGTTTGAAACCGTACGACGCTTAATGAAACCGAGTGAAACGTATTTGATTGCACGACGAATAAACGAATTCGGTCGTAACAAGTTAGCGTCTAGTCGGTCAACGCGCGCGCGCGCTGATTTATTGTTCGTGGTCCGAAAAGCCCACCAACCCACCCAGACAGTGTCTCCGGACTCCCCTCAGTGCGTTATCACCTCGGACGTCGTGTACGACGATATAATAACGTTCGTGCCCGTCCGTGATCGCACAATGATAGGATGATGCGTGTTGTTAATGAAAAATTAGAAAAATAAACCGAGTCGCGCCGGGGCGGTCGCACACGCAAAGTCGGCGTAGTAAAAATAATCAGATTTCTTCATAAATAGTTTTGTGTAATGGTCCGTTTTTTTTATTATTATTCATGAATGCTGTATTTATTATTATTATTTTTTTGTTGAAAAAAGTTGATATTCATTTAACAGACCGCAGTAAACGTGTTTCGAACACCGCGTTGAGGACGACTAAAACAACGGATATTTTACCGACGCGTACGTACCGGCGAAAAGAAGCTGTGGACGCGCCTTTTGTAGGGAATGATAAAAAACGAAAACAGACGTTATCGAAACACGACGAGCGGCCGGATTCATTCGCAGTACCCGTAGTCGACAAAGTCACGTGAGGGAGCCCGTGCGCGCGCGTATTTACGTTTTCGTTGGCTCGTTCGAATCGAAACCGCCCGTCGCGATCATTATCTCGATCCTCTGCGATCATCTGCGCAGCGTCGTCCACGCGCGTGTTTATACGTATCCCGCACCGCCAATCGTTTTTTAAGTTCCGGCTACGACCGTCCCGTACTCGGCCTAGGTTAGAAACGGCCGACACGCGTTTGGAAAACAGCCCCGCGCAAATCGTGACGGCGAACGGCGTGAGTTAAAAAACGTACACCCTGTTTTTTAATTTTTTTTGTTTTTTCAATACGCTCTCGGCATAAAAACTGAAAATCGCAGATCACGTTGTCGCGACAACCGTTCCATACCGCGGTCGAGAAATAATAATCGATTATTTTATCACGCGCGAATCGAAAAGAAAAACACCGAAAACCATTCGACGTTCAAAAGGTTTAAACAAACGTGCAATAAAATAACGGCGGGGGAGCCGCGGCAATAAAAACGCGAAACCGGTAGATCACGACCACTCCCGGCCACTCGATCTCGATTTGAATTTAATTCCCGTACGTGAAAATACGTCCGACGGTTCACGATATTTATATTATCTCGTGTCGCTGCCACCGTTTTTGTTTTTTATTATTATTATTTTTGTTTTTTTTTTTTTATTATTTTTTTATTGTTTTTACTCCGTCCTTCTGTTCTGGTCCGGACCGTAACGACGCCGCTTCATTACGTACGGCCGCTATCGGAAAGCCGTACGAACTGTCGTGTCCGGTTTAATTTATTTGCTCTGTTCGTTTTTTCGCCCTTTCCGTTTTATCGCTGCGGTTGGGAAAAAAAAAAAATTAAAATAAAAAATTCCCGCGCCGGCGTCGATCGACAAAATAATCTCTCGTGCGACCGGTTAGCGATTCACGTCGTACGCACTCGTACGCGATTGTTTGGGAACCGGAGGAAAACTTAAAAAACAAACACCGCGAGCGCAAGCAGACTAGGCGACCGTAAGATTGGGGGTAAAATACTTCATCACTTCACAAGAGTTATTTCAAATACTTTACTAATTTTCAACTACACGAATGTCAAATATAGTAATTGTATTATTATTTAATGGGATTGACACAACGACTAAGAAGTGAATTAATAATACCAATTAATTAGAAAATATAACACAGTGAAATCAAATGCATTTGATTAGTTGAATAAGGCTGGGCCGAAACACCGAATACAGCAATATTATTGATAAAATAATTAATGTTGTTTTAAATACCTACTGCTGCCATTTGCTACTTGTATTTCTTTTTGAAATTATTTTTTTTTATATTAGAGTTATACGTCGTTATTTTTCGTAAAACTATATAGAAGCTTTTTATACTCTCAATGACTCATATAGTCTATGATATTCTACTTTACGTTCTAAAATACTCAAGACGATTTTTGCCTTATATTATCTGGTTATGTTATAATATACGATTTGACCCCTTCGCTACTAATTATAACATGATCCGGACGTGTTTAAAACACGGCAACAGCAGTTCGACGGACGTGTGCCGTGCGTGGACCGCGTCCGGCCGTTCGGATATGTTCTTCGCCGGAATAAAGGTTAGGTCCGCGTGCTCGGTACACACGTTTTCGCACGGAAACCACGGTCGATAGATAACACGGTGAACCGTAAACGGAGCGTAATCGTAATCGTAATTCCTACCGGATATCGTATTCATATTGTTTTCGTCGTGTTTTACGCGTGGGGGGCGGGGCGGGGGTTTATTATTGTTATCAACAGATAGGGATTTATGTAAATGTCGAAACAATACAAACGATGTTTTTTCACGGACAAAGAGTACGCCATTCCCGACGAAACTGGATGTATTCGGAACGTACTCGAATAACAGGAGCGTAACCGACAGGACAGCTGTTATAATTGAGTACGAAAACCCCGTTGTGACATTCAATATTCGGGTGCAGTATTTCATACGCGTGCGTGTGCGCGTGCATTAATTGCCCGGGTCACTCTACGAGCACGTCTCATTCGAAGAACCGAAAAACGTGTAACGGAAGGTCGATACGGTCCCCAGGCACGATTTACGACGACTAGGTCCGTTCGTCTGGTTTACGTCGACGTGCCGGTACGTTCGTTCGAAACCGAAACGTTCCTGTCGGAGGAGAAAGGGGGGGGGATGGGGAACCGTATAAAAATAATAAAAACGAATACTTTACGGTTATTATAACGTGTACACGCGATGGGGGGAGAACGGAAAAATAATGATAAATAAAAGGAAGAAGAAGAGAGAAAGAACGCTACCTCTAACGAGGCGGCGATCGCGGGCAGACCAGACGTAGGAGTGTGCGGACGACACGGACCTCCCACTTGGCGTGCCGAGGCCCGAGTTGTTTACGAGCGCGGAGGCGACACAACACTTCTACGCGGCTACTGTTTGTTTTTACCCACTTCGCGGAATCCACGGAACACGTACGGGGACGGGGAACGACGGCGCGTCGAGTGGTTTGAACGGCCGTCCCCGTTTTCCCGTTTCATCCGTTCCGGTCGTGGTACGTGATACGCCGCGGCCCGGTACTCTCGAAAACCGCGTCCGTCGGTATCCGTTTGACGTGAGCAAAAAAACGCGACTCTCCGGAACGGCCCAGGAAAACCTAACCACGCCGTCCGTTCCCGGCCGGAAAACGATCGCGAGTCGGGCCAATGGTTTCCGGACGACAACCCTCCCCAGCACCGTGCACGAGAATACGGAGAGGGCAAGAGCACGCGCGTTCGAAGTTCTTCAAAGTCCACCGACGTTCGGTGCTGAGCCCCTTCGAATCGATCGAAGTCCCATCTCGTTGTTGCTCGTGGCGCACATTCGCCCGGTGAACGAGCAAAACCGCCGGGCGCTCGTCGAAACCCCCCCCACACACCACGCACGGCCCCGTACAGTTCCAGAGTAACGCATCCGTCGGTCCCTCACTTCACTCGAGCGGTCGACGGAACACTGACACACGTCCGATAACTTCGTGAAACCGGTAGTCACGCCGTCACTGTGTACGCACCGAGTTTTTCCGTTGGATCGTAAGTCACGTGTTTGCGGGTCGCCTCGAACGTGAGTGCAAACGTTGCAACGACAGCGGGGATCGTGAATGTGTCTCCGGAAACGCGGCGTACGACAAAACGTCGTTCCGTTTGAACGTCATCGCGGGCCCGGCGTCGACCTCGAGCCCGGAAGGGTTGTCGTCGTCCGTGGCGCGAAGGTCGTCGCGCGCGCACGAACGCCCGTGCGTCGTAAACCTTGGGACCCGTCGTGCCCGAGGTCGACCCTACGACGACGCGCCGTCCGACAATGCGACAAAGATTCACGTCGTCCCCCCGCGGCGTACTACATTGTACGCGTCAATACAACGGTCGCGGGCTGCATTTCGTACGGAAGGTCCGACCGAAACGTCCACAGAACAATGACGAAGACAATAAATGTTGCGCGCGAAGGGTCCGGAGGGTTTTCGTTTTGTTTTGTTTTTTTTTGTTATTTTTTTATATATATACGACGCGATTCCGTCCGAACCCTGCACGGGACCGTCGGCCAAGACGTTGTTTGGCGCGTCCAGACCCTAACGCGACGTTTCCAATGGCTTCTATCATTCCGTTCAAGTCGTCGGACAGACGGAACGAGCACTTCCTCACGGTTTTCGTTCCGACCACGCGGTCGGTGGTTCGCGACGGTTTTACCGCGATCCGAATGGGTTAGAGCGCATTTTTCGCTCGCGTCATACGAACGCACAGTGTATCCGTTTGGCGAAACGCGTGTACGGACGTTATTTAAACGGTAACGACTGTTGTCGTCTGAATGAACGATAAAACAACAGCGCCAAGACGGCCCATGACCGATACACTGCGCGGTGTGCGCGTTTCAACGTGACCCTACAGACATGGCTATTGGAGGGAATGAAGAGAAGGAGAAAGAGAGAGAGAAACATACGTAGATGAAAATAATCGATTTCGTCGCGTGACAACGAATCGTTCGAAATCGTCCTCCGTGTGGATGCGACGCGTCGGCGGGCGGGCGGGGTTCGACAAACGGACGGTCCACGGCGGGGAGTCCGTGAATAATTGAATCCGCTCGTCTCGGACGGATTATGAGTATCGTCCGAACGCGGGCCGCCGAAGCGAGCAAACGAAACGGAAAACGGTCGTTATGTCGGGACGTGGAGACGAATCGAACGTCCGTCGGATGGCCGCCACGCCAAGAGCCAAGACGCGTGCGAGTCGGTGGTTTCGTTCGGTTTTTGGTGAGAACGCGTTGTGTCCGTCCGGCACGCCTCCTTGGAATAGTTTCGGCGGGAAACACTTGGAAGTGATTGTTAAGCTAACGCGTCGTTTCACGAAATATCGATTGCCATAGTTATGTTAATAACGTCAAAACACCTCCGACACACGCGGAATGTCCATCACGCACGCACAATGCACGAACGTTGCGGCCACTCAACATCAAACGCTCTGAACGACAAAGATTACACGGAAACAAACACGTATACGATTACGGTTTTTACGGCCACTCGGAAGTCCGTGTCCTCGAGTCCGGTAGCCGCGCAACACGTTAACGAGGAGCAGTGGTACGAACCCCACCCCGACCACAAGTCGTCCGACGGCGAGACGATAACGCGCACAGTGGCCGGACACGAAATCACGGTCGTCGGAATATTATATTTTTCGTCTCGGGCTTTTAACGTCGATTCTCTCGTCGTACAATATTATACACGTTTATTTGTTTACGGAGTAGCTTCGGGCGGGAGGAGTAGAAGCCGACACGAATCCGAGCCCTTTAATTCATTAAAAATGGCCGGCCTCCGGTAGTAATTCGAACCGTGACCGAGTCGCTTTTGTGTGTCTTTTCGCTGTTTACACGCCGTACGTAGGAAATCGTCGAGTGGGTAATAATAATTTTTTTCTCTCTCTCTCTCTCTCTTCTCCTTACTCCTCGCGGTGAAATAATCGTGAATACGCCTCTATGATTACCGGTCGGTCGACCACCTTTTCGGGAGATGAAAAAATAAAAAAAAAACGAACGAATATAGACATACACGTGTTGACAGCGCCGACGAGATTTCTCACGCGAACGCGCCGGCAACCACCCGCCCCGCCGAGGCCGACGACCCGATTCCAAAGAGCCACGCGTTTGCCTCTTCGCACCGTCGACGTTTACGCGGCCGGAGGAGTCTCCTGGGCCTTTTTCGCGCGGATTCGGTCCTGCCCACCATCAAGTCGCCGCGGTTTTGCTTTCAATTAAAACGACATTTCCGCGTCGTTGTTCGGGCCCGGCCAAGCACACTCGTCACTCACTCTTCTCCGCTTTCCGTCTTCTCGTCATTTCATTATCGTTTCTTTACACGTACGCGCGTTATATAATAATAATAATAATAATAATAACAATGCGTGCGTCTGCGTGTGCGGAATCTCTCGTGCTCGACATATCATCGTCCGCGTCTCCGCCGTCCATACCCCCCACACCCCCACTCATAACCTGCACACGTCCGACGCGTAATAACGCGCGACACCGGTATTCCGGTCACGTCCCGTCCGCAGATATTTAATAAAGCTCCGGCGCGTCCAGAATGGACTTAAAAATTATATCGGCGAAAATGATAAAAATCTTAACCCGTACACGTCCGGTTAAATAGAATCGATCGTGCCGATACGTGTCTAAAAATAACAATAAAACCGAAGTTTATATGCGTGCAGTGTCCATTATTTCCGACTCTGTACGGAATTCTTTCCTTTTTCATTTTTTTTTTACGTCTATTATATTTCGATCGGACACGAACGGTACGCGGTACGTGAGCCGAACGCGATTTCAGCTATCGTCGTAAAGGTGTTGGGCAAATCGCCGTCGACGACAACCGTCACGGACGGAATAACGAGACCGGATCGTCCGGCGGCCGCGCGGTTGTTCTCAGTCGGACGGATCGCATGGAATCAAACGAATACGCCGCCGATTCGTGGACGTGAATCGTTTGTTTTAGACGTCGTCGTGTAAACGGATTTGGTCGCAGGCCGCGTTCGACGTGGAACGAACGGGACGAAACGTTATTACGGCGCGTCGTCAAGTGGCGTAGCCAAGGGGGTGGGGCACATGGCCCTATATTATGATGAGAACACGTGATAAATAACGATATTATTGATGATATAGACTTTGAAGATATTGAAAAACACCATTTTACCAGCTTTTATAAAGAGATCTCCAAGAAGGATACAAAACATTGGACCGGACGAAATAAAAATATGATTAAAAATATTTGAAAAATTAAAAACCCTCTAATTCGAATGTTATTTATTTAATTTTTTTTTTGCCCCCCCCTCCTCTCCCTTGAAGAAATCCTGGCTACGGCACTGCGCGTCGTACACCACGTCCGGCGGAGTCCGACTACGAACCAAGTCGAACCTGCCCCAAAACAACAATGGATCTCGTGCCGCCGCCCGTCGATATCCGAATGTAAATGCATTCGACACGTTCGAATCGGAGACAATCCGCCCCAAACCCGTTCGGCGGCCGAACCAACCGATCGTTGATATTTATATTCCGGACAAGTCATTTCAAGCGTGTTACGCCCGGGCGGTATACAAGTAGAATACCATTCCCCAAGTACGCACGGTCACGTCGATACGCAGCACAATAGCACACGACGACGACGACGACGACGACGACGACGACGGGTCCGATACGGTTCGACGAGTAAAAACATTTGTTTACAATACCCGCGCATTCTCAGTCCATTGTCGAACGTACGCGACGGCTAAACGAACACGGACGACGGGGACGCGGCTCCGTTTCATCCGCGAGGTCAGCCGGTCGAAGAATTTAAGCGGACCCATTTGATTCGATTTCGAAAACACCCGATTGATTTTATGTGGCCAACGTCGCGTCCGGAACGTTCGCAAGTCCCAGCAGCGCTTGTCCGAATACTTTTCTACAATCCGCACGAAGCGATTATTATTGTTTTTTTCGTTTTTTTTTTTTAAAACAACGTAATTAAGTTGTTCGAAACAACTAACAATCGGCAGTAAATCGACTGGATGGCGAACGTTACAGTTTAAGAGAAATCCATTAGTGCATTATATTATTTCACGCCAATTTATTTTTACTGTGACCGGTTTTGTTGTACGCAAATAAACATATATAATGGATACTCGTATATATTTTAATATTCAATATTGCTTTAAAAAAAAAATTAAAAAAAATACGTTTTCTTGTATTCTTTAAAAGCCAAACTCATAAATTGTTATACTCGTATACAAACACCGCATAAATCTTTGTACCAATTCTGGTTGAACATTACCGTACAAATATATATATATAGTTATAATTTATAATTACAACGCGGTAGGGAATTTCGTTTCACCTCGCGAACAGTAAACAATACGAGAGTAGTTTAATAACTACACGCGCGTGTGATTATTATTATAAAAAATAAAAATTATATGAGCGACAAAAAAAAAAAAGAAAAATAAACACATAGCGCCCACCGCGCACAGAAATCGCATAAATGAACGACATCATTTTCATCCGATATCCAGTAATTTACGTTCCCGACGAATCACGGTCTACGTCAACGCGTATCCATACAACTGGTACAGGGGCGGACTGAGAACCTGAAGGCCTCCCAGGTGGGTAAGTTCTTAGGAGGCCTTAGACTAACGCAATCGACACGAACGCGCGACTTGACGTTACGGGTTTCAACAAAACAAATAACTTGTTAATGTTTTACATAAAAAAAAAATTAAACCGACTTCGAAAAAAATGCACTAAAAAGTGTAGCAATAATTCGCGAAAATCTTGTCGGAGCCGGCTCGGGATTCCAAATTGACACATTTAGTGTCTTGCTCATATCACTCGCCCAGAACAAATACTAAAGATAATTTAAATTTCATTTTCAATCACGCATCACTTAAAAAGCAATTCAATACTTACAAATAACGTCGACTAGATTTTTGTGAATTATTTCACACGTTTTAGTTAATTTTTTTCCAAAATTTTTTTTTTATTCACAAGTTTTTAGTTGTAACGGTTCGATACGATCTAAATGATAATACGATGTAGCTTTCATTCAACATACGAGGTATTATGTGTAGTTTGTGCGGGCCAATATAAACCCAAAGTACGGCCTGCTACCCGGCCCCTGCCAGTCCGCCGCTGCGCTGATACAATTAAACCGGTGACGTTGAGGCGTTTCAAAAGCGGTCGTGATCGAACGGTTCGCGCGCGGATCTCCAGAGGATCGAGAAACACGACGGCCGGCATGGAGGTCGTTCCCCGGCAGCGATCCCGGTTCAATTGACCGTCCGGCCGAACGACCCGGGTAACCGCCGGTCTGAAACGGCGCACTGTTCCAACGGTCGCGCGGTTCGAACCGCTTGTGGTAAGTCACGTAAGTCGCACAGACCTTTGGGCCGCGACCGGGTTACCGCGGTTTTTAAGGTGCCGAAGCGAAATCGTCAACCGGCAGACGCGACGTTCCGGGTCGCTGACAAACGATGACGTTTAACGTAACCGTGGGGATGTGTACGAATCGATCCGATCCCATCACGTTGACGTTCGGCGCGCGGGCCGAAGCCGGCACGGTTTTCATAGCGGTCTATAACGAACCGTCGTGTTCGGCCCGTTCGATTTGTCTCAATCTCAATCTCTAACCCCCAACAACGTCCAGCGTCCGAAGGGACCGATTGCAAAAGACAAAAAATAATAATCGAATTGAATTGACGGACTGTCGTCGGTTCTCGAAATTGCCGAACGAACCGAAAATCGAACGGAAACGAGCGACGGAAAAGGTCCGGTTTTCAGATCGGGCCGCAACAAGCAGTCGAGCGGGCAGGACGGATACAAACTAACCAGATCGTTTACTCAAACAATACGTTTTTCGTTATGACCGTGTGTACGCGTATACGTTCGAGCGTCGAGTTACGTTTTCGAATAGCGCGGGATCGAACGGTCCCGGCAACAGTGGTTATGACACGGAAATGTTGCGCGCGTTTTTTTATGACCGACCCGCGATGGCCCGATAAGCTGTACGTGTTAAGGACGCGTGACGCGCGTAGGATTCACTTTTATTACCGTTACAGAGATCGGTGTTGCCGTTCGTCTTTGCCAGCGGACGAATTCGGACGCGTCGAAATCCGGTCGCGAAAAACACCGTCGACCGATTTGCCGATCTGTCTACACGAGTCATCGGATCTCGCGGTGATTGTCGCTGGTTACACGTGGTACGTGCGTGTTAACCGTAGCTACCGGCGCGGTGAGAACCAAACGTCGGCGGACCGGATTCTCCCGAAAACCCATGCCGAGACCGGCGACCGCTTCCCAAAGAAAAACGCGCTTGGATTACCGGCCTCGGTGGGCGACTGTTGTCGGCGATGAACGCGGGGACGACTTATCAGGGACGAACAGAGCGCATCCCGTCCGCCGACATTTACTTTTTTTTTTTAATTTTTTTTAACGCTGACGGGTTTTTCGACGTGGCGGACGACCGGTGTTTCTATCGGGCGACTTTCTCCTGGGGGAGAGGGAGGGAAGCGTTTGATAAAATTGGAAGGTCATTTACATCACGTCGAGAAAAATAATTTTTTTTGATTACCTTTGTCTGTTATCATGATTGCGAACGATATAATTTGATACACGAGATTTCACTAGTTTAACCGTACACGCATAGTATATTAACTGTATACGACGATTGTAGGTCGTTCACCGTGACATCGAAATTACATTTCTCTAACATTCGATATTTTTTTACTATACTTCGAGTTTTTTTCCGAGGACGCCTTGGAAATCATCCGAAGGGGCTCAGCCCCGGGAGAAATGCCCGAAGGAAACACTCGGGGGACGACGACGACGAGGAAGGGAGGGGGGGAACGTCAACAATCGGCATCTCCGTCGACGACCGACTCCGCGGGGCCCCGCGGGGATTTATTACGCGGTGCGTTATGATTATCGTCCGCCAGCGAGTACGTCGTGAAATCTGTTATCGTTGTGTAAATAGAGCCGGAGGGCTTTGGATCCCGTCTCGGAGTGTTATGTGGGGAGTGAGGGGGGGGGGAGGTGGAGGACGCTAAAAAACGTTCGGGTAAACGGTACGCCCTCCGGGGCTGTCGACGGAAGAGCGTTCGATTCACCGGACGACGGAAGCCGCCCCGAAAACCTAACCGCGGGACTCGTGATGTTCCGTTGGTTAGCGCGGAATTCGAAAATAAAGTCTTCGGCGCGCGCGCGCGCGTATCGTGTTGTGGTAGGCACGTGACCGCGGACCAGGCGTGGATTCAGTGGTTGGGGGGAAGGGGGCTAAGGGGATGCCATCCTCCCCCCCCCTCCCGTAGGCTGTGTTTTATTTAGGAAAAATTCCTAATGAAAATTCTGTTAAATATACGTGTAACGTTACTACTAGCGACTGCCCCATCGGCAGAACGCAATTTTTCATCCCTACGCGGCGGACAAAAACGTGAATGAGATCAAGCACGTCGGACGATCGATTGAATGGGCCGTCTTTATCATAACGAATTATCACACACACACACACGCGCACGCACGCACACACTTTATTCAGCGATACTCTCATCTCCCCGTAATATAAATCTGGATCCGCACCTGGTACGGACCGACGGCGTTGACACATTTCGACACGCACAACAATACTAGTGTTATGAAAAACACTATTGAAATTCGAAAACGTACTGGAAATGCATCAGAAGATTAGGAGTTCTGTTGTTGACGCGTTGTGATCATGGGCCGGGCGCCGCACCGACCGGTTCTAAATTTAATCTAAACGGGTAAAACGATCTTTATGATTTTATCCGATAATAATCATAACGATCAACGGGCACTAGTACTAATTCGGTTATTACTTGAAAAATTTGTAATACTAATTTTATTTTTTAATTCGACGTTAATAATATAATTTGTAAAGAGCCCTAAAAAAAATAAAACCCGTATATTTAAAAACAAGTATATATCAAAATCGTAGTATATGTTTCAACGCAAAAAATACGGAAGCACGCGGCTGTGGTACACTATACAGATAAACGGCCGCAATGATTTAGTACGCGTGCCTATTTCGGTAAACCTCAGAAAACGACCGTTTTTAATAGTTTTTATGAAAATAAAAAAACATAGACAGACTACGTTTCGCGGGTAAAAAAGTTCGAAACTTGCAAACACGTGCAGTGTAAAATGTTCGCGTTTGCGTTACACGGGGGTCACACATAGAAACCAATTTCTGTCTCACTGTGCACAATGTTGACCGTCCGCCATTTAAAATAATCTGACCGTTTAGCAACGATTCTCGGGGGGAGAGGTGTACTGCGCTACCGTTCGCCGTGTGGGAAACCGCCGACGGGCGTTTCGGGGGAGACCGGGTCTAACGAGGTGTAAAGGAGCCCCCCTCGCGTCCGGAGAGGCGATGTTACTTTTATTTCCCCTCCGACGTCGCGATCGAATTCGTTTTGCCGTAGCGCGCGACCCATCCGAAATGACGAAATGAAATAAAAAAACGACGACGACGACGAACTCGACGAGCGCGTGTATAATAATTCGTCGTCGTGGGTGTGTACACGGACGATAATAACAGTAATAACAGTAACAACGGTGACGGCCGTGCCCCGAGTCGTACAAACACGCAAGCACGCACGTCGGTACCTTGTAAACGGAACCGATGTTCGGCGCCGATGATGACACGTTACACAAATATTATCGCTCGTCCCGGACTCGAATCGGTGTTCGCCCGGCAGTTAAAGCACCGGACCCCTGCGAGGGGAGGGGGGAGGGGGGATAGCGTTCGGACCGGTACTCCTCTCGGGTCGTATGTCCGGGCCTACGAAAAATAAATTTCGAAAATCTCGAACCTAACCTATTCCGCGTGTTATCGCGATCGGACCGACTGTTTACCGACGTACGAGTATAGTGTGGATAACACTAAATGGTTCCACTAAATGGTCAAAACCGTTTGATTATTGGTTTTCGCGTACGATTTTTCGTCTGAAAATCGGCCCTAACCCTCAAAAAAAAAAAAAAAAAATATATACGACGAGCGCCATGGGCAATAGCGTTCTCCGGCAACGCGTCACGACGAAACATTGTACTCGACGACGATTTTTATGGAAATCCGCATCCGGGCGGACGCACGACTTGTCTTCCGACTTGACGGTGACAATTGTCGCGAAGGTGACTCACGCACGGTTACGGATTATTACCGGTTTCCGCGAGTGTTTTGACCGGTACCGCGTCTCGTGACGTATTGCTCGTCGTCCGTCGTCGGCGTCCGCGTGAAATCACCGAAAACCGACACACGATACATAGCTGGACGCCATAAAATTGCGATATTCCTAGGTACGTATCAAATCCGACGAGTTACACATAACAAATGATGTCTGTGTAAGGCTGGTCGGTCGGACACCTTTCAGAAATATCAACGACGTGGTCGTTGTCATCATTATCATTATTATCAATAAAGTAAACGAGCCCGGGTCGAGAGTATAGAATCACGTGGAACACGAACGTGACTATTAATCGCGGTCGTCGCCGACGACCTTAGCGCGACATTTCGATGACGTCTCTCGCGCGGAAACCATAGTGAAACGTCCGATGCAACCGATCTGTCGACGTTCGATATAAACACGGTCGCGCGTTCTACACCGGACTCGAGTCCGTCGAATATCTCACCAAGTACCTCCGGAGACGCAAAAAAACATCGGTTTTCGTCCGTCTTTTCTGTACGCGGGAATGCGCGCCGCACGACGACCACATCGGAATTACAGATTCGAACGACGAGAGCGGAACAATTATATACGCGCGTGTGCGTGTGTGTGTGTGTGAAACGGACGGCGGCGGCGGCGTACGAAAAAAGTAGAAAAACCGCACGACGACCGAACGTATACGGGCCGGGCAAACCGTAACGTTGTGTTACACGTACGGCGGTGGCGTAGAGGACGACGACCAGAAGAAGTTCTCCGTATGATATCCGCGTCCGGTTAAAAACGACAAACGACCGTGAACGAGTGAGGGCGGGGAACGAAAAGAACACGGGAGCAATTGTCACCGGGCGGGCCGGACGAGTGGAAACGAACGGCTCCGCGGGGCGATTCTCTCGATACGTACGTCGTTCTCGTACTCGTCCGTACGTGATTTACAAGCTATTATGTACACGCGCGCGCACACACACACATATATATATATCGTTATCTCGTTTGATTTATACGGCCGAGAGAAACGTCACGCGCGGTACGTGTCGGCGGTCGGAGCGCGCGAAACAGGTGTCTGCGAAATTCTGCGCGACGGAAAACCTACGTTCGCCAAGACGCGAATCGCCCGCCAAACACGACGTCCGTAGGACCGCGTGGGCGAAATTCCGTAGTGTTTTCAACGCGAAACGACCGGAACATCCGAAATCCGTTCGCTTCGGTGGGGGGGGGACGTAAAACGATATCGGGCCGGACACCTCTAACGAAAAAAGGCGCGCCCTTGTGTTTTACTCGCGCGAAAATTCGAATTAGTTAGTGTGTTCTGTACGCACGAATCCGATGTACCGTCACGGAATTCGCGATAACGACGGAGACGACCAGTTCATCACCAGTAACGGTGCGGCCAGGACTATAGTAAATAATATTTTTTAATCTTATCCGATGTAATGGATTTTATTATGTTTAGAGGGAATCCCAGCGATTATCGTTCAACGTTCGACCTCACCTAACTCGATAGTAAATAACAATCGGTTAGCAGCGTCATCATCGCGTCGTGGTATGTTTCTCGAATATTTTGTCGCCTTGTTTTTACAGTCCCCGGCCGTTTATCGAGTTCGAAAATATTTGTTCGATCAAATACGCGTTTGTATTTCATTTCAATAAACACACGCGCGCACACACACACATTAGACGGGTATTTTATTTTTGAACGTGCAATATTCGTCAAAAAACGTGTAATAATAGTGATTCGCGAATCGACCGTGTTGCTGAAAATGTTGTCGTGTGTTTATAATCGATAATAAAACGATGACAAATTTGGCGATTACGTTATGTTGCTTGTACGATCAAATAGACGAATAAAACGGAATAAAATCCACGGCAACACGAAGTGAATACAAACGGTGACAAGCGGGATGACGGCGATGACAATAATTGCGCGATTTGGCGATTCGCGCCCACAAAACCAATAGTAATAATAAACCGTATGAAAACGTACCGAATGTGCGACGAGAGTTGAAAAAACGGCGCGCACGCGATCAACGAAGGTCGATCGCACGAGAATTCCAGCCGATGTTTGTGCATATAAAAAAAGACGAGCACGAGACCTTTGCTTGAAAAAGTAGACAACTTGGCATCGCGATTTCGCGTATAGATCACGGGGTACGAACGACGACTACGCGAAAAACGTATAAACAACAAAAATCGGGGAGATTAAGCGCACGCTTAACAATCATAATAATATGAAAACGTAACGAATACAACGCGTGACGACAGCGGCGGGCTCACACGACTCGCAAGAAAACACACGCGACGCGACGGACGCGATACGGACATACGACAAAAATAAAACCCACGCACAAATAAACCCGATCAAGAACACGTGATAACAGTAATCGCGTACGCACTCGTATTATCGGGGCTCGGACTGGCGTCAACGGGGGAGGTTAGGTCCCCCGCCGTCTCGTTACTACGCCGTTGCTCTGGGTACGGGCAAACGTAACGCGAAGGCGGTTATTGACGCGCGTATTTTTTTATTTTTTTAAAAAAGATTTTCGTTTCGGACACATAAATTAGCATATTCACAACGAACGCGCGCGCTGGACACGAAAAACGATAATATTTCAATTTTATCGCGTCCGCGTGGCGTGTAATAAACGCACTTCCTTCGCGCGTCCGAGATCGATCTTCCGAGACACACGCGCGCGCGCACACACACACACACACACACACACACACACACACACACACACACACACACAGTGACTCGGTTTTATTTTATTATATGCAAATGACCCGTGTGTGTGAAATCGTTTCGGTGGCGAAAACGCGGCGCGCACCGTCATTGTTATTATTGTAATTTTCAAGACGATTTGCATAATTACTGGTGGAAAATAAAATAAACCGTCCGTCACAGTACGCGTACCGTCCATTATCATTATTATTGTTGTGTTTTTGAACCCGCGCGTGTTATCTCGATTAATAAATAATACTCAATCGCGTACTACCCACCTGCGGTGCGGGAAAAACGCGTCGATACGCGTGTCGCGGCGGTTCTTAGACTTTTGTAGAACACCGGACCTCCGTAGAAAGACTCTTAGAAATCGCGGATCCCCCCCCACATTTTCCAGATCGATTATCTTTCGAATACCTTTTTTTTTTTACAAAATATCTCATGATCGATATTTTAATAATTATTTTATTTCACAAATCACGTACACATTTATAATCATTTGTATAACACTTTCTTTTTTACATAAAAATTTAATTATTATTCACTTATGTTCGAAGGACGGTTTCAGACATCGTTTTTCGAACACCGCTAGTCACAACACTAGAAAGCTTTAATCGTAGTTCGCGGACTCGAGTAAACGATCGCGCAAACGGACAAATTCGTTCGGAAACCCCGACTCGCGTTGGACGCATAAAGATCTCGGTTGATCTCGCGCCGTGGGAAAAAAACCAGAAAAAAATGAAAGAAACGACCGCGTCGATGAATATCCGAATGAACATTTAACCGGACCGCGTCGCGTGATCGAACCGGACGTGATCAGGCCGTTTACGTTAAAACGAAACGCGGGCAAAATGTGCTGTCTCGAGTGCAATGGACACGCTGCTGAACGTGTTTTCAGGTTATTTGTTGCGAGCGTCGGTCTCGTATGTCACAACGATTTCGGAACGTGATCTCAAATGGCCTGGGAAACGGTCTCCAAGACGTTTGGACACGGGCCGTTTGGCGGTCTGATCATCCGACACCATCAGGGCCGAGAGACCGTGAAAACCGAACGATTCGCCGTAAGTAGTGGCACGGGAGGACGACATAAGTCGCGTGTCGGGTAAGTCTCGCGAGGCATTTCACCCTCAGGGCTTGCTTGCTCGCTCGCTTGCCGGGCACCGATCCCGACCGGACTTCGTCCCGTCTACTCCGTGTCGAACGAGTGGGCGCGCCGCGCGGCCTCGTGCGAGTCGCCCACGCGGCGCTCCACTCCTACGCGATTTTTTCACACCTATACGACTGTATTGTTATTGTGATCGTCGTCGTCATCGTTATCAACGATGTCGGACTACCGGTCGGTCAATTAAAACACGCTCGTTATCGGCCAACACACCGACACCCCTGGCTTTGTTTTGAAGTCCGCGTGAATCACGTTTCGGACCGTGAAAACGGCTACGACGTCTGTTGTTGGCACACGTTTGAACAAGACGATTAGGCGCGAAAAGAAAAAAAAAACCGCACGATTTTTATTCGATCTTATTATCAATCGTCGCTCTATCACTCGACGAGGTATTAGACGTGATTTCAAACGACTCGTAACTAGGAACTTCCATTCGAAGGACAAAGAAACACTGTTTTGTGTTTTCAGTGAGATTTCTGAACGAGCCGATGCGTTTAACCGAAGTCGTCGGGGCGGTCTTGGTGATTATCGTCACGTCGGGATCGGTATATTTCGACGGCATGTCGGATAACCGATCGAGAGGTTATGGACGCGGAAGTCAAAAAAACGGTAACGCCGATGCCGGTTTGCCGACATACGATACGCGAACACAACACGTTTCGCAATCGATTACGGTCTATGGCCGACGAATATTCTACTCGACGAAAATCCTCGGGAAAAAAAACCCCGCGCTCCGGTCATTGCGGAGAGGCCGACACGACGAAGCCAACAGTCGAAAAGGCCCAAGGGACAATCCCGTGCCGACCGACATTTTCACGCGGACCCGTCAAAATCGTGTTCGCTGGTCTCGAGCGTGACGGATCGTAGTAACGATTTACATTCAATATCCGATCGGTTCCAGCGGTTCACATAAAAACCGTCGCGAATCCTGTTTTGCCGATACGACGGGCGGGCATGCGGATTAGTCGTCGTGCGGTTCGTAACCGGTCTTATACGACGACGTGTGACGCTCCGAACGGAATAATACGGTACCGCGGCGCGTTCATTCGAAACGCGTTTTTCCGACTTGCTGCCGGACGGTCCGCGCAAAAGCGTACGCGAGGAAATCGCCCGACGACCGATCCCGACCGATCCTTCCCCGACGAGAACGTTTCGGACGTTTTCGAAAACGTTTCGCCAATTCGTCATTTCAGTTAGGTTTTTTTTAATTTTTTTTTTAAACCACGAGAATAGTCGTATTTTACTCGGGGAATGCGTTTCTTCGGACGCGTCGGCATTGCTCTCAAAAGCTCCGAACGATATGCCGATGTTCTCGCGAACGCTCGACGGTGATCGGGTCGAACCGATTATTCACGGTTACATTTTCCATCTTGAAATCGTCACTCGTATCGTTTTGTTTCATTGTACTTGTCTCGTTCGTGAATTCGGACGGATTTTATTGTGCGACTCTGCTACGTTTGCCGGAGAAATGTACGCGAACGGACGTCACCGAGTGCCTCGAATTGGACGATTTGAAACGGTGGAGCTCGATTGGAAATTTAGAAATAAAAACGAAATATTCCATATCACAAAACTGTGGGTATCCCGCACCCCCACAATTTACAACTATGGTATCACCTTGTTTCTAGCCGTATTCTTTATTTTGTCAATTAAAATAATTTCTCTATGCAGTTTTTAGTAAAATAATATCCTACAACATTTTATATAGATAAACAACTAATAAACCTATTGTAATTCAAATGAGAATAATGAAATGTAAAAATCAGTTTTATGATAATATGCTATGGCAACTTATAAAAAAAAAATCATAATGTATTCACGCCACACAAGGACACATCGACATACGATCATTAATAAAATAGAATTTTCAAAACTGTTCGCCAATTAACGAAAAACGACGGCAATCAACAACTTGTGGCAGACATACACGTTTTTACGGTTTATCTGTGGATAAATCTAAAAATAATTGTCAAATAATATATGAATAATATTCGGTGATAAGCGATACACAAGATGATGAACTGCCATTATCAAGTAGGTACTTCGTACAGCAATAACGTATTAATTATAATAAAAATATTTTTAAAAACTATAATTTTTTCATCGTATTTGTATCGATGGTGCCCCCCAGGTTATACCGGTTACAAGCGCTCCTCCTTTCGTTCCTTCGAGAATCGCACTGAGTGGACGCTAATTTTTTCTGAACGTGGTAGACGAGTTCCGTCCTAGCGCACGGGTGTCCGGCTCGTCTCAACAATAATAACACAGACAGCACGAGACTTCGATTTGAAATTATCGGATTCGCACGGGCGACGGCGGCCGACGGCAAATACGCCGGCCGGACGCACGTTTACGTCAAACGACGTTTTAACGACCCGCCGGATTGAAATGCTCTCGAGAAATATTTCGATCGAGTTATAATTACGGAAATATCACTCGGCCGTATACACCGTCAAGTCAATGCGTTTACGCGCGCGCAGCGCAAACGTAAAGCCACACACAACGAGTGCTCCGGACATTTTCGGAACGTCCGTCGGTCGGATGTGCGTGCGAACGATAATGGTCGAATGATTGTATTTTTCGCGTTTCAATCGCGTTTTAATCGAATTAATGATCAATTCAATTTTGGATTCGCAGCAAGATTCCGAACGTGTGTTCCAGTGGTGCTTTGGCCGGTCTCGCGCGTGCACGTCGCTAGAAGTGGCGATTAAACCTATTTGCGCATTGAACCCAACGCGAAAAACACCCGGCCCCTGAGCACAACAACGCCGCCGAATCGTTTCGAAAAACGTCAATTACACGTTTGTTTTATAGCGTATTGTGATACGCTCGTACTTGTATTTCGTGCCGGACGAGCTTTGAACAACGTCGACAACCACGACGTTGGCCGGCGGTTAGGTGCGTAACGACGACAATACCGCCGTCGTTGACACGTGGCCCGACTGCCAAAAACGTATAAGCCGAACAATAGCTGTCCCGTGTTCGAGACGTTCGTTTCCGCGTCGGTAATTCGTAAAAACTCAATCCCCGGGAAACGGAACAGACCGCGTTCGGCGGCGGAGCCCAAAAAAGAAAATCTAAATACGGGTAGAAGACGGTTCGGGGACAGCCGAGATACGGCGGTTACCCGAGCAACCGATCTGTCCGAACGACCGGGGAAACAGCTGGGCGGACAACTCGGTATCGGTATCCGGATGTGCGCACGTGTTACGCCGTGTCCCGCGGTCGAGTGTGGCGAAAAACGGCGGGGGCGTACCTCCGAGGGCTCACGAAATAGTCGCGAGTCTTCGATACGTTTTCATAGACAAACGGTGCGTTCGCCGATATTTCGGCCGTGGAAAATAAGGCACTGAGTAGATAGATGACCGATAACGTGGGGTTTATCTCGAATCCAAAGAATAATATGGAATACAAGCATAGGTAATCTAAAGGCCGATTGTCGCGTTTGTGGACTGACGAACAGCGAGATAAACCGTACGCCATAATCGGCATCTGCCGTGGGCGTACATGGTGGCTGGCGGCGGTAACGTAGAATGTATATTATTTCGTCGACACAACCAATATCCCCGTCGTCAAGCCCGCGTTCCTCTTTGGAAAAAAAAAATTAATAATAAAGGTACGCTCAAATATTTGAAAAAATAAAATCGGTCCCCCGTGCGTCCCCCCAACACAATCCGACCACCGGCCATGTCCTATGTTAATCCGACGCGACCGATGCGATTCAAGTCCGTCGTCCTTCTATGCTAGGCGTTCCCAAACTTATTTCCCTTGTCGCCCACTTACAAAAACAAACAAAAAAACGAAATCTCACCGCCCTTATCACAGAATTTTATCGTAAAGTATAAAAAAAAAAAATGCTACAACTCGTTTTTAATAAAAATAAAAATAAATATACATTTTAACGAGAAGCATGTATCTGGTGGATTTGCATCGATTTAAAAACGTTCGGCACTATTTGTGCGAGAAACATTCTTTTCTTTTTTTATCATTGCGCTGACGGAACTGTTGCCCGCTTGAATCGTACCAGCGCCCCCTTGGACTGTGATGTCGTCCATTTTTGGGAACCACTGATCTACGCGACGGTCGTATTCGTGTAAACACGACACCGATTTAATCGGACGTACGGTTGGCAGAAACTTTCTATTATTATGTTTATTTCTATTGTTATTATTGTATTATCTATTAAAAAAAAAAACCCCCCGTATAAACGTGAACCAAAATCATTTATAATAAGGTACGAAAAGACAAGACCTTCTACCGGTAGCGTAATGTCAAAAGTCCGAACGATTTTTTGGAGGATCTCGCCATTTACACAATCAAGCGCTGTCGTGTTTAACGGGACTGCGTGGTGTATAACAATCGCACGCGACCGATTGAAAACGAACAATTTTTTTGATTTTCAACTCGGCCGTACCCGTCGGCTACGTAGGACGCTATTCCATTTGTAACGGTCGTTTCAGGTATTTGTGGAATGGCATCGATCGCGTCGGATTTACACGCGGTCCGTCTCCGTTCTAAACGCGAAAACGATTCATTTCGCACGAACGGACACCCGGCGGCTCAAATGGGTTTTTGTTTTCCTCCAGAAAGGCGGCCGGGTCGGGTAGGCAGCTTGTTCGCGTATTGTTTTTTTCCGCGTTTAATGCACGTTCAATTCACACGAATGAAACGCGTAACACAACTACGATTCCCGATGACAACATATTCGGTACGTATGCTCGCGGTCGTAACGTGATTTCCGAGACCAGTACACTCGCTACGAAACGTAAATCAATACACGGTATGTAATTCTACACGGGACTTCGATCGCCGCAATAATTCTCTAGGATCTCACGTTAACTGACCCCGTTGCCGGAACGTGAGTTTTTTAATACGAGCAAGTTTTGTTTCGATTGTAATTCCGAATCCGTAAAATCAAGCGTTAATGTTCATCAACACTACGGTCAGGTGGAATGTCTTATTTTTTAGTTGTTCGGTTTGTCATCGATTGAGTCACGAGTTTAGGCAGCGGAAGAGAATTTGCAAACGCCAAGGCCAGACAAGTATATATATATATATATTTAAATGACTTTACTACTTGTAGTACACCTATTTTAACGACAATACTTTGTTCGTGTTATGTTTAAAAAAAAAAGAAGAAGATTTAAATTATATTTTTTTTTTATTATTATTATTTGTATTATAATATCAAAATCGATATACAATTTTGTTTGTATCACGATTACTTTTTAGGTAACGTGTATTATTTACGGAGCTCAAGACGGTTGCGTTTCGGAAAGAAATCGATGTGTAACAATTAAATTATTATTATACAACTATTTTTATGACTAAAAAATGGTATTAAACTTGGAGGACAGGTGAATGTACAACGTACTGTTTCGATAGGGCGCGGTGGCGGTCAAACGATCTAGAGTGGTGGATGAGGTTTATTTTTCAACAAGAGCTTTGAAAACACAAGTCATGATTCAAGGATATTTGTTCGCTTTAGTAAATAATTGTTATCATTTTTTTTTGAAATCTACTTTATTTATTTAGTTTGCCGACTCGTCAAATAGTTCATATGAACGGCGGCGCATACCGTTAAAACTAACAAAAACCGTCATCGGTGTGGGGGGGGGGAAGGGGAGCGGGATATATTCCCTCGTCCCACCGCCACCGACAGGGCGGCGTTCGCGATTTGGCCATTGTTCTGTCTCCGCGCGTAGTTTAACTACGAAACGCTGGAGGAACACAGACGCGCGCAAACGATCGAAAACGACGAATGCCGCGTTTCGCGGGGACGTAAACCACGGCGACTACCTGTGTGCGAATTCGTGGGCATACGGAAAAAATTAACGACTTCGCACCACGCGTGACCCCACTCCGGCGACGTCGATCCGACCGGACCGTAACGAATGGCCACGAGGTTTTTACTTGGACGGTTCCTTGCCGAGATTTCACGCCGATCCGCAGACACGCGAAAACGTCGTATCAAATAATAATTCAATATTTCAACGACGATGATAACAATAAAAATGGATCGCACATGCGCTTCGCGTATAGATATTATTTTTTTCTCCGCGTCTCGACCGTCCGACAACAATGTCCGGAGACCACCTCCACGACCGTATAATTATTAAACATCAAATTAAATTCCTTATTTTTTTTTTCCCAACCCTCGCGCGTGCGGGTACGCTTTTATTATATCGTGTTTGGTTTTTTTTTTCCCCCTTTTCTTCTTCTTCTTCTTGTTGTTCTTCTCTACTCTTCTCGACCCCCGTCATCACTACCGTATTATATAGTGCACGAAAACGCTCAGCTGCGCACGCACAACAATGGGACTGACCTCGAAATACAAAAGGGACCGGCGGCGGACAAGAGGGAACGAAAAAAAAAAAAAAAAGGGAAAAAAATGGAATTCCGTCCCATTCAGGTGACCGGGTGGACATATCGTCCGTCCGCTCGAAAACGTCACTTCCCGTACTACACGTGCGCGACCCGTCGTCTTCAACACGACTCGAGTAATATTAACACTATTAACTAACTATACACGATTCACGCGAACGTCGTTTGATATCCGGACGACGAGAATTCGAAATCCTATTAAATCCGCGCGGCCCCCCCCGTCTTGTGCGTCGAGTGTTCGTTTTCTCGTTGTAAAACGACACGAACTAACCTAACCATCGTGGCCGACGAAACAGATCCCGTTCGACGTCAAAACGTTTTCGTTGTTTTTCACGCGTCGCAACGAAACGCGAAACGACGACGTTACATTACCTAGGTCTCGGTCGACGGTTCGCCCCGAAGTACGGCGTTTGACTTTCGAAACGATTCGCGGATCACGACGTCGCGCAAACGCTAATATGCTAATGCGTTCCGGCGCGACGGCGGCGCATTATATTTTATCAATAAAATGCGCACAAATGATAACGCGCTACAAATTATACATGCGACCGATCATTTAAATACAATACGGGCGCGTTATCGTATTAATATGTATATAAATAACGGCGTCGACGAGACGACTCGGAAATATCGTTCGTACAAACCGACGCACACGTATATGTATATAAAGTATCCGTCTGAACGAATATCAATAGAATACCGCGCGCTGGTTTTCTTTATAATATTTCGTTACGGTACGCGTTATTTTTTTCCATTTTTTCCATTTTTTACGTTTTCTTTTTAGCGCGCGCACGTTACACCCGAACGGACGGCCGCGGAGTGCGAATAACGCAAACCGACGCTCGTCGATCATCGCGCTGAACCCCGGCGAAGTCGGTCGCCGACCGCGGTCCGAAGCACCTCGTGGGAATCGCCGTCACGTTCTTCCCGTCCGGGGCGACCGAACCGAACGCACCCGGCGTCGCGCGTACATTTTCCAAGGACGTTCCACGGCCGTTCCCGAGGTTCGAACAGAAAAACACCGGCCAACCCGTCGACCGAAACCTCGTCGACCGCGCACGACGAACGTTCGTTTCGTTATCTACGCGTTCTAAAGCCCGAGTCGACGTTGGACGTTCGGCGATTTTCTACTTGTCATACTTATCATCTCCGGGCGGTTTTCCTTATCCATTGATTTCAGGACGGACGCGAAGAAGTTATTTCGAAACGTTCGTATCCCGTCTTGACGTTTTTTTTCTCGCGCGCGCGCGCGACGCGATACGAGTAGTAAACTATACTCGTTGTCGGCAGTAACGAGTGGCCGGAAATTTGAGTTTTGCACGCGGACCCCCCAACCGGTCCGGTTACGCGGCGCTGTCCGACGCGAATCACGCGAAATCTCGTCGAAAAACACGCGCGTCGTCGAGCAGAATTTTTGTCGTCCGACCGGACGAACCTAAACGCCGCCGCCGCCGCCGTGCGTCGTTTCGGTCGGCAAAAGAGTGGGGCGGGGGGGGGGACGGAAAAAAACAGTAACGACAAGGTTCGCGGTGTTCGCCGGCGCCGGCGAACACGACGACCGGGACGGAAACGCCACGAGCGAAAGACGGGTGAAAAAAACCGACGACGAAATAACTTGGGAGGTCCTGAGTAACCGGAAAACGAGGGCGGCCAGGTGGAGAATGCGGACTTGCCGGTAAGCCACCGACGGACAATTAGCGCGACAAAAATTCGCATCGAACGATTAACCGCGGTCGGTCGGTATCCGTAAACCTGTTTTCACGTACGACGTCCGGACGGCTTCATTTTTTCTGCTTTTTCCGTCTACTTCTCGTCGCCGTCGAAATTCGACGTGGACCGACCGGACGGCACGTCGTACGCATACGTGATCGATCCGGCGATCCGAGCGATTCGGCAACAGAACATACGAACGGTGTTGTTATTATTACGGACGTGATCGCGAACACGCGCCGATCGGTCATCGGAAGGCCGCGACGCGAACGTGCATTACGCCCCGGGGGCACCACATCGACACATCGACACGACCGCGCGGCAACAGAAAACCGTCAACCGTCGTCGTCGTCGTCGTCCGTTAAAAAATTCGTAAAAAATACACACCGCGTCCGCGTGACCGAAAACATCAATGCACGTTTTTTTTTTTTATTAAGCTGATAATTAATGATAAGACATTACTATACACGGACGCGTGGTTTTACAAAACGGGCGAATTTTCAACGGACTCTCAAGTAGCCATATGCCTTTAACGGAATGGTCTTTTTTCGCATCACGAGTACACCAATGTTCTTCGGTACTTGTAAAAAGCGAAAAACGTCACGGACACCCGATGACGAATTCGTCGACTGACGGTCGAAATTTACATTCCGGCGCATATTGTCGTTTGAAAAACCGTCCGTTCTTCGATTGTCGGGGCCCCGACGACGAGCTCGTGTTAACGACGCTTTATCATAACAACTGTTTATCAATCTCCGCTCGTCCCGTCGCCAGCCGCCCGGGTCGGATCACGATCTTATCCGATTCACCCTAAACGTCCGTATGGGGCGGATTGCGTTTGGTGAGTTCACTCGCTGCTCGTTAACGTGGAACATTTTTTTTGGGGGGGGAGAGTTGGAAGGGAAGAGGCAAAATATTAAATATCTCATTTTAAAATCGTAAAAGTCCGACAACAACAGATAACAGTAACTCAATGTTAAATGTCAATAAATAGATATCGTATTTAAGTTTTAAACGATCGAGACGGATAACAATCAGCTGTCGTTTGTCTTATAGTTTGAAAACGTCGATTGACAACGTCGTGCTGACCATTGCTTTCAAAGTCAAACTATGATATCTATGTGTTGCGCTGAGTCACGTCCACGCGATTATAACGAATTATATAATCAAAAATAGTGAAGCGAAAGAATGAAAAGCTTCTCGGGAGGGCGGGCGGTTGCCTGTTGCCCTCGCCTTAAAATACGTGGCCGCGTTGAGCCGTTAAACCAGATCGCGCGTTCGGTACATTTCACACGTGACGAGACGTCGTCGTCGCGTAATAAATTAGTCGCTTGAAAACTAGCCAATTTCGTTGGCCATGACGACCAGTGGCGCGGCGAATGTTTTCAAAAGACAAGGAGCAAATAAGTAAAAAAAAAAAATACGTATCGTTTTATTTTTTTTCGAATACTTTATTGGCTTTTGTATTCTTCCAATGTCCGTGTTCCGACCGACCGACCGACCGTTTTACATTTATAACAACGAGTCGACTAATCGATGATACCAACCCGTAATCGCGATCGCCGACCCGGCCCATTCCGGGGGGACCGGGAGCGAACAGACGACAACGATTACCGTGTGACAACGCTCAACCCCGGCCGACGTGTAATCGCGGCTCGAGCGGATTACGCGGACGGGGCCAAACTCGCACGACGTGTTGATCCGTTTGTCGTCCGTGCGGACGGTGGAAACGCCACCGTGATCCGCATCCCGCATCGTTTTGGTTTATTGAAATACGTTTTTTTTTTTAAAATTTTTTTTAAAATTTTTTTCCAAACCGAGAAATCGGGGAGAAAAAAAAACCCAACACGGCTAATTAATCGGGAAACAACGTACGCGTGTAAAACACATTATCATTGTTTTTTTTTCGGTCGGGTTAGTAGGTTAAATTCTCGTCTGAAACTCACCGCCGTATACTAATTTCAGATTCCGAGATCTCGTTCGACGTAATCATGGGAAAATGTTGTTTTATTAACCAGGAACGAAAAAAAAAAAAACAAAAAAAACATTATTCAATCGAATGTTAGATAAAAAAACACGTACACCTTCACGTTAATATTTTTTTTTCGCGTTTACGTTACGAAAAATAAAAAATAAACGATCACACACACAATTGCGAAATGTTTTATACATTTCTGGCCATTATAATTTTTCGAATATCAAATCCCACGACCGCGAGGATTCTTCTCTTTTTTTTTCTCTGACGTCACGTCAACGAAATAAACAATTTCCACGAATTTCTGTGCAACACACACACACACACACGTCCGACAGGTCCAAAACGACGTGAAACCTCTTTCGGTGGCAGAACGACTTAACAAAATAAAAAAAAAAAAACCACACGTTTTATACCGGAATAGTCTGTTTTCCGAATCTCTCGGCCCGAATAAGGTAACCAAAAAAAAATAAAAAACAAATAATAAGGGTTGTAAAAAGTATACACGGTGCGATATTCTTTTCGGTTTCCATTTACCTGCAGCATTAATGGACACGGCGCACACGTACGCGGCAGCTGGCGCGTTTGTCGCATACGAGAAAGGTACAAATAATAAACAAAGAGCCGGGCCGAGTGTTTGCCGAATACACCCGGCGGTGCTCGTCCGTAAAATGATGGTCTCTCTCGAAATCATTTATATATACACGCGCGCACGCATTCGACGAATATACGATATTAGTTTAATTTGTTTGCCGAACAAACATCCGAACCGTCTGCAGTGAAATCGCGTTTGTGTTCTGTTCCATTTTTCGTTTATTTATTTACTATATTTTTTTTTTTCGCGAACCCGTCGTCCCGAACTCGGCGAGGGCATTTGTTGCCGCGCGACGACGGACGGCGGAATAACCGAACGGAAATTCTGAGACTGCTAACCTACCTGCGGAATAGAATCGTTCCGTATGAAGAAACACGAAAACGCAAAACCATAAGAGGAAACTCCAACCGAGTCCTACTACGTGGTACCGCAACGAGCGGGTCGACACGATGATAACGATATACGTTCGACGTCCACAACGCGTTATCACGTTACGTTACGGTTCGTACCGTACGGTTAATCTTGCGTGCGCGCGAACCAAGTTCGCAGACCGATTCGACGTCCTGCGAAATCAATGGTTGATTGCGAATGCAATTGTTAGGCGAATTCGAAAGTGCGTTCGCGCAGCGTGGTCTCGTTCTCGATACACCGGCGACGAGATCAGGCGCGGACCCTCCCCCCCGTAGACTCTTGTTAAATTGTTTTATTTGTATCGTTTTATAGTTTTAACTCTTATCCATGATACTATAGAAAGACGATTCGAAATGAAGTCGTAGCTATGGGATTTTTCGGTTTTAACGTTTTTGATAACCAATAAGGATAAACACCTCTTTTTATCACAGCGCATATAATTGTTTTCGTATACGTATTGCAGTTTAATTATTGAACGATACGCGAACATTAAACATTGATGGGTTACACATAATATAATATACCTACAGTACAGGCTCTTATAAATATCTCGGTACATCTCCGTAGAGGACAATAAATTGTTCCGATAGCAGCCGCAACCGTCACGCGATTCGACATTTGATAAAGACAGACTTTATTGTTTTATTTCGGTGTATCGCAAACCGATTTCGATGAAAACGTTTTGGAATCATCACTCGATGCGACAAAATGAAGATTAAAGTCGTTTTGATTGAGATGCCCCCCCCCCCCCGTAAATAAGTTCTGGATCCGTGCTACGTACGCGCAAAACCGTGACGATAATACCCGTCGCCCGCCACACGTTTACGTGAAAAAGCCTTCTCGGTCCGCGAACTGACGATCGAAGCTTTCTAGCGTTGAGGCGCGGTGTTCGAAAACTGGCAACGCCCGTCCTAATCGCGTTATGTAAAATAAAAACTAAATTCTCCAGAGTACGAAAACGGCAACGCACGTGTACGTGACCGGTAACACGAAACAATTATCGAAATATTGATAACGACATATTTTACAGGGGGGTGGAAAAAAGGAGGCGATCGGCGATTTCTAAAAGTCTAAAAGTAACAACAACACCGTTTCCGGGATCGCGTGGAACCAAATCGTTAGCGTTTAATGTCGACGACGACCCAGTGACTGACATCCGTTCTTCCCATCGAATTCATAAACGAACAGCGACCCGGAACGTCCGAGGGGAGGGGAGGGGAGGGGGGCCACCGGTGGCGATAATTGACCGGGCGATATCAAAACGAATTACGTTTCGGAATGGTTAATGGAACGATGAACAAGCACAATGTAGCGGAGAACGAGGAAAACGTTCGGGCTCTTTGTGCGCGCGGCCGGACGAAGAGAGACGATGGACCCGTCGACGCGACGGACCAGTGGTCTTTGACAAAGAACTCGGGGACGGGTCGGGAAACGCGGACGGCGGCGGTTGCTCCTGCGTCGAACGTCTCGGTTTGGTCGCGTAAATACACACACCGCATTCCGATAATTCACCGGGTCGACGAAAGTCATTCGACGTCGCGGCACATCGGTCACGCCGGACGGCGTCGAACGAGAGCTGAACACGATGGGCAGGCAGACGTCGAGACGGGGCCGAAAGCGCGCGACGGGTCAATACGAAATCAAACGACACGATACAAAACGAATGACGCCCACGCGACGGTTGCGTTCCGACCGGTTCGAGATTTGGAAAATGTCATTTGTCTCTCGGGAAATTCAAAGCGGGGGGGGAAAAAAATCGTGTTTCCGGCGTGTTTATAACGTTTCGCCTTCAATATTCGACAGCCTCGCAAAACATTCCAACGGGAAATAAGTAAGCACGAGTAAATATAAGAGCGTTCGTTCCACTCGAACGTGTTCGCTTTTGAAAGTTGTTCGTAAGACCCATACACATTTTTTTTTTGGGTCACTGAAACGGTCCTAAAGCTCACAGAGCGCAAAGCGTATTATGTATGTGAACAACGGGTAACATCAAACGGCAAACGTACAAATCCGAATATTACCCGGACACGGTTTATACGTATAGAAACCGAACGTGTTTTCCGCGTTGTCGAAACAAACCGAAACCCGACGCAATATCGTTTTCAACTGAATGCCCCGTCACAAGTGGATATTTCGTCGTCCAATTCGACAAAAACATTTGAATTCAAAACCCGAACTCCAGCGTTTCGTTCGACCGGTGCGCGCACATTTGCCGAAAAAACACATTGGCTTTGCGGTCGAAACGTCCCGGTCATTAGCAGCCGTCCGTAACGCGCGTTCTCGTGTTTTCCCCCCAATACGTGTTTTTCATTGAAAATACATCAAAACTCCGACTTTGTCTCCGTGACACGCCAAGAGACACGCCTAGAAATACAACAGTGTTTTTTTTCTCCAAAAACTTTCCCCTTCGAGGGGCGTAGAATAATATTCACGCCCAGATACAATGATTTATCGAAAGATATATCGGGGGACGGTAAAAAAAATAAATACCGTTTTTATTACTTTTTTTTTTTTTTTTTTTTCGTCCCTTTAGCAATAGGTCGGCCGACCTTAGTTCCTCTTTTGGCGAACGCGATGTAAATGATAAATTCGTTCTGGATATATTATAAAAGCGTGTATATATATGTGTATTTTTTTTTTCTGTACGATTTCGACATAAACGCGTCTTGAGGAAACACGACCAGGTGTTGAGGGCGATTATATTATTATTACCATTATTACTGTGAACAGCGTGCGCGGACGGGAAGAAGGCGGACCGGAGTCGTTCGTGTTGCGAATACGCGCGTCTTTTGATCGCCCGTCGTATATAGATGTAACGACTCCCGGGTTTCGTTGTGTGACGGCGTGGACCGCGGGGCGCGTGGACGGGCGACTTTGCCGGGCGGCAGACCTAAATACGACGCGAACGGAACGGGATTCCGCGGGACGCGACCGGCCAAACAACGAAACGTCACGTGAAAGGGTACCGGACTCCGGGCCCGCGACCGTAGTCCAAAATATTCCGCCGGCGGAACAACAGAAAGACTGACCGACAACCCCCCCGATCGACCTGTATATACACGTACGTAATCGACTAGGGTCAGGATTTGTATGCATCGGCATATACGTGTATTTTTTTTTTTTTTTTTTTGCGACTTCTGATTGCCGCTTTTGTTTGAAACGTCCACATGAATTGCGTTCTCGTGAAGTAAACGGTCAGGTTAGGTTGTTTCGCATATTGTTGCATATATTTTAGCCGTGGTGGTCGGTAAAAGCACGTCATAAGAATATTGTTTCGGAAAAACATCCAGGACTACAATCTATGTTCGTAATACGTGACACTTTAAATGCAAGTGGTCTGGATGAAGATTTTCATCCCAATCTAACTCCTGGGGAAATTACGTCATGTGATGTTGAAACGTAGCTTCAGCGAGTATAAAAACATACTAAGATCTTTTATTTTCGAAAAATGTAAACGCCACATCATTGTTTCATGTAATACTTCTATTTAGTTTATAATACCTTTGTCGTGGTTTGTCATATTTTTTCACATTTTTCTGTTGCATATTTTTAATAAATATGTTTCGATGTTCCTTGTGGACCACGTGTAAATCGATTAGGAACGGGGGAAGGCCAATGTCCACTACATAACCGAAACACATAACTGCGAATGTGGTAGCGTACAAACCATACGGACGTATCATTGAAGTATGTCTCAAGACCCGCTTCGAAGGTGGTCTGGAAATGTTGCATGCGACAGGGACGAGCGGCGTCGAGTGGCTGAGTGGATCGCGGACGCGTCTGTGATCGATAGTTGTATAGTTTCTATATATTCAGATATTAGTATTGGTTCTATTTTTTTTTCTCTCTTTCTGTTGATAGATCCCCCTCCCCCAAGGGCTTTGTAAGATAATTAAATTCATTTTATAATATTACAAATATAACCGGAACACGGTAGTATTTTCAAAAAAAAAAAAAAACATTGACCCGTGTGGGGAGCGAAGCACCCGTACTCCACGATCGGCCGACAAATTATCCGTGTCCCTCCCCTCGCCCCCCCCCGGAACGTAATCGGAACGCGCTACGTCTGAAACCGAAATATTGTTTAACAGTGTGGACGGGGCCCGAGAGGACGCTGCCGCACGAGCAAAAAACTCTTCGGCGGTGTGGGGGGAGGAGGAATGGAAGGCCGGGGTACCCGTAGGAAAACAAATTAGTCGCCTCGAGCGCGTTTGCAGAAGAGAGCGGCGATGTGGCGCGGGACGAACCGTACGGGAGGCATTGTACGCGGGACGGCAGCGCACAATGCGAGCGCGCGACGGAAACATCTCGAAGAAAGGAGACCCGAGAAACTCGGTTAGGTCGCGCGCGCCGGCATCGGGTTTTAATCCAGTTATTCCGATCCGTGCGCGGGATCCCCTAATTCGAACCGTCGTCGCAGTCGTCCGATTGTCGTCGTCGTCGTCGTCGTATTATCATCATTATCATCATTATTATTATTATTATCATTATTATTATTGTTATTATTATTATTATTGTATAAACGTGGAACGGCTACAAAAGAACCGGTATCGGTCCACGGTTTTAAAGGGATTACCCGGCGGAGTTGTTTTTTTTTTTTCTTTTTTTCCCGTGCGCCCATTCAACCGTCAATCACTCGCAGTGAAGAAAAAGGGAACATTATTAGCCGGAGAGCACTCGCACACCCTAAATACGTACAATAAACGTACGTCTCTCTCCCTTTCTCCGCGTCGGACGAAATGTTTTTCGCATGAACCCGTGTCGAATTTGTCGCTATCGGCAAAAAAAAAAAAAAAAATGTTTCTTTTTTTCCACCCTCCCCCCCACGGACGAACGTACGCCCGTTTAATAAGCCGCGCCGCCGTCCCCGTCCGCCCTCTAATGTGCCCACCCCGTCGTCCTTCATCCCCGAAGCCCGCGGCAGCTGCCTCCCTCTCCCGGACCACCCCGTCGACCGCACCGCGTGCGCGCGTATCGAGGCGACAAATCGATTTCCTGCCGCGCGTCGCGTTTCCGTTTCGGACGGGCTCGCGACACGACTGTCGGGCGCGTGCGGCCCGCGAGTCTGCGTCGGACGGCGCGAGAAAAAAGCGACCTCGTCGGGGGCCACGTGCGCGCTTCATACACTCCGAACGTCCTCGGCCGGGGTCTATTTTTTACGATCTCCCGTCGCCCGTGCGCGTTCGTTTATTTCGATTCGCTACGCGCGAGACCGGCCCGTTTCGCACGTTTCGGCCCGTCCCCCGGACACCTTTTGCTAGCCGTTTGAACGGTCGTCAGGTAGAAACGAACAGGTTACGATCGAATCGGAGTTGAATCGAGTACTTACGGGCAGCAGCAACACTCGCAGATTTCAATGCCGTTGACCATCGCGCGAGCGGAACGAGAGCTAAGAACGTCATGCGAGTACCAAGTGGTCGAGGGATGACAATCGGAACGAATCGCGACTGACCCCGTCGACCGTCTCGTTTTCACGGCTCGCCCCGGCGATACGTACGCTATATTCATTTGTTAAATCGTCCGCGACATTTTTATTTTCGAGTTAGTCATTATTTTTCCACTACCGGAAACGAAATGTTTTATATCGCGCGAATTGTTTTCGTGTATACAATACGTTTTTTCACTTTTATTGCTATTTTTTATTTATTTTTTTTGATAATAAAACATTGTTTTACGTCTTGGATTATTTCGGTTTTATGCGCTATTGGATTCCACCATCGTCTCTATCGCAGATCGCCCTGTCTCTCTCGTTAATAAAACGTACGTACGCATATGAACTGGCGTCCGGACAACGGGAGCCGGTGAAAACCGTTCTGGGGGTTCGATTGGAAAGCCGAGAAAACGTCGTTGGAACACGCGCACGTACCGCCCGAAAACAACGAGACCGAACGCCGAAGACGCTTTCGTTTCCCACGGAACAGGTTTACCATTTCGTCGTCTCTCTGTCTCCGCACGTTTCAGGGGGGGGGGACAAACACGATAGAAACGTGACGATACCGACCGGGTGTGTGTGTGTGTGGGGGGGACGTTATTATCGTACTGTCGTCGTCGTTTGTACGACCGCGACAAGTGTCCGCCGAAACGGATGACTCGTCCGATCGCCGCGACTCAGGCCGAATACACGCGCGTCCCGTCCGCGTACGTCGCGATGATGGATCGGCCGCGCGTGATCGCCTTTTGTATCGTCATCGCGTTCCCCGGGGATAGGCCCAGCGGTCGTCCGGACGGCCTCCTCGGGCGGACACGAGAGAAAACCGCACGGATTTCACGAGTGAGTTCAGGTCGGTTCGAATGGGTTCGTCCGGAAGCTTTCGGCCGGAGCGCTGCTTAACCGGGACGACCGGGTTCGGGATCCGATACGCCTCGACCCAGAGCGGTCCACTACTGCTCGGCGGGCGCTTCGTTGGGTTAGTTGGGACGTTTGAGTCGTGCCCGCGAGTCTCGGTTGACGTAAACATATATACGATACGCAACAATCGGTCACCGCAGTGGCGGTCAAACAGGTGTGGGAAGGATATATCCCCCCCGTGACCTTTTTGTTATCGTGTATTAGTTTCAGCGGTATGCCGTTTGTATGAACAAAAACAAAACAAATAGATTTAATAATTTGACAGACTGATCTAATGCCCTTAGATCATGATTTTTGACCGTCACTGATTCACTACGTCCGACGGTGTTACACTCCCGGGGATCGTACTCGATCTTGTTTCTTGTTCATTTTTCATATTTTAAAACGCCGCGATTTAAAGTTTGATACTTGGCGAACGCCGTGAAATCCATCCGCGCGCCACGACGTGCGGTAATCGCGACTTGACGGGCGCGCAACACGTTTGGGACCGTCCGAATTTCAGCCTTTTCGATACTCGCGACACGGCGGACCTAACCTAACTCAGGCGGCAATCGCGTCGCGTGCCCCGTTACGTTATCGGTCCACAGGGACGCGGCGTTTTATCGCTCCCGATGAGACCGCGTCATGCAAAACGCCTCGGCTCCCACCGGCGGGAACAAGGAACGGGAGATCTCGTTCCAGTTTTCGTTGCGCCGCGAAATAGGGTTTCCGTACGGGTTTTTTTATTCTGTAACTCCGACGTCGACCGTTCGGCGCGCACACAAACACGACGTTTTTTCGGGCAATTATTGGCTAGACGGACGCGGATTAGAGAAACGCACGCGTACATTTCCGGAAGGTCGTTTCCAATTTAAATTGGATTTTTCACGTAGTTCAACGCGTCGTGCGAAACACATGCACGTGGCGGTTTGGCGCGGACTATCCGATAAAGACGTTTCCTGTCGAATTACCACGGCGCGTACAAAAAACAAGACACGAAATATTATTTACGGACGCGTCGGTCATTATAGTACGGTTTGTCGTTGTTGTCGATTTTCTCCCTTCTTTCATAATTAGACGGCAGAGGCGCCCGAGACGATTGTCGCGTGACACGATGTCGTGTTACGGAACGTTCTGTTCGAGCGAAGCCGACAACAAACTTCTTTATTCGAATCGTCGAACCCGCGGGTCGGCCACGTAAACGCACGTCGATTGAAAAACGATAAAATTACTTTGGACACGACGTTATTACGACGATGACGCCACCGCCGTCGTTTAAAAACGTTCATTCGTGAAATAATTGATTTCGATACCGTAACAGAATAAATAGGCAAGACCTACGACGGAACGTGCGCGAGATTTTTTAATTAATTTTTTTTATTGTTGTTGAACATCGTGCATTTAAACGTCGTGCAATTCAGTGATCCACACGCGTAGCTCTGCCGCGGTTCGGGTTCTCCACTTTTCAACTTTTCGTCCTCTCGCTGGCGTGCTGCCTGTCAAACTTGACCTTATCTCATCGATTATCGCCGTTCTTGTATTATATTCGTTAAACGAATTATTAATATAACTAATATTAATATAATTCTTTTTACCTCTACGTTTCGTATCGCTTTTGTCGGAGAACAATTAATACATAACGATTTTCTAATTGGTTGTTTGGCACTTTTAACGTCTATGATAATCGATCATAACACGAGTACTATCATATTATCCCAACGTACTAGTTTTCAGTGTAGTAGGTATTCCTTACGATATAACGACAAACAACATATTGTTCACCATTGATAATAAATAGCTCACGAAAACTGGTAAATAACGAAACGCGTGCGAATAAACCTAAAAGACGATACGATATTTCAGATCATGTTATTATTGTGTATTTGTTCTTATAAAGAAATCTTTAAGTTCTAATTCCAATGATTCTAAGCAAATTAAATTCGAACCAAAATATGAACTAGTGAAATTCGTAACTGTAAAAACAACTATTAGTAAAAATCAATATTTTAGCGCTTTGTCTGTTTATCATTATAAAATCGATATTGTTTGTGTTCTAGTAAAAAAAAAAAAACAACTAATTACAATTTATGAGGCGATAATAATTTTGCTCGAAATTCTCGATGGCCGTACTTGATGCTCCCCCCCCCCCATCCTTTCGACCGTATCTAGTCGTCACGTTTGTAGTATGTTTAGCTCGTGCGCGACCGGCCAAACAACGGTTTTCCGTTTCCGATCCGCTGTGATTTGTATTTTTGTACACCGCGTGTTTTACAACACAAAACACGATCACATCAAACGTCTGCGGGAATCACGTTTACCGTGCCCGGGCACGTTTAATAACCGACGGACGGAGAATGTTCGAACGCCGCCGTTCGAGTAGGCTAGGCGCACCGCGCGTAGAACGTGATTCCGTTAATTTATTCGACGTCGTCGCGCGGATCAAACGTTTTACAAATGAAAAAAAACATAATCGAATGCCATTATGCGACGTGATGAACGTCGATAACGGGCTTCGGAGCAATAACGAAATCCGTCGTAAATAGCCGATAAGTGATTCGAAATGAATTTATCGTATTCCTCCGCTGAACGCCGACCGTGTTTAAAAAAAAAAAAAAAAAAATAGAAAAAAATAGAAAAAAACGCGCACGTTAACCGAAACGGGGTCTCCGCGTCGACTTCCGCGGAACCGATCGATACGACGGCATAAGAATGCACGTGTAAAAAATTTCGCGTCCGGCGGTTTCAACAAGGTTCCGAAGTAGGTCGACGACCGTCCTCTCCGCGACACGTTTCGATAAAACTACGAAATCGTTGGCCGGTCGTAAAACGCGCACGTTACGCTAACCGACGAGATGAACGTCGTGACGGCGGGACACGCCGACGTGCACGTTTGAAAAAGACATTCGACGAGGTTAGTCTTCGGGAAACCGAACGTCGCGCGGCACACGTGACGTCACGTATTTTCATAACGGGGTACGAATTCGTCGAAAACACACGTCAACTGTATAGAGAAAAAACTCTTAAAAACCGTTAGTCATCAAATAGGACTTTAGAATATTATTTACTCGTGTTGATATTTTTTTCTCCCGCGTTCGCGAACAATGGAAAATTGATTTATTGCTCCGAAACCCAAAAACACGAAAATTCCAACTCGGCACGTTTTCCGCCGGAGTACTGGCGGAACCGCGTTCGCGAACCCCATTTCGTTTTGAAAATCGCACACGACCACAAGAACGAACGCACGCGAACGTTTGAATTCGTCGAACGTCTCATTGTGCACAAAGCACGAGACGTGGGTTCATCGTCCCACTCCTTACTGCGAACGGGACACGACGAGCCGAAAAAAATTCAAACTTTCGAACGCAGCTGCCAGCGAGTAGTACTTCACTCGGACGAAAAATCGGTTTCGTGTACGTTATCGTACCCGGTGTTCGTACGGGACGTCCCCCCCGTTTCCGGACAATCGAGTCAGCGACGGTGACTTGTACACGTGTCCGATCCGATTTCCACCATCCGGAGTGGTTTCCGAGGACTTCGCCCGTCCGTCCCGATCTAGTGATGTGCAAAGCGGGTATATCACGTTTTTGCGTGTATGAAATAACAGGGGTCCATTTCCACGGCCCCCCCAAATTCGAATTTTTAAATTCCGCTTGGGCCATTCGTTTGTGCTTCGTTTGTGCTTCAATGTGCGCGAAATCCGGTCGTTTGTGCGCGAATATCCACGGAGTTATCCACAAATCAAATTAGAGGGGTCGTAGAAACGATAGCCCCCCCAAATTCGAATTTCGAAATTCCGCTTGGGCCATTCGTTTGTGCTTCGTTTGTGCTTCAATGTGCGCGAAATCCGGTCGTTTGTGCGCGAATATCCACGGAGTTATCCACAAATCAAATTAGAGGGGTCGTAGAAACGATAGCCCCCCCAAATTCGAATTTCGAAATTCCGCTTGGGCCATTCGTTTGTGCTTCGTTTGTGCTTCAATGTGCGCGAAATCCGGTCGTTTGTGCGCGAATATCCACGGAGTTATCCACAAATCAAATTAGAGGGGTCGTAGAAATGATAACCCCCCCCCAAATTCGAATTTCGAAATTCCGCTTGGGCCATTCGTTTGTGCTTCGTTTGTGCTTCAATGTGCGCGAAATCCGGTCGTTTGTGCGCGAATAAAATACAATCCACAAAAGATAATAATTAACTAATACCAGTATATGCAATATATTATTATATTATATTTGAAAATAAATTTAAAAACAAAGTATTAAAATGTTTTAAACTGTTTATTTGAAAATAATTGATGCCTACATTATGTAGTTATACCCATGTATTTTACATTTGTTTGGTTTGTTTGGAAAGGCGGAAAATGATATACAGTTTTGGTCACCAACTTATTTTCTTCATTATGAGTTATGAACTAGTTACGACTATCACTAAACATAACAGAATCGAAATAATTGTATTTAATTGAACGTTTTATAATTTTGTATAGTTTTGTGTAGTTTTGCAATTTTTATAGTTTTGTATAGTTTTTATCTTTGTAAGAATTTGAATTTGCGAGATTCGTTTAATTGGTAAGTATGTTATTTAAATAATTTACCTATTATTTTATAAATACTTATTTAATATAATAAGTTAGTACGATTTGGTTACAATTTACAAAATATTTTAAATACCCTTTGTATTACATGTATGTTTAATTATAGATTATTTTCACTTTAATTTGTTTAGTATTTTTAAGTAAAATTTATTCTGGAGTATCTATGGTAAACGGTATTACATATCTATCAGTTGAACAGGCAGTTGATAATTTATTGATCAAAGTATTAAATAACGATGAAAGTGTAGAAATAATCGAAAACTGTAGCATGTGTAAATACACAAATATAGAAAAAAAACAATTTTTAACAACATGCGTTTCAGTAAAAAATCCAACAAAAAGGCAACTGGATAAGCTTCTTAATAAAGAAATAACATATTTATATAACTCAACTCTACCTTGTAAATTATGTTCTGGAATAATAAAATGTTTACTAAAATTAAAAAAACATATATTTTTCAATATGATAAATTTGAACAATAGTACACAAAATGCACAGTTTACAGACACATGTTTACAACTCGAGCACATCCCTAAACACCTCATAATAGCTGACACAGTGTATAACTTGAGAGGATCAATAACGACGCCAAATAACCAGAAATTAGCTACATCATATGAGTCACTGGGCCATTATCATGTACATGTTTATAGGCATCCTATCAACAAGTGGGAAATGTATGATGATATGAAGAAAAAAGTCTATACAATACACGAGAAGACCAAAGTCAATGTCCAAATTTTAATGTACTCCAAATAATTATTATAATAAAAAGAATTGAGATTATATTCGAGTAGTATAAAAGTAATTGTTTATCATTTTTTTTTCAATCAATAGCATTGCTAGGGATGTAAGTCAATCTTCCGTCATTAAATTTCTCAAAAAAGTATTAATACGTTTCAATGCAGAAAACGATCTTTCGATTTCAACTGTAGTCATCGGAATAAATTTAATTATTTTTAAAAGTTTATAGCTTTCAGAAAATATTAGAGTTAAATTAATTTTTAATTATAAATTTCAATAAATGAACTGATGAAGACATATCACGGAAATCGGTTTTACGATAATAATCGACGTACAATATCAGTTGATAATCGGAATATCCATAAACGAGTGTGAGTAAAAATAAATAATAACCCGTCACTTGACAGCAACGTCCAAAATACAATAATAAGATAAAAATTTAATTGGTTATGTGCAAGAGCGCCCGCAAAAATATCAACCGGAGGGGGGGGGGCAAATTATGCATTAAGTGTTAAATAAAAATTGTATGCGTCTTGGCTGCATAGAAAACAGATATTAGCTCAAATAGCGTGGGAGGGGGGCATGCCCCCCTCCCTGCGGGCGCCCTTGGTTATGTGCACAGAAACGAATGTGCACATCAATTTCATTATAATGTCCGTTGCGTTATATAACATGTTTTAATTTTTACACTGTACAACAGTGCACAGCAATTGTGGGCACTATTTAGCTCCTACTCCGCGTCATAATTCCTACGTGCGCCGCACGACCGTTTGGCCCGGAGAAAACCCAATCCAAATATATTTTCTTATCATGAACTTCTATGTATTAACATTAAAATTTTTAAATAATCTACATAACACTACAGGAACTTGATAGCATCATTATGATTTTATGTTTTCAAATTTTTCTTAAGTTTGGGTAGGTAGTGCACGTGTACTTGTGCACCACTATACACAGACATAAAAAACTAGGTAGGTATATTAATTTACTTTGATTTCAAATTAGGTTTCAAAATTTCAAATCAGTAATACCTAATATAATACAAAATATAATTAAACAATAATATCGTTATTCAATACTTATTTATTCTTATTACCTGTATAATTATTTTTACGGGTCATTTTTTTCCATGTGTCATTTACACTTCATATAATATAAAATACATGGGTATAACTACATAATGTAGGCATCAATTATTTTCAAATAAACAGTTTAAAACATTTTAATACTTTGTTTTTAAATTTATTTTCAAATATAATATAATAATATATTGCATATACTGGTATTAGTTAATTATTATCTTTTGTGGATTGTATTTTATTCGCGCACAAACGACCGGATTTCGCGCACATTGAAGCACAAACGAAGCACAAACGAATGGCCCAAGCGGAATTTCGAAATTCGAATTTGGGGGGGTTATCGTTTCTACGACCCCTCTAATTTGATTTGTGGATAACTCCGTGGATATTCGCGCACAAACGACCGGATTTCGCGCACATTGAAGCACAAACGAAGCACAAACGAATGGCCCAAGCGGAATTTCGAAATTCGAATTTGGGGGGGCTATCGTTTCTACGACCCCTCTAATTTGATTTGTGGATAACTCCGTGGATATTCGCGCACAAACGACCGGATTTCGCGCACATTGAAGCACAAACGAAGCACAAACGAATGGCCCAAGCGGAATTTCGAAATTCGAATTTGGGGGGCTATCGTTTCTACGACCCCTCTAATTTGATTTGTGGATAACTCCGTGGATATTCGCGCACAAACGACCGGATTTCGCGCACATTGAAGCACAAACGAAGCACAAACGAATGGCCCAAGCGGAATTTAAAAATTCGAATTTGGGGGGGCCGTGGAAATGGACCCAAATAACAGGACGACGGACACGCACGCGGATGTCCGTTCCGATCCGGCGCCGTTCCGTGTTTGTCCGCCCGAGCTCGGACGGAAAATCGGTCTTATGACAATATTTTGTGCGATCGGAGTGAGCTCGGCCCGGAGCTTGAAACTTAAAGCTTCCCACCTCCATCACCCGGTCGTTTAAAAATACCGTTTAAAATAAAAATCTATACCCCCAATTTTTATTAACAATATCCCAAATCCCAACTGAAACCAAAACAAAATACCTTGGCCTAGTTATAGATAAACGTCTTACATGCCCCCCACACACACACACAGTTACACGCAAAACGAATAATACTTAACCAACGACTCCTTATCAAATAAATCTTCTAATATTAACACCAAGACCAAACCCGATACGTACAAAATGTCACCCGGACCGATAAGGTCATACGGTATCGAACTTCAGCAAAAACCTCTGCTACCGACAAAATCCGAATATTCCATTGACGAGAGCCCTTCGCACCATCCTTCATACGTTTCCAACGACACGCTCCATAAAGACACCGGCCTCCCCCCTTTCAATTGACGAAGCAGCCAAACTCCGTTACAAAAGGTCCCGCAAATGCCTCCGTGAACATCCAAATTCTCTTGTTGCAGACCCAGCTCCCTCCTGAAAACCCACCCCGTCGCCTAAAAAGGAATCGGTGCACAGACCTCTTAATACGATGCACCTTTACGTATGAACTCTTCTTCCCCGTCAACGGACGACACCTCATGCGATTCAATCTTCTTCGTAACGTAATATATGCTTATCGTACTGATATATTGAGTGTACAGATTGGATGTTTTTCTATTAAAAAAACAAACCAACAACGTCGTTTTATCGTTAGCTGTTCGCGAGATGTCCGCGTCGGCGTTTGGAACGGGTTTTTTTCTTCGCCTCTCTCTCACACACCGTTCGCGCGGCTCCACTCCCTTTCCGCGGCAGAATAATAATAATAATAAGTAAAAAATAAAAAATAAAACGTCTCGCGCGCGCGCGCGTTTAACGATCATTTACATAAACGATCGATTTGCGTTCGGTACACAACGTTCGTCGGGCTCCGGTATGTTTAAATACGAGACGGGCAAATTATTTTTCGAATATTATTTATCGCCGATAGGTTTTTAATGAAAATTGATGAGTTACAAATTAGAATTGTTGGCGGAAACTGGAAAGGCGCGACGACGGATTTCCAACCGAAGCAAAAAAAAACAAAAAACAACGCGCGCGCGCGCACGAGAAAACTGGTTTCGTTTCTGTTTCGATAAAGCGCTCGTCTCGTTTGTACATCGTATAACCGATAATAACGACGATAATGATAATCATGATAATGATAATAACGATATACACACGCGCGCGTGTGTCTGTTATTTTAATCCGCGCTGACGTACACGGGCCCGTGTCGGTACACACGCCGTGCGCGCGCCCAACAGGTGAAATCCGACCACCCGGGCGAGCTCGTTAATTATGAATAATGGCCGTTAAAAAACGCTCGGACTCCGTGGTCTCCGCCGGTCGTCACGCCGACGTCCCATCGTCACGTGTCGCGCGCAATAAAACGAGAACGAAAACCGACGGACGAGGCGCACGCGTTTTATACGCGCAGTTGGGGCACCGGGTCCGCGCGGACTTCGGGTCTCGACGCAGAAAAAACAAATTTAGTTTGATATTGAACAACGCCGAGTCGGTCGGAACGGTTGATCGTTCGCTATCACGCGTATCTCGATTCGAACGGCAACGGTTATAGGACGATTTTTTTCTTTTTGAAACTTTGTGTTAACAAATAGTCTCGACAATTATATACGAAGCTATGTTATACAAGCAGCCCAGAATTAACAATGAAAGCGATCGTCGCACTGATGTAAAGGGATGATTGAGATGAAAGTATGTACTGAGAAGTAAGAGGGATGTTAAGAGAGGCGCTCAGCTGACCAAGCAGGACAGTCGAAAAGAACATGGTTGATATCACAGATGGCTGGAGCGTGAGCAGAAATACAAAGAGGCGAATCATTAAGGGATAATTTAAAAGAATGTGAAGGCGGGAAAATGAGCTGATTACTTTGCGGGATAAGTTTAGATTATGAAACCATGGCTTAACTGGAATAGTAGGGTTCTATACCAAGTGGCAAAGTGAGGTGTGGAAGGTTATTATAAAAATTTGACCATAGACGATTGCACACGATAATGCGGAATAATCGTGTTGTACATAAAAAAGCGAATCCCGAGTTTCCAACGTTAACGGTCAAAATACGTAAACAACGATCGCGTAAATGCACACGCTGGATTTCGCGGGCGTGACGGCGTGCTGTCACGTTCACTCATTTGGACTTCGAAGTCCGTTCGAGCATGTTTCGATGACGCGTGTGGGGAACCGGACTGCGGGTGATGCGACCACGTTGTCCGGTCGGACGGGACACGGCCGTGTCTTCGATCCCGTGGACTCGGAACGGACGTCGGACACCACGAGCGAGGCGCGAACGAGTAATTTTTTGGAACGGCGGACCGCGGTCGGCGCGTAGCAAATGATCACGGACGTCGAGAGTTACTGGACGGTGAAAAATGTTGGTTAGAACTCGGGAGTAGAGAGCGTTTAAAAAACGATACGTAATTTTTTGTTTTTGCCGCTTATTTTTATGGAGGAAGGCGAGGTGTTTGAAGAAATTGTCTCGTAGAGGTTCACCGCGCCACTGGCCAATAACGCTGGGTTCCGCGGAGGGGACGGAAAACATACGACGGCTCGCGTGAAAAACGACCTACCGTCGGCAACTAACGATTTCGAAATATTTACACGTCGACGGCGACGATATATCACCGGGCGCTGGTGATTAATTTAATACCGTTACGGACGATCGATAATGCGTTTTTAATTTTTTTTTTCGTTTCGTTTCGTTTCGAATAATCAAACACGTTCTCGTGGGCGCCGACGCCCGATAAACGACAGATAAAATAGTACACAGCTGAGCGCGTTTTACGTTTCGGGACGAAATCACTCGTTAACAACGGCCGAGAGACACTACTCCGCAGAGCACGCCCGTCTGTTCCGTCGAAGAAATCGAATACGACGCCCGTCCTCCGCGTTCCCGTTAAAACGTCGTGACTTCAGGTGCGCTGCGTTATTTTCGCTTTTCAACCCTAAGGTCGGTTTTGCAGTCTCATCTCTGTTACCGGCCGACCTCTTCGACTCCTCGCGATTTGTTAGTCCCGCGTCGGACATCGTTATCACATCCAGAAGATCGTCCTCCTACAACACCACATCTCGAAACTTTCAAGTAGCTTTTGTTCGCGAACGCAGATCTCGCTGGAACAGTCCTCGATTTTATTTCTACGACACACCTTCCACCTTGGCTAAAACCGTTACACGCTCGGATGTCGAAAGCTTTCTACTGACACGATTATCTATTTTTTAGCGACACTACGTCGCCCAAGTCATGTTCCGATTGATTGCCGGTAAGCGAAACGTCTCGCGGCTCTTGGCGAATCACGGAAACGTTAGGAAACCTAACCTGCGTGTCCAAAGCGAGCGTTTCTCTAATCTCGCGGACACGTTGTTCCGCGTGAATATCGAATTGACGAGACGGACGGGACGTTTGGGATGTTCGGTATGAAAACGAACGAAAACAAAACAAATTGCAATGACGTAGGTTCGCGCAAAACGTATCTGCTGGACAATCGCAAGCAAGGCCGTCCGCAGGATGACGACCCCACACGCTATTTTATTGGACGTTTGTTTAAATGCCGGCGATATAATTTATTTTGAACGTCATTTGATTTTGTAGTTTAAAATCGTTTTACAACCGATTATTATTTCTACCGATCCCGCCCGACACGGTCACGGCCATGGATAATCCGCGGAAACGACTTCACGGAACGTGACGTAACGTGACGTGTACTGTATAGCCTGTACTACCGACCGCGTGATCTGTGATTTATGAGTTTCTATGCCGAGAGTGTGTTTAAATAAAACTAAAAAAATCAGAAGGTGTAAATTTGTGCGTGTCCCACCCCCCCCCCCCCCTCTTCCTCCACCCGCCCGCGAAATGTGCGCACGGCGAGCCAGGACGTCCGGGAAGTTTAGACACCGGGACTTCCGGATAAAAAGCACCGCGCCCGTCCGAAGGCCCTCGAAGAAACAACGTCGTCTCGGGGATTTCGTCGACAACCGTCTCGTCCGTCGACCGACCCACGAGCGCGGGGAACCCGATACGAATTATAATAATAACGTACGCGATTGTTTTTTTCGTTTTCTGCGTGTGCGTGTTTTTTTAACGCCGCGGTGGTGTTATTTATTGCGGCGGCGGTTGTGAATTATTTTAATGACGTAAACGTGGAAAAAAAACAAAACAAAAAAGATCCGGCAACACGTCATCGGTTCAATGACGTTTTCGAACGTACGTTTTTTTTTTATTCTCTCACACTGTACGCTGTTATTATTTAATACGGGACGCCAGTACGACTCGATAATAATAATAATAAACTTTTGTCATGTTGTATTGTATACGGTCGATCGCGTGAATTAAAAACCATCGATTTCGCCGCACGATAAACGCAGTCGCGTGAACTGAAGAACGCGCATCAGAAAGAAGAAGACAAAAACCGATCATCGTTTGAACGTACGACAACGGCCGTCTTGCGAGTGCGTACGCGGAGACGGTTTAATGGTCTCGTGTCCGTCACGTACCGCGAAACCGTATACCGTACGACCACAAACGGCGCGCGCAAAAACAACAAAAAAAACACACACACACGGTCATCGTCAAAAAACAATCTCGGTTTCGTGCGGCCGAACGATTCAGTCGTGTTGGTGGTGGTGGTGGGCTGGCTGATTTCTCAACACGAACTTCGATCATAACGTGTCGTCGTTCAAGTGTATAAGACAGTGGCGCACCCAAGGGGGTGGACTCCGGGTCCGGACCCCCCCCCCCCTTGACCTGTGTAATAGTTTTAAATTTATTGATGAAAATCCAAATTCTGATACAACGTTCATATTTTTCTGTCAAAATTTCATAATGTAGTTTTTTAGACCCCCCCCCCCCTTGAAAAAATCCTGGGTGCGATACTGGTATAAGATCACTTTATTCTCGATCCACGGCGAACAGCCATCGCGGCCGAGACGACTCTGAACTGTTTGACTAAATCATTATTCCGGTTACGGCTGAGTATTCACCTCGATCGTACGGTAATTTTTTAAATCCCCGCATGAAAAAATCGTTTCCGGTTCGACCGTGTACGACGAAAAGGTCATGGTAGTGTCGGTGGGGGAGGATATATATTATCCCCCTCGTCATCACCGCCGCCCAATTCGACCGCCGACACGGTGATTTACGCGTAGCGCGCGCGCGCGTAATAAAAACGCGGTCCAAACGTTTTCGCCGACCGGGGACGACGTTTTTATTTTTTTTTTGTTTTTACATTTGTCGCGCGCGAAACCCATAAAACAAAAGTTCTCCGGAGCCGGCGGCTCACGTCGTCCGCACGGTTTTATTACTAATCCATAAGGTTGTTCGAGATGGCGCGATTTCACGACCCCGAGTCCATTAAAAATAAATTGCGCGCCGAACTGAAAGGTCGAAGGTGTATTTCTGTGCGCGCGCGCGAGTGTGATATATATACATATATATTTAAAAAACAGAGCGAGAAAGCGTTCACGCGATATAATAATAATAATAATAATAATAATAATAATAATAATACGGTAGTGTGGACGCGTGAGGTTAATGAGTCTATTTTCTCGCGTATTCCTTCGAATCGGACGGTGGGGACGGGGAGAACGCGATAGAACAAAACCGTGAGCGCGTGCAGAGACGACCGTTTAAACCGCGTCGTTACCAGATGAAACGTATTTAAAAAAAAAAACACATTACGGATAAGTACGTTCGACGAGAGTCCGCGGCAGCGTTCCTAATAACACGTCTAATGTCCGTTCATTATCGGCTTCTAATTTCGTGTGCCACGGTACGTCCGCGTTTCCACAATAATAACGCCGGCCGATTGAGGCGCGTGTCGATGAAATATTTATAAAACAACCCGTTTCCGATCGCGCCCGCTCGACGCAACGACAAATCCTTTGACCGCCACGTGCGTAGACGCTTCTAGTTGGAAACGTTAAAAAAACGAGCGCACGGGAGAAGCGTCTACGTGACCGTGTGTGAATGCACCTAACCTAACCTGCCCCCGCTCCTCCGTCTACGATTTCACGTGTCGAGAAATTCAGGGATAGGATAGGCCCGAGAAAATTGATTTGTTCTCGGAAGCGAGCTTTAAAACTTTTATAAGTTTTGGACTGTAACGAAGAACACCCGAGAGAAAACTTGCATTCCTCCGGCAAATTCAAAACTGTTCAAAACGCTGCCGACAAATCGCAATTGCTTTTGAAATCGTTGAAGGCACTCATCTCATCGAAACCCGGAATCGAGCTTTGAACCCATTTTTCGAAGCCCAAGTGAACGCGATAAATTCCAAACGCAAAAGTATGTCCTTCAAAAGTAAGTATTCGTTATTCGAACGTTGGAATCTCGTCCGTATCGAAAACGTACAACGCGCTCTTTTGAACCCTTCCGATATTGGCAAACCGAACAGCTAATAACGCTTGTATTCACGGAACTTCAAGATGCAATTATCAAACGGGCCAGATGCGAAAAATCTCTCGTGGAATTTTCGTCACCGAAAGGCAAATATCGATTTGAGTAGAATGTTTTTCTACATGATAATTTACAGAACTACGACGTTTAGAATCCAGAAGTCTACTCTGATCGCGATCACGAGTACCGACATCGTTAACGTAAAAGAAAGTGAAATCAACAATTAAGAAATCAAAATGATTAGCGACAAAACATACAAATTGTATTTGTATTCTTATTCAAAAGTTATGAATAAAATCATGAAATTCGAGTAGGTAATTATCGTGTTTGGTGCAAACAGGGCGTTTTCGCGACCGAATATCTCATTTATTCGCAGCTTTGCGCACGCAAAGAAAAACCAAAACGATAACGTAATTATTTCCTTCAGGGTTCGTACGACACTACTTTTTTGAAACTTCCACTTGGTTTGTCTTGGAACACGATTTTCTGGAAAACGCCGTCCGTATGTAAAAATATACGCGAACGAAGACGTCGACGACAAGCGAACGGCCCGGGAAACTATCGATCTTGCCACGGTACGTAGTCAGTGTTCGAATTGGGTGGTAGTGGGGGGGGGGGGACGCAAGAGGACGGAGCTCCTCTACCACATTAAAAAAAAAAAAAAAAAAAAAAAATTAGCGTCCCTTTACTATAATTTTCAAAGGAACGCGAGGGCACGTTTATAACCGGTATACCCGGGAACCGTAGACAAAAAAAAAATCATGAAAAAATTATATTATTTTTAATATTTTTATTATATCTTATTGCTATATCAAGTACCTACTTGATAGTGGCAATTTATTATCTTGTATGTCGCTTATCACAGTAATATATATTATTTGACAATTATTTTTAGATTTATCCACAGATAAACTATAAAACCGTATATACCCGCGGCGGAACAAATTGTCGATAAATAACGTCGTTAATTGGCGAACCGTTTTGAAAATGATATTTTATTAATGATCGTCAGGTGCCGGTGTATGACTGTATACCGTGAATACATTTTTTTAAAATCCGTGATAGCATATTATCATGCAATTGATTTTTACATATAATTATTCTTACTTGAATTCAAATGGGTTTATTTAAAATAAAATGTAGAATTTTACTGTTTTATTGAAAATCGTATCGAGTCATTTTTTTTTTAATTGAGTGAAAAAAGAATACGGTTAGAAATTAAATTATAGACTAGACTAGGTAAACTGGTGGGGGGGGGAGGGCTGAAGGTGGGATACCCACGGTTTCGTGATATAGAAATTATTCATTCGGGACGCTATTTTTCAATGTCCAATCGAGCTCCGTTATACTTTATACTTTCCGATTCGAGCACGGGGAACGTTTCCGGATTCCGGACGGGTCCGCGGATATCCGATTTGACACGGATATCGTCGGCAGAAATGTACGTCAGCGTTCGCGTTACCGTTCGAACCGAAACGCGATGACACGACGACGCGCGCTAACCGGACGTTACGAGAACGGTTTTTTTTTTTTTTTTTTTTTTAAAACGTCTGATTATTAATTTTCGCTGATAATGACGTTTCTCCGGGTTTTTTTCCCGTGAATACCCGTGAACACGTGCAGGAAACAAAAATTAAAACACGTACGGTCAATGTACGTGAATCGACCAATGCCTAATCACGTGAACGCGTATCATATTCACGTGAATAGGCACGTTGACGGTAAAAATTTGCTTATTTATATCAATAATAATAGTAATCGATTGTACGAAAAGATTTAATCGCTAATGATTCGTACACGGACGGTGGTCAGATATTGCATTACGAAAACCGGTTTTAGGTGCAGTTCATTCCGTTGTATTCTATCGGAAGGTTTATTTAATAATTTATTGATTAGCTTTATTATCTCGTGTCGGACGTTTTATCATACTTCATTGTGTTGCGCTGCGATACACACGCGTATAATCATCAGTTTTCACTCTTTAGTTTATGTCGGTCACATATACAAACGTCAACGGTTATCACGTGATGTACGAATGACATTCCCATGTGCATGTAGCGAATGATGACGGGTGACATTACGTTAGAATACGACGCGTTTGGTTTGGTTAGGTTAGGTTAGACGATCGTAGTCATCAAAATAAAACAATTTTTTCCATAAAACGGGAAAAAGAAAAAATTGGGTATGGGATTATTACGCCAAGCGTGAAGGAAATCGCTCCTTTTGCGATTTATGTGACGACGAGTGTAATAATGAATATCCTTTATCTGTTTATGGCGACGAGGTGGATTGTCCGGAAGCGTACGAGAAGACGGTTCGTTATTTAAAGTGTTTGGGTGATTTTGAAGACGATTGTGAAAGTCTTTGTGACGAATTTTGGCGGATTGTTCTACTGGTGGGTGCGTTCGAGGATTTTTTCATTAGACATATAAGGGGGGTTAGCGTTAAGTAAGCGACGAACGATTTTGGACTGAACGGTTTTTGGATTTTTGATCATAAACACGGAACAACACGTATGAAGTCGTGAATAGGTGATAGCACAAATGCACGAATTCACGTGATTACAGGGGTGGACGACAGGCGAGTAGAAAGCCATACCCGCGCAGGCCCTCTAGAAATGTTGTACTCGGGCATCAAGCTATAATTTTTATTATGGTCTATTGGCCTACGCAAAATAATAAAAATAATAACGATATTTTAAATGAAAGCTATATTATATTATCATGTAAACCAAACACCGTTACAACTGAAAACTTGTAAATGAAAAAGAAATTTTTGGAAAAAACCGAAAAAAAGCGCTAAAACGAGTGAAATAATTCACAAAAATCTCGTCGAAGCGGCGTAATTTCTAAGTAATGCGTAATTGAAAATTAAATATAAAGCGTCTTTAACATTAAGTCTGGCAGCGACATAAGCAACATACTATGTGTCGACTCCAACAAGATTTTCGTGAATTATTGCGCGCTTTTTAGTGCATTTTTTCGCTAATAAGTCGCGTCGATTACGTCAGTTTAAGGCCTTCCACCTGTGCGTTCTCTGCGCGGATATAACGATTCGCGAATAATACACGTGCGAACGACGTCATGAACTCACGGACACCTGTGAGCGACGGGCCTTACAAAAAAAAAAAACCCCTTAAAAACGAAACGTCAGCGATTTCATTACGACGGACCACGCGGGAAACCGGCGGAATTGTCGGACGAGACCGAAACGGAACGAAACGGAATAAGAAGAATAATGAAAAGGACACGTCAACACGGGTAGCGGTCGCATAACTTATCTCTTAATTGGCCGTGATTTACCGACGATTCGGAAATCGCGATAACGATATCTTCCGTTGTCGGGCGGCGCGAGGGAAGAAGAACACCGGGCACGAAAAAATGTCGATCGTCTCGTTCCCAATCCGTCCGAGCGCGCGCGCCCACGTCGTGTCCAGTATTCAAGGCTTCGCGCGCGCGTTGTCAAAGGTTAATTTGGAACGCGTCCAACGTCGCTCGTGGTGCTCTAGCCCGTACACGTTTAGCCGTAAAATTTAAAACGGTTCGAACGGCCGAAAAACACCGGGTCCCTGTAATTTTTAATCGAAATTCCGAACTTCGCGAACCCGCCGAACGAGACGGCAACACAAGAGTAAAAAACAACACAAAAACAACGTGTCCGTCAACGCGCGTTTACACGCGTTTGGCGGTGACGGACTTAACGAAAACCGCCGGCAAACGACGAACGGTAGCGGTCGCGTGAGAGGGAATGTGCGGTTAGGTTAGAGACCGGACCGACGAAACGCGATGGGTTTTCGTAACGAGACGTGTAAGCAAGCAGTTCACACACACACGATAACGATCCCGCCGGTTCCGAAAATCGTTCGTTCGTCTAACAGGATCGCGTCCAGCGAATATCGTGCGAATATCTTTCTGAACGACGACCATAATGAGAATTTATCGGTTCCGGAAACCACTATTGAAACGTGACGGTTTATCGATGGCCGGTGTGCTTGTTATCGACGTTTGACAATTGGTTCGGCCAGGCGCGGATCCAAGGGGGGGTGGGGGCAAGGGGCAATAGACTCTTGTTAAATTTTTTTATTAGTATCGTTTTATAATTCTAACTCTTATCTATGATACTATAGAAAGACAATTTAAAATGAAGTTGTAGCTATGGGATGTTTCGGTGTATCGCAAACGATTTCCAATAAAACGTTTTGGAAAATATTTTATTAATCGATGCGACAAAATGAGGATTAAAGTTGTTTTGATTAAGATGGCCCCCCCCCCCCGTAAATAAGTTCTGGATCCGCGCCTGGGTTCGGCCGTATTCGGGCTTACACGTACCAACAGTACCCAACCGTAGTGGTAGCCTGGCCGGTCGTTAACGTTTTATTACATTTTTTTTATAATTTTTTCAGAAATTTTGCGAGTCATTTACGTTTTACAACAATGTGTTGTTAAAAAATTATTTTTCCTTTTATGTCTATACCAAAGATTCTATTTAAAAGGATTGCTCCGATCGTTTTGGGGTTTTTTTGACGAAAAATTCGTTCTAGATCTTATTGTTATTATAATTCACGACACGCACGCAATTGAAATCCGAGAGTTTCGAAACAGTTGAACCAACAAATGGAAATTTATCTTGACAAATGTCTAGGTGATTTCAAAAATAACGGGAACCGTTAGGAACCGAAAGTTTTCAATTCTAATTGATCCCGGCATAGGTTCGATGGAATATGACGCGTTCGTTCGCGACGAGCGAGATTTTTCTTTTTTTTTTTACTCCTGACGACTTTCAATCGCACCAGCCATATTAAATCACCGAATTTCCCAATTACACAACAAGAAAACCAAAAACGAAAAAAGGTTAGGTTAGGTCGTTTGTGTCCGATCGAACGGTAACGAACAAACCCCCTCCCCGGTTCCGAGTGCTGCGTTGACGGACCAAGAGAATAACGCGACGCGTTACGACGTTATCATTATTTTGATTCCGGACATTCGTGCGTGCAACGCCAAGCGAAACGCGTAAGTTCTCACGGCGTTAACAGACCGTCGGCAGTGAACGACGATGCTCACGATTCGGCCATCCCCGGACGTCCGGACGACCGAGAACTTGTGCGACATTACGACTCGTGCAACGCTAAACCAAACGGGACGCCGAGGAAATCCCGGATCGAAGCCCCGTGTGTCGATCTTCTGAAATCGATTTCCGATTGGACGCTCGTCTGTAAACGACCGTTATCGACATCACCGGCGGACGCTGGGACCCCGAACGCCCGAAATTCTTTGGCAGGCCTCACGCCCAACGCGATCGACACGAACGAGCGACCTGGCGTTACGAGTTTCAATTTCAAACTAAACAAATAACTCGATAATGTATAACACAAATAAAAAAAATTTGCAAAAAGATAAAACCGACTTCGTATTTAAACCTATTGACTTAACTCGTCGTAACTGCTCAAAAACCGACCTGTTCGCCGTCTCTCGTCATACCCGCCCGTCCAGATACCACAACTCATGATTCGTTCGAACCGCTAAGCTCTCGCCGACGGAAACTACGTTTCGCCTGAAGTCAAGATGTTTTCGTAAGCTTGTAGTACCGAACAGCCGACCGCCACCCGTCCAAAAATAGGACGGGCGGCCGGTCGTCTTCGTGACGAAAAACGTATATGCGGAAAAAAACGTCGGGAAACGAAATCGTCGACCGACCCGACGGCGGTAATGGGGTTTTTATCATTTCGCGTCTCCGAATACAGCTGGCCGCATAACTTCGGGCGGGTCCGTAGCCGTGACGATCCGACGGACACTCGTAAAAGGCCGCGGACCGGGAGTAAGACGGGGAAAAAAAAACTAAAAAACACTGAAAAAATCCGGCCCTCGACCTTTCGATGACCCGCGGTCGTTACGTTACGACCCGTCCGAGCGTCGGGAAAACGAATTACACGTCGTCAAACGAATTACATCTGGTGAAACGGGCCACACGACAACAAATGTAGTACTAACGCCGCGCATGACCGTTGTACGTGTCAACCGTACGCCGTACAAAAACAATGATAACAATAACGACGACAATAACGACGGCAGCAATAATTCTCTCTCTCGATACGACTATTATCATATAATTATACCCACTCGACCCCGTAACGTACCGCGTAATACACGCCGCGCGGTATTTTCTGTAATCGTATATATCACTATTTGTTTTCTGTTTTTTTGTTTCCACGATAATTACCGGTAAATTAATGTGGCCATTGTTACTCATAATTAGTGGTTTACTAATGACTAACAAAATAAATTACAAAACGAAAATCCCATAACACAACGTGTTACGTGCCGCGGTTCCCGTCGACGGATTCCCAACGTGAAGCTCGTGTGTATACAAAAAAAACCCGGTTCGAAACGTCGTTTAATACGGTATCGCGCGTGTCCGAAAACGATTCATTCGCGGAGACCGGTGCTCCGGAGAGCTCGGAACGCACGAACTGCCGGAGCTCGACTGGAAATTTAAAAACAACGTCGCCAATGAAAAATATTCGGTGTATCACTGAGCCCCTAACCGCATTATTGGTTTTTGGTCTTTTCAAATTAAAAATAATTTAATAAGCAACGACCGACAAACCTATTTAAATCTGAGAAAGAACAATGAAATTTTGTAGTGTACGTCTGTGGGTGAATCTAAAAATAATTGTCAAACAATATATGAATGGTGTTCTGCGATGAGCGATATACAAGATTCTAAATTGCCATTATCGTGTGCTTCATAAAGCAATAAGGTATTAATAATAATATTCATTAACAATTTTTTCATGATTTTTTATCTATGGTCCTCGAGTGTAATCGCTCAACCGCGTTCCTTTGAAAATTGTAATAAAAGGACGCTAATTTTAAATATAGTAGAAGAGCCCACCCCCCCTCTCCCACAACTCGAGCACCGACAGAGACCAAAATAATAAAAACGTGTAGGCGAACCGTTTCTGTGTTTTTTATTTGTTCCCCTACTGAGAATATACGATGGAGGAACGGGGTGGGCGGGTGAGAAAGGTAACGAGCAGCAGCACTCCGTTCGAGTGGATCACTCGAAAGCGACGATGAATCGTTGCTTTCGAAAAACGATTATGGACGAAACTCGGTTTATTCTTTGTGATTTTTTCGAAATTCACACGATCCTTTATTATTATTATTATTATTATTATTATTTCTTTTACATATTTGTACAATATTACGTGTTAGCTTGTAGCTAACGTTAACGAAACGGACATATTGACGATTTCATCAGGTTTTTGCGAATTCGCCGAACGTTTTTGATAACGTCTTTCCTGACGGCAAAACTGTCCAGGAAACGGGGAAAAAACGCGTAAAACAAAACACCTACTTGAGATGCGATTTTCTACCGGGCGCTCACTTTTTACGCGAAAAAGTGTTTGCACACAGACTATCGAAAGAAGAAAAAACGCATCGGTTGTACGTTTAAAACGGACGACTACAACGAGTAACGATTATAACTATCAAAACGAGTTTTGAACGGCCATAAAACGGTTCGGCCGTGAATTCGATAACGTTGCGCGAACGACGTCATAAAAAAAATGATTCTGTTCTCAGTTGCGTATATCATTGCGTGATCATTACGCGATCATTATTCTGGGCCGGAAGATCGTTCCACGTACGGGACGAGACGCGTCCGAGACGGAAACGTCCGAGATCGAGTACAGGCAAACGAACGTAAAGCGTCTAATTTGATTTCGGCTGCGAAACACCACGCGCGCGCTCACCGGGGTCCGGGGTTCCTGGACGGGGCATACCATTTACGACCGTGATCCTGACCGAGAAACGATAACGGCACCGGGCTCTCGGACTTCTAGTGATAGCCGCGCGGTTCGTGAAACGTCTTTTTCGTATTGTTTTCCGCGTTTCCGGAAAACGAAATATTATGTTGTTTTCGAAACCTCCCCCCCCCCCGGGGCTAACAACAAAACGCAAATCGATTTCGTACTCGCGTCTTTCATCACGTGTTTAGGCGCGAGCAGTGATGTATTTCGAATTTTGTTGGCCCCGCCCCCTCTGATCTCCTTACTGCATGTAAAAAAAAAAACAAAAAAAATGATTTTCCAAGAGAATTTTCTGAGACACACACAACCCCAATGCGTTTTAAGACATTGATTAATATTTTATGTAAAAGCAATAACAAACAAATTACATGAATCGATATCACGTTAATGTTTACAAATCGTTACAGGGTGATAACGGCCGATAATATTTATTTTCCAAAACCGTGAAATAAAACATCGAATATTTCAAAAACGAGTAGTGATATCGTTCGAACAAAACCCGTAAAAACGCGATGCCCCGTCCCCCCCTACTTAAATACGCCGCTGGATGATACGGGCGGAAACAAAACAATTCGTGATTGTTCTGTAAAACGAACGTTATCAGGTGCGCTCGCGAACGCGATATCGTTCCGCGGGACACGTGGTGACGGTACGTCCCGCGGCGCGCTGTTGATACAAGTGTTGCATCTGGCACGTTGTACTTTAAACCGTTTGTTTTTCGATAAAAAATATAACACGAGCGCGTACACACACACACACAAATATATTTATATATATATACATGCATACACGTGCGTACGCGTTCAATACCGAATCTCTCGCGGGCATCGTAAAAAAAAAGAAAAAGAGTAAAGGTGAACTCTCAAAGCGTACGCTGATATTTTCGGAACCTTTTTTAATAGATTCTCTTTTACGGCCTTAAAGAATAGAACAACAGGCTTCCCCCTTTAAATATACATATATATATGTATATATGTATACGTTCGAGTATAAACATTCGTGATTTCCACAGAGACCGTCCTATGGCGCGCGCTAGACATTAAAAATCGGATACTAGCGCGCGCACGCTTGTATTTATAATTCACGATACTTGGACGTTTACGCAGTCCCCGCGTACACGTGGAAAACGAGCGGATCCCCAAAACAGAGTTCAAATACGCCGGAGATAACCGAATCCGACGGACGCTGTTCACGTCTTACGAACGCGCGAGAAAATGGAAAATTAAATATTAAACCGTATTCGGAAAAAACAAACGTTTGAAATGATCCCGAAACGTTACGCGCGCGCCTATTTAAACGCGTCCGACCCCGACGCTCCGTTATGCGATCGTCAAAAACTATCGTTTAGTATTCCCGGACATTGCGATGCCCTCGTGATAGATAAACGACGTAACAGTACGAATAGCACGCAAATTCTCGCGACACGACACGACGCCGTTCGATAGTGGATCGTAAACGTTTGGAGGTTGAAATTTTTTAGAATTATTAAATTTGAAAGAAAAAAAATCAAAAAACGGTTTAATCGGTTCGATGAAGAATTCAAGTAATTGTTAATATCAAAATCACTGGCTTGTGTACGTGAAATACCAACGTACGTATTTTGTTCACTGCCAACGACAAGTACCGATTCAGTAGAATAAACTTTACATTACTATGCGAAATGAGTTCGTATTTTTTTTTTTTCATTCTTATATATACATATAATTGAATTCATAATTTCATTCAAATCTAAGAGAAAAAAAATCCATGCTATTCAAACAAATTTTATTGTATAATCATGCGACCGAAACGCGTAAGCAAAAATGAATATTGTAGTTTTATATTTTCGTCATGAATGACGACCATAAAAAAAAAAAAAATCATTTTATTATGAAAAAATATTATGATTAAAATATTTCTCTGGTGTTCTATAGGTATTTCTATTGGTAAGAGTATTCACAAAAAATCGTTACAGCTGCCTACCTTCAATCGAGTATTTTTTTTTTTTTATATAATTTTTTTTTTTGTTTTTCTTTAGAGAAAACGATGAGAAAAAAAATCGGATTTTCTCGTGTCCGCCATACGTGTGTATAAATTGGTTTGTATTGTTATAACGTGCGCGGTACTCCTCCGCCGACAAGGACAGTTTAATATCGTCCCCAAAATAGGATCTGATAAGAAGGCGTGTACAACGGACAACGGCTATATAATGAGCCTGTTAGAATGATATCGAATGTCAGACGGGCCGGACGAGCGATCGTAAACAATTGAATAAACAAATATCTGGGATTAAAACGGGTACATAAAAAGCACGCCATAAAAAGTAATAGTCTTTTAAAAATAAAACACATAACGCACTCGAAGAACGTTAACGTCATTAGTCGTCTGCCAATAGGATACACCTAATGGATTCTTTGAATATTTTCTTCAAACCGTCCCGGGGATATTAACTTTTATTTCGTTTGTATATTTCACATACGTTTTATTCCGTTTTCACCTACACGAGACGTTTTACATACCGTCACATCTCCGGGGAAAAAAACACACACACACAATTCCAAAACGGTTTGTTTGACACGAACAAACAAAACTGACACGGTCACGTGCGACGATGATAATCCAATAAAAAGTGTGCGGCCCATTAAAACCCGTACACAGTATGTTTTGTTATGACGCCAAACGTTATTATTCGTCCAGTCCTCGAGAACGGGGCGATCCAACTACGAAGGACACGAAAAACGTGTAGAAGAAATTACCGGTGCGGCTTTAGAAACAGTAAGTCGTCTACGGACAGGACTAGTCGACGACGTCACTAGTGTCGCCTTGTGAGAGTTGGCGTGCGAATGGGGTTAATCGATAAAACAGCGAATACATGTTTTTCGTTTTTCGTTTTTTTCGAACGACGAATGCGAAAAACGATGATGACACGAGAGACCTGGAGGTTGTCGGTGTATCTTTTTAAGCGGATTGACGCATTTAAATGACTGGGCGTCAACCACAATACATGACGCGAATCGTCTGCTGACAACGTCTAATCACGCCACGGCTCAATTGTCTAAATATAAGCTATTGTTTGCAGAAAAACTTTACAGAAAATCTGTACGCGACTTATTTTTAGACCTTTGGTAACGTACGATTGCAATACGACCACCCGATGCATCAATGTCGACCGATAACGTCATCAAGTGTTATCAAAATTAATATTCGATTTGTTTGACTCGTGAAAATTTTACCGTTTTTTCTGTTTATGTTTATAAAATCAATACTGTCTATATTTGAAAAAAAAAAAAGTGTCAAATACGATTCGTAATAGTTTTTCTCGAAAAAAAAAAATCGAGGGTCGTGTTTGATTTCACATTCGGTTACATCCGACCGTCACGTTCGTCACGTGCGCGGCCGGCGTACAAACGTTTGTTTTGCCGAGCCCGGAAGGCCGAGGACGATTTTTCCACCCGTGTCCGAACCGACGGACCCGGACCGGAACGCGCGGCTGCTGTGCGCGCGTTGTGCACCCGTTGTCGGCACAACGCGACGGGCGATCGGCGGCACACACGCGCACACCCGCACCCGCGGTCGTCCGTCCACCGATCGGGTTGTCACGGACGAGTTAATGAACGCGACGGCGGACGGATTTTCAGGCGGAACCCCGTGACGAAACACGGGACCCCGGGAACGGCTGCACGCGGTAGCCGTGCTCCTTTGTCCCCGGCTCCGGGATTTTTCACTCTCGCGAGACACCATTAGCGTTCGTCTCTTCGGCCGGACACAAACGATTTATCAACGTTCTGCCGTTGCGTTTCCGGGCCGGCGACAATCGCGCTCGGGCGACGACACGGAATGCGGACGAAGCAAATAATCCGTCTTACGTGCACTCGCGATGACCGCGAACGTAAAACCGAACGTTCGACAACTGGTTCGGTCGTTTTCGTCGGCCGAGCAAACGGTTTTGAAACCAGTCGAGAACGGAGTCGCGCGGACCCGTCTAAATCCGACGATTTACATCATCGATCGTTCGGTCGGCCCAGCGGGTTCCCTGACTGTGCGCGCCCGTTCAAAACTATCTACATATAATTCATTGTGATTGTTTTTACGATTTTCTCGTTGATTTCGAATTCGATCTTATAAAAACCACCGTTCGCGTTCTCCGATTTGGACCCCACAATAACCGCGTAAGTTCGGATGACACGCGACCGGCCGGTAGAACGTTGATAGCCACACTGTGTAAAGTGATTTTGATATCGAAGTTAACGGCGTGCACGGAATGTTTATACATCGTACAATCAAATTCATTATCACTGGGAATCGGTGTTCATTTTTTTATTCACGCGGTATTCACGCGCGGGGCGCCGTGACTGAACTTAGTCGTCTTCCAAAAAAAAAAACATAAGAGCACCGCCGGAATAAGAGTCTGGGAACGTTTTTATACGCGTATCGGACGAACAACACTTGTAAACGTCACACGGACGTTGTCGGAGGAGATGCGTGTCGAACGTGGTCGTTTCGGACCGTTTTCATTATGACACAGACGTCCGTTTGTCTACGAGTCAGGGCCGTATTTAAGGGTGGGGGGGGTGGTGGGGTGTGGGAGAGCACGGACGGACACATGCCCGGAAGCGGAAAAATATTCAAGCGGAATTGAATTTGAAAAATGTAACATACAAATTAACGCATTTTATCGAAAACCGTCTTGTAATTTGTATTTTGGCGAAAAAAAGTTTCCGTTTTCGAAATAGTGTAATTGATATCACGATGCGAAAACGTGAATCGCGACATGTCTGTCCGTACGTGAGCACGGCGTTAGGTATGTTTCTTTGTGCTGTACCCCGGGCGACCAATTGTACCGCAGAGCGGACGTTTTCGACACTTCGCCGTGTGAAAACGTATCTGATAACAAGCGTTTCCGCCGGCAGACCAAATGCTAAACGTTGAATCACGACTAGCTGTGGAAATTAATTATACCGATGTAGTTGACGATTTTTCCGACGAACGGGCGAGAAAACAATTACATGAAAAAAACAAACGAAAAACCGCTATCTGTTGTTTGATAACAGCATTTTGTCGTATGAAAAACGTTTACAATTGTTGTTTTGGCTGTTGAACGGTTTTACGGACATTAGACGTGGACGAAATAAGTGCGATACTGATAACTATGGGGAGGGCATAAATTATATGCCCGGGGGGGGGGGGGGCGCCAACGTTTTGAACACGGCCCAGTGATAAATCGTCTATCAAACACCATCAGAATTCGGTATTTATCACCGGAGTCGGCGTTTAAGGGAGGGACCACGTCTTCCGCAGACGTTTGCGTAAAAAGGTATTTTTTTTTGTAATTTTTTACCAAAAGCATGACGTAACGCGGCGAACGGCACGTTTACGAAATATCGACATCTCCGTTGGAAAATATTATCAACAGACTGCAGAATTCACGTTTGGAAATAATCAACTGAACGTGCGGGTCATCCATAATGACGTTTTAACGTTTCAAAAAAACATCGATCCCCGCGGCCCCTCGGGTCTTCGAGGACTAAATCCGCCACCGTTGAACACTTACCCCACTAGGGTCGGAACATCGTTACGGAGGACAACATACCTGAAATCACAAAAAAAAATAAGAAAAATTATAACCACCGTGTCATACGGATGTCATACGGAAATGGTACAAGAAGCGAGACGCACGCGACACGTGTTCGTTAAGTGTTCTTGTCGATCGTTTTACATTTTTTCTTCGTTCGTTCCTATTCTCTGCGGGAAACGCGCGTCGCGTCGTTAACGGGCTCCGGCCGCGCAAACACTATCCCGTCCCGTGTAACGACGCGCGTTAATGGCGCGTCCCGTCGGGTTATTTTTGTACGACGCGGTGATTTACGGAGCACCGCCGTCACCGACGAAACGCGACGCGACCCGCGATATCGGTACGGACGGGGCGGAAGAACCACACGTGCGGACTTGCCAGCCGTACGAACACGGTGACGATTGTGCGTTTTGGCGACGAGTCGGACGCGGAGTCCGGGTGATACGATACGTGCCGCACGACAGGCGAGGTGGGGGGGGGGGGGGTGTTATCGATACGTGACCACCCGAGATAAGATTGTCCGTCGACGGGTCGGTCGCGTTTTTTATTTTCTCGTCCCGACCAATATCGTTATGCGTGAAATCACTATGCGCGTACAAAATAATAATTTTTAATCGGTTTGAATTACTGGGTTTTTTACATTTCACTTAACTTCGGAAAAGTATTTTTCCGACGGCGGCGTTTTTTGAAATTCTAGCGAACTATTGATTCCGTGTTGCCGTCGATCGTTTCGCGGGCGGGCGGACGATCACTAGAAATCTCGATTTATTTTCCCCCTCCCCCGCGTAAATTACGGGGACACGGGAAATCGATCGGTCTTCGTCTTCGCAACGCCGTCCGGTTCAAACAACGAAAGGGTCAGAAAATAAACAAAACAAGCACGAAACGAAAATGTTTACGGAATATGATTAAAAGCCAAAACGCACACGCGTACGTATATATATACGGTCGAAAGGAAGTCGGTCGGGACGTCGTGTCAGTGTCAGACACGTGAAAATTTGAAGCAACGGAGCTCATTTAAAAATAGCGTTCCAAATGAAATATTCTACATCACAAAACCGTGGGTATCCCGCACCCCTCCGCCAACACCAACGCACGACTAACATATAACCTTATTACTAACCGTGTTCTTTTTGTTTTCGTTTCAAATAATTTCTCTACACGATTTTCAGTAGAACAGTATTCTACAACATTTCGTATAAATAAACAACTAACAAACCTATTTAGATTTCAAGTAAGAACAATACAATGTAAAAATCAAATGCATGATAACATGCCATCACGACTTATATAAAAAAAAAAAATTATAACGTGTTCACGCTACACAGAGACATATCGGCGCATGACGATCGTCAATAAAATATAATTTTTCAAAAACTGTTCGCCAATTAACGACGTTTAATTTACAGTTTTATGGTATGGTATAATATCTTGTGCCAAGTGATATACAAGATAATAGATTGCCATTATCAAGTACGTACTCGGTATAGCAATACCGTATAATAATAATAATAAAAAAATATTGAAAATAACAACATCAAGTATACAATTTTTTCGCGATTTTTTTATCTATGGTGCGCCTAGGTATACCGATTACAAGCGCTCCCCCGCGTTCCTTTGAAAATCGTTAATGAAGGGACGCTAATTTTTCATTTAAACGTAGTGGAGGAGCTCCCCCCCCCCCATACAATTCGAGCAACGCGCCGAAATTAGACAACAATATCGATCCGATCGCGGCGAACGTATAAGGAATCGATTCGCGAGACAAACGACAAAAATAGAACGATTAGACGACGAACTCGACGAAAAACTCGCGCTTCTCAATAACAAACATGCACATATACTCCGAACGAGTTATCCGATTAATAATGTTATGAAGCCGTTCCGTTATTCACACCGTCGTACTTAAACCAACAACAATTAACCTCCCACGTAATCGGTATACATTTATCGGACTATCAAATAGTAAGCCTCTATCTCCGTCTCTCGATACCCGCGCGCGCCGACTCTACGAATATTCCGTACGATTTCGAACACGCGCAACATTAACAACGTGCGGTGTACCATAAAGAAAACACAAAAAACCAAAACATAAATAAATCTATTACGTGTCTGATACGTTAACAAGAGAGCCTGTCACGATGACGACGTCGGATATCATCGCGGCGAATTGTCGAATTCAGCGCGTTCAACAATTGTCGCGAACAATATTGTTTTCAAAAAACACCGAGGAGTTCGAGCGGCTGATATGTATATATATATATATGTGTGTGTATGTATTTATCGCGCCTATAAAAAGAATATCGATATCTGATCGTTTTTATACCCGTGGAAAAATGTTTGCACAGACCTGTGAAACGATTTCACACGAACGGATAACTCTACTCGTCGGACGTTACACTACCGCGATGCCGTTTCGTCGACGCCTAACCGATCGAGAATTCGTCGGATCAAATACAAAATCAAAAAACACTTTACGCCTAATACGATTTCAAATGGTTTTCCTGAACGTGTGTCGTCAGTTCAATGAAACACGTGTGATAAACAGAGACGCACGGCCCGTTGGACAGAACGTTATTGACGGACGTTTCTAACCAGTCGATGTTTCGGGTCCGACCAAACTTTACGTAATGAAACGATATTGTAACGGTCCCGTCACACAGTACACATGGGTATACGTGTGTGTATGTATACATATGTATATACACAATCTATAAGTGTATGTAGACCCAATTGTAGTCAATACACACTTTGTAAGAGACATTTTATACATCATCATATACCGCCTATTACAAACAGATTATTAATTCTTCACACACTTCTAAGCTTGCGAGTGACTTTTATTTATTAATCAACAGGCAATACGTCGCAATAATTACTGAGACTAATGCTTCTTTATTCCGACCATTCCCGATAATTGTTCCCAAGCTACGGTTAATACTATTCGAATGGTCAAAAAAAAACTTTCTGAACAACGGATATTTAATCTGGTCACCCCCGACCACGTTACAATATGATTACGTCACGTAAATGGCATCTATGAAACGCACCGTTTCCGTACGCAACATAAATCGTGCGTAAATTTGACTTAATAATACTGTTGCTATAATCACTGCCGACGTATGAGAACGTACGAAACAACACGAACGCGAAACGCGTGCGTTACACGCGCTCAGTAATGGTTCAATGTACCGCGAAGCGAACGGGGGTGAAAAATCCCCTCGTTCCAATCACGCGTGCAAAGAAGATCTACGGCTATAAGATCTATGGTACGCGTGCGGCCGTTTAAACGTACGTACGGCGTGCGGACCCGTTATGACACGTGAACATTATTAATCGGTGAGCAGGAACGGCACGGATGTCTGGAGGGTGTCAATTAAAACTCTTAGCGATATGCCGTGTTAAGGCTATCGGTGGCCATCGCGTTTTCGCCCACGACGTTGCGCACTACAACAGATCCGTGGCGGCGATTTACGCTAAATTTGGTATCGCGACGGATTGTCAGTATTGGGCGTATTGGAAAATCGCCGCGACTCCACGCGAAAGACCACCGCAACAGTTCTAAAGGCGTGCGATAAGTGAGCGTGGGTCCCGATTTCCCCGAGGAGACGACGAGATCGCATTGAACTCGGATCGTTACACAATCAACCACTTCCCTGGACCATACTGAGCAAAAGGCGTATTTGTACTATTAACGAGACCGCCGCGCGCCGCAAGCCATCCGAGTCTCGTTTCCAAAGGCGTCGGCTGTCGGTACTTGAGACTCGTGTCCGTTGAAAACGGCGAAAGTCGTCTTCATCCTCCGCGCGCGACCATCTCAAACGGCGCGCCCGGTACAATGGCGTCGGGAAATTACACGTCCGCAGCTCTCGCCGCGACCGACGCCATCTCCCGGTCCTTTCGAACGTTTTCGGGACGCGAACGCGGTAACCTAACGCGCGCGCGGGCTTCATGGCGTGTCACGTTTTAACGCGTCGCGGACACGGCTTCGGTCCCGTTCAGGCTCATTGCCGTTCACGCGGGCTCGGCGGAAAAGGGCGAAAGCGGATGACGCTCGTCGAGAACGGAAAAAAACAGGACGGACGACGGACCGTAGTCGGCTTACTTCGGAAAGAGCACGTCGACGAGTGTGGTTCTTTTTTCTCGCCGCGGCTTCGGCGACGGCGTTCGGCGTTTGAAACAGCCGGCACCGTCGTACAAAACGCGCAAACTTCGATCGCGCCACGTCGTCGGACAACGCCAAGTCCGTACGGGTCGAATGAAATAAACCAACAGTCGCGTAATACACGCTTTTTCGTTCTCTTTTTTGTTTCTTCGCTGGCAACAAGGTCGTCGACGTCGTCAAGACTCCTCCTACTCCTCTTCCTCCTCCACGTCCACCACCACCACGTCCACCACCACCGCCGCCACCACCAACACCGCGCGTACGCGTCGTAATTACCGAACCCGCGTGTGGGTTTTTTAATGACGACCGAGCGGCTACGGTCGCTATCAGATCGCTATCATCTCGTTTGGACGTCTCGATGCCTCCGACGAAACCGTCAACGATCAAAACGGTAATCAAACAATATCGCTGTACGTTTCCGTCGAAAACGTCCGTTTCATTACCGGCACGCGTTCGTGTCTTTACGAATTCGAGGGCATCCGCAGGTTGGAGCGGAGCAAAGCATTTGAGTCGATGTTCGTTTTGGACGTATTTTTTGTTTTTTCAATAAAAAATCACTGTCTATGTGCTAAACAATAATAACAGTTTGCGATTCCGAACATTCTGTGATTCGCGATTTCAAAATTGCGGACACCATACACAATTAGCGGCGTTCTTAATAACGTTATTGTCGAATAAAACCGTTTGATAATAGCTTTCTTCAAATAAAAAGCAAAAACAATATTTCGTTATTGACGATACGACACTGAGATTGTTTTTTTCCAGCGTCATCAATATTAAAACATAATAAAAATACAGTAGGTAAATATTTAGTTTGTAATGAACGAATTTCATAAAAAAAAACGTGCATGTCATATCTTATGATTTATATATATATAACACCCCTCGGTTGATATTTCTGCGGACGCCCCTTGTCCCATTCGGTTTACAAACGTTTTGTTCAAAATCGTTTTAACGAGTTTATTTTCATCCGACCGCGTGCGCGAATGTCAATCGTCGTCGCGCCGCACTCGAACGAACCGATTTATTTTTTTTAACGTGATGATTTATTTTTTCAACTAATGATAACGGCCGCACGCCGTCTACGACGACGACGACGACCCCTTTTCCGGACGCGTACTCACAACGTCTCCGGTCTTCCGCCTAACCCCAAAAAAACAGTGCGATTCGTCGGGCCGGACCAAATCGCTCGCGGATAACGAGATTTGCGTTAATTTTTATTCCTTTTTTTCTATCCGACCGAGAGAGTGACTTATGGCCCGTGAAAAACACCGCGCCGGTTCCGTGTCTAATGAACGCGAACGTTCGGGGCGCGATTACGACAATAAATCAACCGGCGGTTTGTCCGGGGTCTTTATCGAATTCTCAAACAGCGTTATGAATTATTACTCGCGTCGTCGTCGTCGTCGTCGTCGTCACCTGGTGTATTCAGGTGGTCGGGGCGTGTCGTGTACACACGCGCATGCGTACGTACCCGTCGCGTATTCAGCACGACGGAAATAATAACAAGACGGAGTAGACGGACACGGACCGAAGACTAACGCTGGCCGTGCACGGTGAGGGAACAACCCTCCGCCGCTATTGTGCCCGAAACGAGGCCGCACAAAAGCCGCGATAATATATACGTAGACGTCAAATTAGATAAAAGGACTTGGGTCGCGGCCGCGGCCAAGCCCGCTCGGCACGGGACCCCGGGGCTAGTGAACGCGGTCCGAACGTGTTTTCGAGAAAACTCGCGACCGAGAGACAGGTGAAATCGGACACCGAGTGGGGGGCACCGTTTGGACGTTGACGCCGTGAAGCGAAACGACGGGCCGGGCAAACGTAACGGTTAAGACGGTTAAGGCTAAACGAAAACGAAAACGGAAGAAGATTTTCCGGACGAAACGAAAAGCGAAAAAACCATTCCGTTCCACGCACACGCAAAATAACTATCATTATCGACCCATGGGGACGGTCGATGTTATGTTGGAGGGGGTGGGGAGAGGCCTTCCACCAAAAAACATTTAAATAATATCCGTACACGTGTAATTTTTTTCGAATTTTCAAATTTAAACCATACTTGAAAATATGTTTAGATCGGTGGACATTTAAAATGGCAAGAGACGAGAAATCTATCGTGGCCGATCTCGCATCGTGCGCATAGGCGACCGTTCCACGCGATGCTCAAGATGTTAGCGCCGAACAGAAAACGTTGAAATCCCGTTGTATAAATTCGGGCCACGAAAATCGTTTGCTCTAAGACAGTAACGATATGCGTGTGTAACGGTTTATAAACGACGTGTCGATAAATTATCACACGATGGTTTTGTGACTTCGAGAAGCTGCCGACACGCCCCCGGTGTTATCAACGCAGGATTGCGGATTCGCGGGTCACGATAACGTTCACGCGTTCCGAACAGCAATGCGGTCAACCGATAAGAACGAAAAAACGGTCGCGGAGACGACGACGACGACGACGTTTCAATCGATTTCCAAACACGCAATCCGTGTTGTTTTGTGTCCGAAACCCGAAGTCGACGACGGCGCGCGAAAAGATCGAAAAACGAGAACTCACGAGATCTCTTCCGGACGGTGTCTCTCTAAGTCTCTTTCTCTCCGGAAACGCATCGCTTCTTTGGCGAGAAAAACCAAAACGGAATGCGCGAGCGCCCGAAAAGACCAGACGACGGACGCGCATAACACGAGCCGAGATTCAATAATCTAACGAAGTCGATCGCTCGAATCGCGTTGAGAAACAAACCGGAACACGGCCGAACGCGACGCGCACAAGAACAAAAGAGAGAGAGAGAGAGAGACGCGCGCGCGTCGACGGAAAACCGAAAATGAAGAGAACGCGCGTTGCGACGGTGGCCGGGTGGCCGGGCGGCGGGGTGATCGGCGCGCGCGTTAAGTAGGTGTTAAAAGTGTACCGGCCGGCGGACGACACGGCGGCGGCGACGACGGTAACTGCGGAGTGGGTGGTGGTGGGGGGGAACAAGACGACCCTGGCGGCGGAAACGTTGAACGCATTTCGCGCGCGGCCCTATGGAAGGGGAACGCGGCGGCAACCAGTCCTGTCGTTCCGCCCGCAGCACCCGTAGTTCAGTCTTCGAGTGTCAGCCGAACGTTGTGGTGTGCGCGTGTGTATGTGTGTGTGTTGTACGCGCCGACGCGCGTGTCTGTTTTATTTATTTTTTTTTCTTCTCTCTCTCTCGCCCCGCCGACACCCCGTGTTCGCGACGTTTTTGTGCGTAAAATCCGTACGCGCGCGCGCGCGTGTGTGTGTGTGTCTGTCTGTTTGACGTGCGCTCGCTAGTGACCGACGACGTTCCGTGTTTTTTTTCCGTTCTCTCGCGTCCGTTCGTTGATGTCACTGGCGCGCGGACGGCGACCGCGATGACCGGCGGGCCGTGACGAACCGAACGACATCCGTGCGTGTCCGTCGCCGTCGCCGCGTAAACGTGTCCGTCGCCGGGCGCGCCCCGACGAGAACATGGCGCTCACGTCCGCCGCGGTGCTGGTCGGCTCCGTGCTGCTGGCCATGTCCGCGTCGCTCGGCAAAACGCTGCGGCACAAGCCGCCGAACGAGTGCGAGTGGCTGGCGGTGACCGCGTACGGCGACGAGACGATCGCGTCGCACACCGTGTCCGACGAACAGGAGGTGGCGCTGCACTGCAAGGTGCGCACCATGAACTCCGAGCTGGAGAAGACCAACTTCAGCATCATACAGCCGCAGTACACGGTGAAGCTGAGGATCGAGTGCAACGGGCAGCTGTACGTGCTCAGCTCGCTGGGCGCCGGCACGTTCCAGACGCTGGTCGACCTCCGCGAGCTGACCGTCGACTCGTGCAAGCTCGGCGTGCTGTCCCGCGACTCGTTCCGCGGGCTGCGGCAGCTGCGCAACCTGACCGTGGTCACGCACAACGACGACTGGACGTCGGCCCACATGGACGTGCAGCCGGACGCGTTCGTCGACGAGCTGAACATGCTGGAGCGGCTGGAGCTGAGCCACAACAACATGGCTGGGCTGCCGGAGGCGGTGTTCTGTTCGCTGCACAACCTCGTCCATCTGAACCTCACGCGCAACCGGCTCAGGCACCTCGAGCTGTTCCACTTCGGCTCGTCCGCGCACCGCAAGTGCGGCGGCAGCCTGCAAGTGCTCGACCTGTCGTACAACAACTTCGACTCGGTCAACTCGCAGGTGTTCGGCCATCTGGCCGAGCTGCGGGAGCTGTACCTGCAGGGCAACGCCATATCCGTGATCGGCGACCACGGTTTCGACGGGCTGTCCGCCGTCGCCGTGCTGAACGTCGCCTCCAACCGGCTGGTCAACCTGGCGCCCGAGCTGTTCGCGGACGCGCGCGAGCTGCGCGAAATGTACCTGCAGAACAACACGATCAACGTGCTGGCGCCCGGGCTGTTCAACGAACTGTCGCGGCTGCTGGTGCTGGACCTGTCCGACAACCAGCTGACCGAGGAATGGGTGAACGCGGCCACGTTCGCCGGGCTCGCGCGCCTCGTCTTCTTGGGCCTGTCCAACAACAACGTGACGCGGCTGGACGCGACCGTGTTCCGCGACCTGTACCGGCTCCGGTCGCTGCGGCTGGACAACAACGGCGTGCGGTTCCTGCCGGAGAACGTGTTCCAGTCGCTGACGGACATGCGGACGCTGGTGCTGTCCGGCAACAAACTGACCCGCATCGATCAGTTCACGTTCGACGGACTGCCGTCGTTGAACCAGCTGTCGCTGGACAACAACCAGATACAGTACGTCGACCCCGAGGCGTTGCGCAACTCCACCGACCTGGAGTACTTGCACCTGAACGGCAACAAGCTGTACGACGTGCCGGCCGTGCTGAACAACGTGCCCAACCTGAAGACGCTGGACCTGGGATACAATCAGATCACCGACATATTCAACACGTCGTTCCCGTCGATGGCCCAGCTGATCGGTCTGAAACTGTTGAAGAACCAAATATCCAACGTGTCCAAGGGCGTGTTCGACCGTCTGCCGGAGCTGCATCTGATCAACCTGGCCAACAACAAGATCCAGAAGATCGAGCCCGGCACGTTCGACAACAACACGCGGCTGGTGGCGGTCCGCGTGGACGGCAACTACCTGCGCGACGTCGGCGGCCTGTTCTCCAAGCTGTCCAACCTCGTGTGGCTGAACATATCGGAAAACTTCTTGGAGTGGTTCGACTACGCGCTGATACCCACCGGGCTGCAGTGGCTGGACGTGCACGGCAATCAGATCGCCGAGCTGGGCAACCACTACGAGCTGGAAACGCAGCTGACCGGGTTCGACGCGAGCAGCAACCGGCTGACCGAGGTGACCGGCAGCTCGATCCCGGACAAGGTGCAAAACCTCTATCTGTCCAACAACCAGATATCGAAAATACAGTCGTACGCGTTCTTCAAGAAGCCGAACCTGACGCAGGTGGACCTGACCGGGAACCGGCTGCGGACGCTCAACCCGCAGTCGCTGAGGATATCGACGGTGGCGCCGGGCCGGGCCGTGCCGCAGTTCCTGGTCGGCAACAACCCGTTCGTGTGCGACTGTTCCATGCAGTGGCTGCAGGCGTACAGCGTGGAGCCGGACCGGAACAAGCCCCGGCTGGCCGACCTGGAGACGGCCACGTGCGAGGTGATCTACAACCGCGGCGAGTCCCGGGTGCTGCTGAAGGACGCGTCCGAGGACCAGTTCCTGTGCCAGTACGACATGGAGTGCGCCAAGCGCAGCACGTGCGACTGTTGCGACTTCGACGCGTGCGACTGCAAAATGATATGCCCGGCCAACTGCACGTGCTTCCACAGCGTCAGCTCCGCGTCCAACGTGGTGGACTGTTCGAGCGCGGGCTACGCGAACCGGGTGCCGGACAAGATACCGATGAACGTCACGGTGCTGTACCTGGACGGGAACACGATCCGGACGCTGGGCACGCACGCGTTCCTGGGCAGGAAGCACCTGAAGGTGCTGTACGTGAACTCGTCGAACGTGGAACGCGTGCAGAACCGCACGTTCCTCGGGCTCAAGGAGCTGGAGGTGCTGCACCTGGACGACAACCGCGTGTCCGCGCTGCACGGCGACGAGTTCCACGGGCTGGACCGGCTGAGGGAGCTGTACCTGCACCGCAACCGGATCGCGTACATCAACGGCACCGCGTTCCGTTTCCTGCAGCAGCTGACCGTGCTGCGGCTGGACCACAACCGGATAACGCAGTACCCGGTGTGGAGGCTGTCGCCGACGCTCGTCCGCGTCCGGCTGGCCGAGAACCCGTGGACGTGCGCGTGCGACTTCGTCCAGCAGATGAGGGAGTTCCTGCGGTACGCGGCGGACGCGGCCGCGGACGCGGAACAGGTGCGGTGCGCCGACCACGCGGGCGGGTTCGCCGTGCTCGACGACAACGGCACCGCGTGCGGCGGCCCGGCCGCGGCGCCGGCCGACCGGCCGTCCAACGGGTCGTCGTCCAGCAGCGTCGACGGCGCTCCGGACGGCGCGGGCGGCGGCAACGGCGCGGGCAACTCCACCGCGCCCGTCAGGACGGTGTCCCGGAGGCCGGCCGACGTGCCGGACTACGCGCCCGCGCTCATCGTCTCGTTCTCGGCCGCGTTCTTCGTGATGGTCGCCGTCACGGTCGCGTACGTGTTCCGGCGCGAGATGAGGGTGTGGTGCCACTCGCGGTTCGGCGTCCGCGTGTTCTGCAAGAGCGCCGAGTTCGAGATGGACGAGCGCGACAAGCTGTTCGACGCGTTCGTCAGCTACAGCTCCAAGGACGAGGCGTTCGTCGTCGAGCAGCTGGCCCCCAAGCTGGAGAACGGCGACCCGTCGTACAAGCTGTGCCTGCACTACCGCGAGTTCCCCGCCGGCGGCTACGTGCCCGACACGATCGTGCACGCGGTCGAGTCGTCCCGGCGCACCATCATGGTGCTGTCGCGGAACTTCATCGAGTCGGAATGGTGCCGGTACGAGTTCAAGTCCGCGCACCATCAGGTGCTCCGGGACAGGAGGCGGCGGCTGATCGTCGTGCTGCTCGGCGACGTGCCCAACAAGGACCTGGACCCGGACATCCGGCTGTGCCTGAAGACCAACTCGTGCCTGCGGTGGGGCGACAAGCACTTCTGGGACAAGCTGAAGTTCGCGCTGCCGGACGTGGCCCAAGGCCAGAGGCCCAAGGCCGTCGGCCACAAACACCACCACCACCGCCATCATCACCATCACCATCACCGGGGCGTGCACAACAACTACTCAAGACCGCTCGCCATACACATATAGTGTCTATATATACACACATACACGGTACGAAAACTCATCTTGCCTAACGATTAAATTTGTGATATTAGATAGTGACTGTTATATGTAAAAACAAATTTTGAAAAACAAATTTTAACAAACCAACCAAACGCACATAACGATTGTGTACAGTGTACATACGGCTCGATCGCCTACCGCTCCTGCGTGATTACGATCATACTTTTTTCTTATCTTTTTTTTTTTTTTATAATCCATACGATTAATATTAAGATATTTCTTTTATAACCTTTTTTTTTTTTGAAAAAAAATTTTTCATTGTACAAAAACCTTGTAAACATCATTTTTAATAATAATAATAATAAAAAAAGTCCTCCGAGTCATTACTATTAGGTTAAAATTGTCGTTTCTTAATTCCAATGTTTTTTTTTTAGTCCATCGATAAACGTGTTTATTTAACTCTTTGACCGCGCGGATCCAAATATATATTTTTACGTCGGTACATATTTTATTTAGATTTTTCGTTTTTATTTTACTTTGCGATCGATCGCGATAGAATATTTCCATTGACGCGTACGCGGGACCCAAAGAGTTAAAAAACGACGGTTCTCGAAACAAGTCGCGGAATTAGTTACCTAGTCTAGGAATATATAAATATATGTATTGTACATTTCGGTAGTATTATGCGCTCACAACTATTAACCCGATTCCATGTAAATTGTTCGTTTCGTTTGAAATCGTTACGATTCAAAAAAAAAAAAAAATGCCATTTTATTATTATGATTATTATTATTTTTTTTTTACTATTGTTTTTGTATTATTATTTATTTTCTTATCCGCGAAGACTATAAAACGTCCGGGGTACCGGAACGTTGTTGTGATATACGTTTTGTTAATTCGACCGGCTGGTGTTTCGAAAACCCGGCCAACAAATAACGACAATAATAACAATAAAAATCCATAATATTTATTTTCCGTTTTGGTGTTCGTTTATTGGATTTGCGCGAAGTTACCCTGTTCGTGGTTAAGGCGTGCGCGAAACCCGAGAACGACGTGACGCGACTCGAAACCGAAGACGTGGTCGACAAACGCGAGAAACGTGCGCGACGATAAAATTTGTCAGATAAAACCCCGCCGGATTCCCCGAGAAAGTCAACGGCGACCGGCGGCGTGGTTCGAACCGTAGTCTACTCGACCCGCGAGTCAAACCCGTCAACGGACGCTCGCGTCACAACATGACCGACCGTATGATTCCGTAGTCCTCGTGTGAGAAACGCCGATTCCGCCCGAAGTGAAACGAATCGAACCACTCGTCACGTGCTACCCCAGTACGTTCGATTTGACGTGGATGGATTCAATCTCTCGTCACAGTGTGTGTTCGCTGTTATCTCGTAGTTATCGTCACGGACGATCTGCTTAAAGCCACGGTTCCGGTAACCCCGCGATAACGGTTGTCGGTCGATGATGTCCGGGTTCAGCCGAGTGTTGTCGGCGAAAAACCGTCGGGACTCACGGGAGGACGGAAAACAAAGGCGAGAGAGCGTTTGAAATGCGTTGGCCGTTTTTTGGTCGGCCCGCGGTTTACGGGACGAAAACGCCGCGGACGAACACTGTGCCGCCCGCGGGGGGAATTGGCCAGGGAGTCCATGGCTTCACTTACGATGTCGAACGATTCGCACAGCGTTTTTCACTTTTTCACCGTTACCGATAAAACAGTCGATTGGTGATCCCGCACGAAACGGTCACAGAAACGGGGCTTTATAGAACAGCCGTTGTATGATTCGTACTCCCGTCGGTAATTTTTGGTTTTCATGCCGAGAGTATATATTTAAAAAAAAAATAATAAGGAAGAGAAAAAAATTAAACGCTTTTCTGCGCGCGGGCCTCGACGACGGGGGTTACTCTCGTTACGAACACGCGACCGCCGTTTGCTCGGCCCCGAAAGGTCTCCCCGGGACGGTCGTCAGACACACACACACACACACACACACACACACACACACACACACACACAACAACACACACACACACACACTTTCTACTTGGCCGGAGGCACACGATCCGCGTGCACACGCGTCGTGATTTATTTCCGACGCGCCGGCATTGGAGAACTAACGAAAAAACGACTATATACCGTAACGCGTATATCGGAGCTACGTAAACTATATATATATATACGTGTACAGTATCGTATAATATCGGTTTTTTATTATTATTATTATTATTTTTATGATCGTCCTCGTGTTTTCTTTCGACTCTCTCTCTCTGTCCGTCGCACCGAGTCGGCGTATTATAACGACGTGGACGGATGATTGTTATGCTCGTACGATCAAACTGATTAGCGGAACGGTAATAACACGTTGGCCGACGATCGCCCCGGCGCTGTTTAGACCGGGCACAATTTATTGCTCCGGAACACGCCGCCGTCCGGAATGGTATGATTAGCGGTCGGCCGGGGCTTTATACCGCGTACGCGTGCGTTTCACTCGACCGTTGTTCTCGCTCGAACACGCGAGGATGGCCCGGTTAGGTTAGCCCGACCGGCCGCGGTCGTTAACGTCCCGACAGGACACTGCGGCGGTCCGACCGAAACAACGCCCGGAGAACGTACGAACCGACGGGAGAACGAAGCCGACGAAAACCGGGATGAATTCGTACGGTAGCTTACGGTCACGAAACGAGTACACGCGCGTCCGACGGACTGGACCGCCGAAATCTTTTCGATGCTATACGAGACGTTTCATAATGAAACGAATCGCTTTTGGCACGTACAACGTTTACCGGTAATCGACCATAATAAACCGTTGACCACGTTTCACGGCCGACGCGATCAACAATCGCTTTGGTAATCCGTTTAGGCTTTTCAATTCGAATCGAGAACGAAACGGACGTTTGCTGTTGTCGGCCGAGTCCGGACGAAAATCGGGATGGCCCGGACGGGAAGCGCAAAACCGACGCGGTGTGTTCGGAAACGGAACGTTTTATTTGCGGCGGCGGTTTTTGGAAGCGCCACGTGCCGAACCGGATGCTGAGAACAGCGCGAGGCAATTCCAAGGCGTCATACATTTCCGAAAAACGTGTTTTCACTCGGACCATCTCAGACGTTTATTCGACGCTAGCGCGCGATCGGTTTTCATTAAAACATTAAACCGTATAAGGACATTTGACAATATTTTCTCAGCGTTTTAGTTTTTAACGTTCCCCGTAGGGTATGATCGTCTCGAGCAATACAAAAAAAGTCGCATCTGGTTTCAATCGGCAAAAAGGACGCTTTTCACTACGTTTGCCGGGGGCGCGCGCGGTCCCAGACGGTCCGCCGACCAAAGCCTCGGGGGTTCACGTCCCGGGGACTAAGGGTTTAGCGCGGACGGGTTGGCGAGAGCGCCAATTTCGCGTGTTTCAAAAACGCGCGGAAACTCTCGGTCCGCCATTTCCTGACGGGGGCCCGGACGACGAGCCGCCGGAAGGGTCGCACCCCATTTTCGGATGACTATTTCCTTTTTTTTTCTTTTTCGATTCGCCGTTTCTTCCTCCCCCTCGGGTAAATGTCTTCAATTAGTTTTATTACGAGCTCGCTGGCGCGCGCGAACGCGTGTACATAAATCAAAGATTCTTTCACCCCCACCCCCCACAACCGCTTTTCATTTTCAATAAGCCTTTGTTACTGTTATTACGGTTATTACGGTCGCTGTTATTATTTTTCGGTGAAACGGATAGCGACGAACGAGGGGGAGGACGCCGGAGCATTCCGCCGCGCCGCGCAGCCGGTCGTCGAAAACGGACACGGTTCAACGTCGATCAAAACCGGTCGCGGGCCGGTGGTTACGTTCCTGTCCAGTGGGTCCCAAACCCCGGCCGTGCGCGCGCGTCGTGCCGGCCCGGGCGAAAACGGGAAGATCAATTAAAAAAAAATAAAAAAAACCGACGAAAAAATCGAGAGCAACGCACGTTTTTATTACGCCGGTCTCGGCCCCGTACCGATTACGCGTGCAAGCACCGACGGAAACGCGCGTCCGCCGATAACGACGCTGAACGGCCTATACGACGCCCCGTCCGCGTTTGCCCGCAGTAGCCACCCCGGCAAACGTGGCCAAACAAATAACGAGTCGAATATAAAATACGCGTTCACCGGGTATCGGTTAATGTTCCTACACGATCAACACGATACGGTTGGAAAATTACCACTCGGCATAGTACACAAAACGGTACATTTGTGTTTGTCGTCGAAGTACCCGACGTTCGATAATAATTATTTGTCACAATAGTCTTGTTCGTCGTTTTATTTGTTCATCACGGATGTCGTGGATAGGTCACACGAATATAGGAACTATGACAAAACTTCGTTACCGAACGGGACGGGAAATACTTGCTCGACACCGGATGAAAATAAGTGTAAGAGGTGATGAAGGCCCACCAATTGAGTACGACGAAAAGGTGATAGATTTAAATTTAAAAAAAAAAAAAAAATTCGCCGTATACGCTTTATATAATTAAGACGTTTTTTAAATATTAAACGATTTTATTAATGTTTTTACGAGGTAAACTACCGAGTACGATCATAGGATTTTAGTTTTTGCGCATAAATATAAATACAGTAAAGTTGTTGAATTCTTATAATGTTAATTCCACGTCTCGCAGTGCCTTCCTCCCTAGAAAAACCGTCCGAATTCAACGCTGGATCGCGGCCAGAGTAATGGTCACAACGTTTATTTGTTTGTCGATAACGAGGACGGCGCGCGTGATAACAACGGCTTCGAGGCGTCTAGAGGAAATAAATCATCGTTGATTGTAGAACGAGTGGCGCGGTTCTCGAGACTTGTCGTTCGGGAAAACGCGAGACGGCCGCGAGAGACTTGAACGCGGGCAACGGGAAAATCCGAGGCAACTCCATTTGGGGGGGCGGGGGATGTCGGTTTGAAAAATTTTCGACTACACGAAAAGACGAGAAAAAAATGCAGTAGTAAGTGTGTAAACTTTTGTGTACGAGTAAAATGCTACCACCAAAACAAATTTAGATAATAACACATAGTAGTTCGTTATTGTTATCATAAAACCAACAAAAAAATATACATATATATCTACTCATACAAATCCTAATTAGATAGTACACTTGCATTTTCACTCGCCGGTGTTATTTAATACTTCATTAATGCTTCATTCGTCTACAATATCTCGAGCTGAAAATAGTACCAACAAGGAATCTAGTCTCTCGTCGCTCATTGTCCAACGTAAGTGATTATAAACCAATTTCAAGCGACTAAAATGGATGCGATTGACGCCGATGATGTTAGAACCAGCCTAAACGACGCGGGTATTTTGCGAATACTGCGGACCATTCCAAACCGTACGCAACAGCGGTATTTGCACAGATCACATTTACACTAGCTGTACAGTGTAGAAGAGTGATAAGTGATCAGTACATATCTACTCTACGTGTACGTAAACAGTTCGTAACGATAACGCCACGAACACTACCCGTCTACGACCGTTAACCGGCGACGACGATTTTATGAATATGGGCCTGCCGGGAATACGCGCGCCGGGCACTCGGCCGTCCGGTACTCACGCGGCGCGACGGTAACGAAAACGTAGTAAACGGAAAACCGCAACTGTCCGTTCTCCTTCGTCCCCGTCCGGGTGTTATGGTAACGTGCGTTTAGAAGAACGACTTGCGGTCGCCGTTCTCATCACGGTAGCTGGTTAACGCGGCGTCCGCGTCGTGATAATGGATCGTTCGCGACGTCGTCCGCGTGCTGTCCCGCTTGCTCTCCGGACGGTTACGTCGGAACGACAAACCGAAAACGGCGCCTAACCGAACGCGTTCATTTGTGCGCCGCCAAAGGACGGTGCGAAACGCAATAATGTCGGACGACCCCGGCACGAAGTCTCGTAAGACGCGCACACGGACGCCCCCGCCGTGAAGACAAACGCGTTTCCGGAAGTCGCGTGACCGTTACGCGTGCCGTGAAGAAAGCGAGGCTCGCGCAAACCGTCCCAACGGTCACGGCCACTGACGGCGGTGATAAGTGATGTCACGGTCGCCGGTCGGCATGTCTTGTCGTTACACACGAAGCCCCGGAACGAATAAAAGCCGTGTGGAAAACAAAAAAATGAAACGCCCGACCGTAAAAACATAAAAATCGATAGGTGAAAAACGTCAACGTCCGTACGTACCGCAACGGCGTCGTGTAAACAACACTGCGTGTTCACGATCTTCACGCGCGTTTAGAGAACGAAAAAACGACACACTATTACACGTGCCATAACCTGGTTGTCGTTGTTCCACCAGCGCCCGATAATTACGGGCGTATCACGACCGCGGCGGCGGGCGCCTTATTCCTTCTTCGCGCGCGTCGTCTTTGGCTCGTCTGGCCGTCCGTGTTTGGTTCGCCTGAATCGAACGACAACGGTTCGGACAGACCGGCGGCAAACAACGGCAACAAAACCGCGGACCCCGAGCGTACACGTCCGTTGTGCAATCATGGACATAACCGCGTACGCGGGGGCTTCGTTTATTAATCGACGGTCCCTCCGGCTCGCCTTACTCCCCCTCCGAACCCCACGACGCGATGATATCGGCGGTGCAGGATTTGTACGGTCCGGCGAATTATCGTTTCCGCCCGTCTCGGGCTATGATTTATGGACGAACACGATCGCCGCGTCCCTCGAAACGCATAATAATAAATATGCTTTGCTTAGCTTTGCTTTTTTGTCGACGCCACCCCCCACCCCCCTCGCTTCGGCTGGCGGACGTTTATTCGGCCGACTTTTCCGCGTGCCAAGACGACCTACGACGACCGCAGCGACACGAGCCGACAACGTTCATCCCCCAACCCGAACGTTTTATTGACGATTATCAAATGTTTCGATTTTGCCATTATATAACGAGTTTAACGTCAAAGAATTTTGTGTTGACGTTGTTCGCCAACGGAAACAAGATATGGTAGAACTCACGTTATATTTGTGCATTGAATTTGAAGTGATTGCATTTTTCGGTTTAAAGAACCTTCGATAATCGGACCAGATTTTGTAACGTCGTTGAATCGCAACGATTAAACGCCGATCGAATACCACGTCCGTAATGTGGAACAAACGTATGGCAGTACACATGAAGTACACATAATATTCAATGACGGATAACGAATATTTCCAACGTTAATGGTTAAAATACGAAAATAATAATGGGCCGGTGTTACCCTCGCGTAAAGTAATCGTCAAAACAATACGTACAACGTTTTGAGTTTCGGAGTGGCTTTTAAGCCTAACCGCGGTTCGGTAGTTCCACCGCGACCGCCGCGCACCGGTCAAAGACGAACGAAGTCTGGATTACGCGGATAAGATAAGATCCCTAGGTCCTCCCTCGGTCGCCGGATCATGTGCGTACGTGACTTTCCACTCCGGGCGTATCAAGTCGTATCACGTGTGCGCTATGGGAAGCCACGGAGACCCCGGAACACCCCCGAAGACCGCGAATCGTGAGAAAATCGAACCGAGTCGATCAAACTTGTATCCGTGAAGAAAACGGTCAAGGTCTATATATATATATATATATGTGCGTGTATACGTTACGAGCAGAACAGACGTAGCGGAAATGCGTTATGGAGTGAAACGTCTGCTCGGTCGACACACTAACGACGACACGGAGACTGGGCAACGAACACAGGTAAAAAACATGGGCGCGTTTTACCTTTTCGGGCGTACCGTTGCGCGTGGTAACAGAATAACAAAATGGGTACTTCAAATGAATAATTTTGGAAAGCTTTATTGGTTTTCTAACAATTGAAATCGGTGTTTTTAAAAAATAAATAAATAAATGCGTTACATCGTAACAGATTCTCTCGAACGGCTTTGTTAAGATTCAAATCCATTGAAAAAGTCGAAAACGGCTTCATTAAAAAAAAAAAAACCTGGAAATAAATTATGAAATAAAAAGCGATGCGCCGTGGCCGTAGCTTGTAGTGTACTACGGACGCGTCTCAATTTCTCATTTCGTTTATGTTTTGTTCGTAGAATAATTAATCGATTGTAGAGAGGACCCGGCGTATAAATTGAATTACTAAACAAGTCGTGAGGCGATAAAAAAAAAAAAAACGAGAAGAATACACGCGTTCGGGACGAACGCTATTAAAAGAAATTTAAATAAACATCGGTCATAAAAAAAAAAAAAAAAACGGTACGACCACGGAGAAATCAAAAAACCAAATAAAAAATAAAAACAAATAAATAATCCCCGACGACCCTCGGTTTTCAATGCGATCGTTGTACGGACGTCTCAGAAATAAAACGATGTCCGAACGGTCGCAACGCGTTTTCCCGTCTCGTCGTCGGCCGTATGCACATTTGTGAGGCCGAAGCCGCGCCAAAGGAATCGGCACGACCGTGTAAAGGCGTTTGGACACACACGTCACGTGCACCGTGGTCGTTCGGCCTCGAAAACGAATGTAGAAATGTTGATAGAAGAAATCAAAAAGTTCTATACGATCGGTCGAACGAGTTGTACGGGAACGCCGAATACAAAGAACGTGTGTGAAATACAATTGCCACTATTGCCTGTTGAATGTTATATATCATAGGCCCCCCAAGGCTGGGCATTAACGAGTTGAAAGTTCACATTGAGTGTAAAACACGTTTAATGTTTAATATTAATTAAATTAATTAACTCGTTAACTCGAAAGGTTACTTTTTTTCAACTCGACAACTTAACTTTACAAAAGTGTCCGAGTCAAATCATCGATCGATTTCTAATAAAACGCTGGTTTTTATTTTATGATGTAGATCATTTCGCAATAACACGTACGTGCTGTTATTTATCGGCACGGACCCTACGGCCAACTCGCGGGATCGGCTGCGGGAGGGTGTGGTTTCCCATCACACCGTCACGGACAGTCGGCCGACTATCGGGCGTAGGCACGGTGCGCGGACACGTTTTATTTCGTTCCGTTGTCTTTTACGAAACGGACGTTAGCGACCGGACGAAACGTGCATTAGCCCCGTGCACCCCGATCCGGAGCAGATCGAATGTGGCGTGTGTGTCCACGCGCGTTGTCTGTGCGAAAAAACCGTACATAATAACGTCTTTTTCGTAAGAAAAACAAATATTAATGCGTATCGACAGCGTGAACCCGGTTTAACAGCAAGAACGGCCGTGATGTTTCTGACATCATTCTAATTTTAAAAAAAAGAAAAACGTCATACAAACTTCTGGACGTCGAACGGACGGGCGATTTTAAATATACACGTACAGAGTGAACAAGCTGTAATTAAGTCGTCGTATCATTATTCTCACTTAAATCCACGCGGGTTTGTCAGTTGTTTGTTTACATAAAACGTCGTGGAACGCCGTTCCGCACAGAAAATCGTGTACAGAGAAATTATTTTAATTGAAGGACAAAACGAATAATTCTCCAGTACGAGCACAAGAGTCCCGTCGTAACGTACGTGGTTGTCGGACGACATACCGTGTGTGTGTGTGTGTAAAAAAAAAACAGTCGACGATCCGAAACTTTCGGTCACTCGAAGTAAACGCCCGTGGCCGTCGAACGTCCCGCTGTGATTCGAAGTGAAATTCGAGACGCCAACACGCGTAAATCATCATTACCGTTGTTACGATTATCGTCGATCGATTTTTACCGCGTTATGCATTCGGCTGCTCGTTTTTCCTGACCACCGTCGAATCGTTATCGTATTCGTCGATCGTATTTTTGAATTCGTTATCAATGATTATTATATTGTTGATTCATCCCGACAAAACGTCAATCTCGCATCGCGCCGTTTTTACATTTACGCATCACAGTCCGACATCACAGTGTACCGTCGCGTTTTTTCGTAACTCCGGCGTTGATTCCGATTTCCTCGTTTTCGCCCTCTCGCCGTTCCCGAACCTCTTGGCGATCCGAACGTTCGATAATCCGGAGTTTCCCGTAAGTCCCTACCAACCGACCTCGAATTATCGACGGTCCGCTGGTATATGCGTTTCGCCCCCCGGGGACTCGGGCCCCGAAACGTTACGTACGGTGTTCACGTTCAGAGTAACGAGACGCGGCGGCGCGGCAAGAACGATTTCCGAAGGGTGGGTCGAACAATACGATACGTGAAAATAATTCGAAATGCACCGCGGTGACCACGTCTAATATTACATATATATATTTTTTTTTTTTTTTTTACGAAATTAAATTTGTTTTAAACGCGTGAATATATATATATATATTTTTTTTTAGGAGGGGGGTGGGAGAGATTCCGTCCCCACGCCACTGATGGGACGTGGATATTTTAAAATTTAAATTAAACGTCGTAGACGGACTAAAAGGACACCGTGCGGGAATTCGTCACGTGGTACAACAACACGCAGCGGCGGCAATCGCCGAACGTTTTGCTCTGCTTTGTTTGGACGACCGTTTGGCGTATTCATACTGTTTCCAGGGTATTCTGTTCCTACGCCAGCGTTTGAGATTCGTTGATTGATTTGGGCGGATTTCAGTCGACGTTAAACGAACGTTTAAAACCATACCCGATTCCGTTGTAAAATGTAGTGACTGGGTGACCAGTACGGCCAAGTTCTCTGATGTGGAGGAAATGACGGTCGTGCGTTTCGGTAAAACACCGCTCGAGATCGAGTACGTATGGTTTTACTTCTGGACCGTGGGGTAGCTCTTGTACGTAGGCCTTATTGTCTTGTGCCGGCTTCTAATCTACGCCGTTGGCCGATGGAAATGAACGGGCGCATACAAAGCAAGCAGTTGGTTGTTCGTGTCGGTTTTGTTGTAACCAGCCATTTCCATTACGTTGTTTACATGCGTGTTGGACTTACGTCGTCGGAAAACCGATCGGAGAGCGCGTTATCATCGTCGGACACGGCGTTGCTCAAACCGTGCGTCGCGAGTCAGTCTTTTCAAACGTATGGATTCGTGTTTGTTTTTGTTTTTGTAATACTGTAAATCTAAGACCGTGCGCGATAGATTTTCGGGTGGAGAATTCGAATCGCGGTCCTGGAAAGATCGAGGACTACTGTTTTGACACCCGTCCGCGTGTAAACACGATCTCGTGATTTCAACGTTTTTACAGACGATCCGAAAACGAACGGCCGTTTATCGCAATTGTCGAACGGTTTTTATCAGGTAAATTTTTTTTTTCCTCTCGTTTTCACGTCCGTTCCGTCGATTCCGACCCGAACGAATGGAAAGTCACCGTTATCGTCCGACAACGCGAACCGGTGTGACTTTAAAGGATTTTTCTATTTTCTCGATTCGACGCTCCGACTCGACGAAATGTTTAATATTTTTTTTTCTTTTTTTCACACGACGTTCGTTTTGAATTTCCAACACGGTCGTCGGAAGCGTAGAGCGTATTTCTTTCGAAATATACACCCGACGAACCGATTGTTGTTGTTATTGCCGCGACGGGACGAATACAAGTAAATACGACGAGATTAATTCGGGTTTACGCGCGTACGACAGACAAATGTTCACAAAGGATACGATTTTCGACCGGTTCGCGGTCACGATCGACGGACGACCGAAGGCCGAGTGGGCGGTGATACGAGCATCTCCTCGGACCGAACGCGCCGGACGAGGGATCGCGGAGAGGAGAGGCGGCGGTGGTCGTTCCCGCAGGATAGGTCGTCGGTCTTGTCCCCGTCCGTTCCAACGACCGACCCCCAGCCTGACCGTGTTCGCTCGCGCGTTTAAAAACCAAAACAGAAAACGTCGAACGTCACGGGAGAGAACGAACGTACGCGGCCGAAGGCAGCAAACGCGTATAGAGATAATAAAACGTACAATGTACAAAAACACAAAAAACATGCTTTTACGAATATTGGAAACCATAAGACAAACGAAAACGCAAAGTTGATGATGAAAAATCCGTTCGTCTGTTGCCCGTAATCAAAACTGTCTTACGCGATTAGCCGCTTTGGAAATGCTGAAGGCAGCCGCCCCCTCGGTTGCGTCACTTGGACTTGCCGTACGGGGAACGTTTCAAAACGATTTCGCCGGCGCGCTCAGAGGTACCCGTCCGAAACGGCGACGGATTCGTTTCCCCACCTCGGGGCTTGACCAAAAACGTACACCAGTCGACCGGAGATATCGGACAACGGTCGTGTCATCGTCATCATCATCATCATCATCATCATCACCGGCGGCGGCGGCGGACACCGTCATTAGAACATCGCTGGCCGCGTTATTACCGGGTCACGTTTATACCACGTCTATATATATATGCACGTGTGTGTGTGTTATTATTATTATACACGAAGACGAGATACGCTCGTACGCGCGCGGACGTGTGTACGTATTTTTTTATTCCAAAAAAATTTTCCACCTTAAATCTCTCCGCGCCGAAACAATAATAATAATAATAATAATAATAATAAAACATCTCGTACGCACACGCGCACGTTACCTCCGTACAACGCGCATAATGTATGTATATTTTCCCGACGAATGTCAGCACGAATAATCAATAGTAATTACGGTGGGTGTAAAACGTCCGGTAAAGGTGGCTCCGGGGGGGGACCCGATATACGACGTACACGAATTAACGACCTCCGAAAAAAAACAACACGCGCCGCTCTCGTGAAAACCGTCGCTCGTTATACGACAAGTGATAATCTCTCCGCGGTGTCGTCGTTGGTTTTTTTTACTATCCACTGAGCGTTTTTTCGTCGTCGCGGGCGCGTGTACGGTTTTGGAGACCCGACGCGGTCGGGAAACGGTCCGATGACGGGCGACGGGGACCCGCCATCGGCCGTCGGATCGAACGCGCACGAGAACCGTTCTGCCGAGAAGGACGACTGAAGGACGACACCTCGTGTTCGCGCGCGTGTTCGTCTTCACGACTCGAAGGCGGTTTGGGCGAAAGGTACGCCTGAACGACCAGGTCTCGTCCGTCGGGCGACGTTTCGCGGACATTCGGACGCGGACCCCATTCATCGCGTTTAAAATCGTTCCGGCGGGCCTGCGACAGACGTGATTTATCGACGACCAAGTGCGTGCGTCATAGTGCGGCGGTCGGGTTAGTGAATCGCGCGAGCAGACCGGGGAAGAGAAGAAAAAAATAATCAATAACAACGCGCGCGTCGATATTCGCACACGACGAAACGACACGTGCTGGGGGGGGGGGGAAACCAAATTTACGGTCGTCCGCGGTTAAACCGGCAAAGCGTTTGCGTTCTTTAGGTGTGAAATACCGCGGCCTAAACGAGTCGAACGCCATGTGAGGTCCTCGACATATCAATGGTTCGCGCCGATTGTGTACGTGCTCGTTTGAAATTGTTTCGACATTATTAAAAAAACGAACGAACGAACGAAGTCATTTCAGTAGCTCATCGACGTCGGATGAGCAAAAAATAATACACGGACCGTCGTCAACACACCCTCGGAACATGTGTTTTTTGCTATGTGTTTTTCAACGCAACGTTTATTCTCACGTTTGTTTATGGAACGGTCCTCGGACGTTCGCGACTTACACCCGATCACACAACATTTCGAGGTGGTTTTAACACGTTCTTTTCGATGAAAACGTCTTCGTCGCCGTTCATTCCGACCATTTTCACAGACGCGAGACTAGCAAAATCACTGAACACCGTCAGACGTGAATTACAGCACCCGACTCGTGACAATACGAGTTTAAATCGATTGCACATAAAAGAAAACCGTGTAATAGACGTTTGCTACAATAATCTACGAGTGTAAACCGACGTATTTCTCTTAAACGCTGATATCGAACAGTTTTAACACCGTTCGTTCCACGGGCCGTGCAACGTAATAATAACGATCACGTAATACGGAAACATAGAAAACGGAGGTTCGAGCGCGGGGGCGCTAAAATGAAAAAAAATAAAACAAGTATTTACACTGCAGGGTCGAAAAAAAAAAAAAAATCTCACGTGGCGTTTTGACCGAAAGTACTTAAAATACGTCTTGGCGCTCGACCCGTTAATCGCTTTTCCGTGTCGTCCGACCGACGCGTGTGCGACGGTTCCGGAGCGTACCGCCGTTTACAGAAGGCAAAACGATAACTCGATAGCGTTTTTTCAACGTGGATATGTTTATGAGCTGGGGGGGGGTCAGTGGAAATTTCCGATAAACAACGTCGGTGACCAAGAAGGTCCGCGAAGGAAACGGTCTGTCCGACGTTAATAATAATAATAATAATAATTAAAAAGTATTTATTTATATCCACGATTCAATGTTTTTCCACGGAATTCGCCCGGGGTTTTTAGTTTCCGTTAGTTTAGATGATAACGAATACGGTTAAAAATCGACGATAATATTTCTACGGTTATTTTTGTGATTTCCGTCAGATTTACGACGCACGTGATTTCCAACGTGATAGTAATTATTATATTATTTTTTTCTTTTCTTGGTTTTCGTGTATAAAACATAAAAATTCGAATACGATACGTTCGACGGCGGCGGTAATATAAATATTATTGCCGTGACTCGATCGATCACTTGCACGTGTCTCTGCCGGTTAGGTGCACTATCAACCCCTCTCTCTCTCCCCGTAACGACAAATGTTCGTATATTTTCTTACGCGGCGTCTCGTTTAATTGTGACGACGAAGAACAAGAACAAAATCAAACCGACGGCAGTGGCGTCATTTCAGTTCTTGAGAGGGGGTGGCAAAAGTTTTGACCGGCCCACATAATGTGCATTTGTATCGAAATACTGCACAACTCGGTTTATCCTTTGCACAAGTCCAAAATTGTGGAAAATCATGTGCGGTGCAGCCACCGTCGACCGCGTGAACTACTACCACGCTCCGTCTATTAGTACGAGATGTATGACCGGTTCACAAAAAACAGATAATAAAGTTTAAGCAGCCTTCTTTAGTCCTACTCTCCATCACTGTTCCAAAACAGCGGTAACTTGTTCCACAATGTTATCAGTGTAACTTGTTCCAAATGTTATCAGTGTAGAACTCATTACTTTATTTATTCAATTAGTCTATGATACCGTAATCAAGGCGGATTTATAAAGAAAAAAGTTCACTTTGTTCATAATGATTAATATAACAATAACGAGCCCGATGTCGGACACCGGCCCATATCCATCCGGACACCGGCCCATATCCCCTGACCGACGGTATTGTTCGCGGGGACGGGTCCCGCGTAGATCCGCGTCGGCGGACGGTACACGAACACGACGACTGCTACAAACGTTGTTTAAAAAACGGTTTCGGTTCGTTTGCCGTACGTCGGCACGGCGTCGTCGCGCGCAAAAAAAAAAAACGATACATTTTTAATACCGCGCGTTCCGAAACGATCTCACTCAACGTGCCGTAAGTCGGATCGATCGTTCGAACCCGTCACGCTTGTTGTACGAACGCCGCCGATTCCCGCCGAACAGAAATCGAGATATCGTCTTTTTGTTTGGACTCCACGCGCCGTCGCGTCAACAATAATAATTGATCGGACGGGTTTCGACGACGTATTCGAAAACGTCAGACGGAATAAATAAAAAAGAAAATGCCGTCGGGCCAACAAATTTAGACGTTAGTCGATAATTGAATACAAATAATACGTATCCAACAAATTATAATACACGTATATGTTACTGATTTAATTGAAACGTTGATGGATAAAATACGTAGTTTTTTTGTTTATTTTGTAGACTTTTAATTAAAATTATTCGTTGAATTCGTCAATATACGTTCGTGATTTATATATATATTATTTTTTTTAAAAAAAACATTCTGTTACACAATTTTGCGTTTGCGCTCGGCGAGAGGAACTCGTTTTCACGAAATGTATTTCGATCGTGAACACACGGCTGTTGGAAATCGAACGGTACGAGTATATCCGGTTTTTAACAAATTCGGCCGGTGCCCGAAATTGATTACGCCGACCGACGCCGATAACGATTGCGAAATATCGCGCGCGTGATTTTTTCGGATTTCGTTCAAACGTCGACCGCATGGTAATGATAATGTGATTCGCTTCGTAGACGTTACTCTGCCCAAAGCTAGTGCTCGTATCACACGGTGCGAACCGATTCTCTAGGGTTCGGTCATTTGTGCGGTCGGCTTGGCGTTCGCGCAGAAGATGAATTCCGGACGAACTTGTTGCGCGGACCGAATACTCGGTGTCAGGGGCGGACTGAGACCCCCGACGGTCCAGGTGGGTAAGTTTTTAGGAGACCTTATACTAACGTGACCTAATACAAACCAGCGACTTTAAACGTTACGATTTTAAATAAAACAAATGACTAGATAATGTACAGCACAAAAAAACAAGTATTGGAAAAAAATAAAACCCACTTCGAAAATGTGTGAAATAATTCACGAAAATCTTGTCGAAGTCGACATTAGTACCTTTCTTATATCACTTTGTATTCGATGTTCAATCACGCATTATTCAAAAACAACGCCGACTTCGACGAAAAGTCTTTGTGAATATTTTTTTTATTTTATTTACAAGTTTTTAGTCGTAACGTTTGATTCGATTTACACGATTAACGATAATACAGACTTCGTTTAAAACACTAGGTGTTATACGATTGTGAGGTGATAATGATTTTTCTCGAAATTAATTTTATTTCCCTTTTAAGTCTGGTTGATCCGTGCCTGACGTTCCGCGACTCCAGCAGAAGACTCCGCGCGAATAACCAGACGCGGGCGAACGCCACACGGTATAACACGATAATTGAACGGGAACGGGGAACGGGAACGACGTCACCGGATCACGGGTGAGAATCCGTTCCGCGTTATTGTCGTAACGTTACGCGTAAAAAAAACGCCGTCGGACGCGGTCCGGTGACCGACGAAAAAGACCGACCGACCGACCGACACACGCGCGCGCGCGCTCGCTCTTTACAAAATAATATCGTTGTCGCACAGAACGTGTGTGTGTGCGCACACAGTATATTCAAATGGTTTTATAGATTTTTTTCCTCCCTCTCTCTCTCTCTCTCGGTACCGTACGAGGGGCGGCGGTATCGGACGCGAGCGTGAATATCATCATGTTCGTGGCTGGAGCGAACGAACGTAGTAAATAGATTCTCATCCGCGGCGGTTCTCGCAGGAATCGGACGTCGTGGTCGTCGACAATCGCGGGACAATGAAACACGTTTACGAAATTTTTCACGCTGTCCGGGGAATAATGATGATGATAATAATAATAATAATAATATGCATTATTATTATCATCGTCGTTATTATTATACGTACGCGATACACGCCACGGCGTAACAACGAGAGCGTGCTTTTCTATTACGCATAATCAATCCACCGTGTTCTTTTTTTCTTCTTTCTTTTCATCTTTTTTGATCGGGGAAGAAGAAAAAAAACGGAATAAAAAGAATACACGATAATATGATAATAATTCGGTTCTCGCGGTCACGTAATACGATGTATACATAAATATGTGTGTGTGTGTGTGTATCACGGATAGACGACGCGACGGAGAGAAAACGACGAAAAAGACCGAAAAAAAAATAGAAAACGTGTCGGTCGGTTTTACACGTGACGGCGTATCGTCGCAAACACGGAAACCGGACGGACGCGTATGTCTGTCGCGCGGGTACCGTTGTTTTTTAAACGGCGGAAGTGCTCGTCCGGGGTGCGCCCGCTGCGGCGTTTAATGGCCGGCTTTCCGTGGGGTGTGTGGGAGGGAGGATGACGCGACCCCGAAGAAACGAACCCGAGATGGTTCCAGAGACAGAGAGAGAGGCCACCAATTAAACACCGCCGTATACCCCGGTCCTGACGATAGGAACGGGCCGTCACGCCAGACGCGTTGGGTGTCACGGTAAGTCGGTGGTTTTTCAATTTTGTGCGAACCGTGTTGTATCCGCACTCACTTCGGTACGCCTCTCGGAATGACTTTGCCGAGACATACCGCGGATTACGAATCAACGACGTTTGAAACGTTACTCGATTTCATAGCCGTTGAAAAACGCTGCGGACAAAACAACTCTAAACAATTGACGGTTAACCTTTCGACGTGTGTTTCGGCAAATCGTCCGTGTTTCGTAATCGACGCGTCACGTCCGTCGGGACCGTCCGCGTAGAAACGGTACTCGCGCGGGGTCGGCGCGAACAAACCGTCGACGGCCCGAGTCGGTTACAATACGACCATAGGCGTGCGCGCAGAGTGTGCCAGGTGTCCCGTGGCACACCCCGTGGACCGTGTTTTTTTATACGATTTTCATCAGTTCCGGGGCTTTGTCTAACGTTTAAGCTACAAGACGTGCTAAACACGTGACTCGCGAGATACGAAAGAATTTGGCTACCCAACGAAATATAAACCAACCGGCGACCGCTAACCGTGATATTACTTATCACTGCCGTCGGTGATATGAATTGATGTTTTAGGCATTAAATTTCTAAATTTTTTTTTTTTTGGTGGCCCACTCCGTATTTTGATACCTGCGCACGCCTAACAATACGACTATACGATTTGCCTTTTTTCCTTCTCACCGATTTGACGAGCGGACTATTTTTGCCGACACCCTCTATAAAAAAAACGACGAATAAGTAAAAAAAAAAAGATATATGTATCGTTTTTTAAATACTTTCCGACTTTCGTATTGTTCCGAATTGTATCCATCTAAATTCAAACCAACCAACAAAACAATTCGCCAATAAGCCGAGCGATAATAATTTATTCGTTATCATTTATTACACGTCATCCGACCGGCCACCCACCCAACTCGAACTAGGCGATCCAAGATAACTCGTTCGGACAGATTCCGTGCAAATCGGCACAAACGGTAAAAAAACGCGAGTACCGCACCCCGTCGTCCACGCGTGTAAACGCCGTCCAGACAGCAGTCGGTAAGGGGGTGGGGACGAAAGGTGCCTGCGTCCCGGGCGCAAAATTTTAGAAATTAAAAAATTTATTTAATAACAATATAAAAACGATAATAACTAACAATATGAAAGGGCGCAATTTTAAGTTGCTACGGCTCTGCGCGTACGCGTCCAGTACGGGAATCCGCCATCAGGATCGTTAGGCAAATCGCCACGGGTTAGACGACGTGTCGGGAAAACGTGTCGGTCCCACGGCGTGTTCGGTCGATCGTCACGACCGTTTTCCAGTGTACGCCGATAAAACACCACCAGACGATAATCTGCGTGTTCGTTTTTGGGATCGTATTGGTTTTCGTTGAAAAAAAAAGAGAAAATTGATTCGTACGAATAAAAAAACAAGAGGTCACATCGAACCCGAACCGTAAACGACGATCACGAAATCGAATCGGTCTATTAATCACGCTGGAAAAAAACAAGTGAACAATTGTCCGTTTGTAATGTTATACCGTTCGATCACGGACCAAATTCAAAACACGTCCAAACTAAGTGTTGTCGGATACGCGCAGTGGACGTGGTGGCTCGGAATAAGTGCAGGGATGCCTATATTTTTATTCTCAAGTCGTAATCATTATTTGTACTCGAGTTCGATTTAGTTGACCAGTTTAATATCATTGTATTCCTGTAAAACTAATTAAAAAATCATTGTAAAATAAAAAATTACAATTTTTATGAAAAACGCCAATATAAATCGATAACCTTTGTATATAATTATTAGGGGGATGTATTATTTTGGACAAAGTGGTGTGATGAAAAACGTAGATTATAATAAGTGGAACATGACCCGCCGGCCCTCTCACTTGGACCACTGGATACGCGTTAAAAACAATACTTTTTTGAATGATATTAACCGTAGCTTGGGAGCAAAACTATCTGATGTCAGGAGGAACGATCGGAATAAAGAAGAATCGGTCACGGCAATTATTACGTGACGTAATGCTTATTAGTTAATAGACAAAAACCACTCACGAGCTTGGAAGTGTGTTTAATTAATAATCTGGATATAATAGACGGCGTTTATTAATAAACGGTATTCGCGGAGAACAAACTGTCTGTTACAAAGTGTGTATTGACTACAGGGTCTTGCACGATTATCGATAGAAGGGAAAATGTCACTGGTCAGCATTACACTACAAATATACACCTACAGATGCGTAATAATGTATAAACATATGTATACACACACACACATGTGCAAGGCCGTTTTTAAAGGGAATGGGGTTAGGGATTTAACCCCCGCCCTCTATTCGAATCTTTTTAATAGTCATAATAAATTGAACTTATTAAACTAAATTATTAAAGGTGAAGACACACTATTTACACGCCGCGTGCTAACCCGTATTCAGACACAATTTTATCGTACACAACATAATCTAGTAGTTGATAATGTATGATTCGGTTTTTAACCCCCCCCCCCCCACACCTCGAAAATGTGTTCCTGCTACGGCCTTGCCCGTGTGTAATGCTATTCGAACGAGATTTGCATAACCAACACGACAGTTCGGTAACACCCGAACGTTCCTCCAGATGACCGTCAACGCGGCAACAAACGTAACAACACCGTTTTCCCGTCGCGAAGGTCGCGTCGACGACGACGTCGATAAAAACATCGACTGGTTTGTCACAAGACCGTCGGCCGGAGACGTCGCGATGCTCAGGCCCGGGATCTCCCGTCGTCGTCACAACATTATTGTCACAGCGAAACGAAACTGGCTGAGCGACGTTTATTTACCGTGAATAAGTTCACACCGTGTTAATTTTATTCGGCGGATAAACAAACGGGACTTGTAGCTTGCCGTTCGCGATCTTCTGAACCGGACCGACAGCACGGGTTGCGTTAAAATCAATTTTACAAACATCACTATCGGCCGAATTACGGACACTAAATGACGGAAGGTATATTATCGCGTCCTGTGTATTCATCACGCGCTGTTGTAGTACATATTCGTTACGGGGATTTTCAAACAAACACGATTCGATATAAGAGTTTGCTGTCGTAGGTTAGGTTAACAGCCAACGAATAAACGTTAACTGTAGTAGGTTACTTACGTAACGTCGCATAAAAATACGAATCATGAATCGCGCGCAATCGTGCATCCAAAAAGGCACTTAACGCGCGACCGCAAGAAAACGCGTGATAATAACATTAACGTTCGGTTTTACAATTCTTGGTTCAGCCGAACCCGGTTCATCAACCGATCCCGATTTAACTTTATTGTCGGTGTTACGAACACGGAGTTAGAACTGTGGTTTTCAACAGTGGTTCGAGCAGATTATCTGTGATAATAGAATAGCCGTATGAGAATTACAGTGAATGCACTGATAACAGTACGATTGAATGTTGTCGATTTCGTTTTTCATTTGTTCCTACATCAAATTCAATTTATTAAAGTACATAAAAAATTATTTGGTTTATTTAATTAGTAATATAAAATGATGTCTGACAATTTAACCGACGATGAAGATTTCATGGAACCGGCATTGCTCACAGCTTTCACATGATAACTCCAAATTATCATGACATAAGCGTCCGTTATCAACATTAATGTACAACCAATCGAATTACAGATAACCTTTGAACTCGGTGGGTCGAGTAAACTTCAGTTTAAACTAGATCCAGCGAATCGTAATACGCACTTTTCGATTTAAACCGGGTTTAAATACTCTGAACCGAGTTTAAACCATTATTGTAAAACTGACCCTCAGTCCGATTCGGACGCGCGCGACGTTCGTGAACAGACCGGATTGTTATTCGATTCCGACGGGGGCCCCGGAACTATACGGGCGTGGTTTTTTTTATTCCCGTTAATCTTTTTTAACGTTCTTTTGTGAATTCGATACGAATTCAATTGAGAGAACGACGTCCGTTTATATCAGGAGTGGCCGACTTTAATGGACTCGAAATCGACTTCTGAGTTTTTCTGAATTGTCCACATCGACGTTTCGTTTTATTAAACGATACTATTAGATGAAATGAATTTATATAATATTAATATAAATATATATTTATGGCGATGGCCGCTGTTGCTGCAGACCAGCGATGTTTACGATACGATAAGAGCAGCAGTCGACAACGAAAACGGGATTTTAATAGATATTTATTTGGGGAACAAAATATTCTTTATTTATCTGTTAATATCAAAAATCGAATAGTGTAAACGTAAATGGTTTTTAAGTCGGCCCGTTGGCCACCGGTGGACTGGACGACGCCGTGGTGCGCGCGGACCGTTCCAGACACTCTGGCGAACGGGGTAAAACGGGGTAAAACGGGGGGAAACGAATAATCCGGCCGGGGGGACGTGTGTTCGATCGCGTTTTTTGACGACGAGAAGAACGTGGTCGTCGATAAATCACCGCGGCCGACGGTGGCACTCACTCTCTGCACACGGTCGCTGTTGGCGCTGTCCCGTTAACCGCCCCGGCGACGCGTGTGGTCGCGTCCTCTTCGGCGTCTCGGCTCGCTAAAAGGACGGGCCGACGAACGATCCGGAACACGAAACCGGTGTCCACCCCCCGACACGGGGCGGGTTGTGCCTCCGCGCGGACATAATTCACGTTACCGTTGTTTGTCGGACGCGTCGGCGAGCCTTTTCGGGTCGTCGTGCGCGCCACGCGTGCACCGGTCTCAGACGGGATTGCACGCCCCATTTTTTCCAATCCCGTACGGGGTTCCTTTTGGGTTTCGCGCGTATCCCGCGTAACCTCTTTTTCGTAACACCGTATACACGCGCGAACGTCACGGTAGGACTTAAGTCCGGTTTCACGCGTTCACGCGCGCACGGATCCCGCCGATCCGGGGCGGGTTGAAGACGCGAAATACGACGCGGCTTGTCTCCGCCCGGACATAATTCACGTAACGGTTGTTTTCGGACGTTTCGGCAAACCTTTTTGGAGTCGTCGTGCCCGCCACCGTCGCGTACCGTTAGGACGGGATTGCACGCCCATTTTCTCCGTCCTACACGTGGTGGGGAGGGTTTCGCTCCGTTATATTTATTCGTCCAAAAACGGTGTTTGAAACACGTGGGTAGCTTCGATTTGAAATTTGTCAGCGCCGTACATTAATTGTTTTCGTTATCGGTTGACACGCCGACGAGATGGCAACTGGTTTTGATTCGACTTGGTCGTGGAGCGATTCAGTAACCGGATCGAATACTCCGTACGGAAAACGACGAGAGCGCGCAGCCGTGACGCGGTCCGTAAGCATCGCACGACGTTTGGACGTCGCATCGACAGTGGTTAGTACGTCTGAAGTCACGGGTTTGCGTCGATAAGCCTCGATCGGATCGCCGAACTCAAACATGAGATGCGACTGACGAACTCGATGGAAACGTATGGCGACGGAGTAACAGCGAATTTCAACGACCGGCTGCAGGTGTACATGGCTTTTAAACATTCGATCGAACGTAACAAAACGAAAAAAAAAAAATGTTGAACTTAGGCTGCTGATGAAACGCCCTTTGCTTATTCCGCGTACTTCAATAAACGTTCAACGTACGCGCGATGTACATTGCCATTCGAATCGGATTACAAGTCTTGAGCTGTGTGTACAATCGTGCGCGCGCAGTGTCCGCATCACGACCGGTAGAGAGAATCGGAAACCAAAATCAAAAAAAAAAAATGATTAACGCATACGAGTCCGCGTCAAGTGAGACATTTTATGTCTTTTTAGGTTAGGTTTTTTTTTCTGTAACGCTTTTTCGTGACAGTCCCCAGTGGGTATCTTAATTTAGGTAACGCTTTTCGTGGACACTTTTTCGTTGACGGTTTTTTATTTTAATGTGCCAAAGTAAAGACATAAAATGTCAAAAAACCCAGTTCACGTATCGCCGAGACGAACGTGACAAACACACCGTTTGTCGTCGGCACACTTCGCTCGAGCGAGAAACGCGATGACGCTACTTATTGAAATTTCCGGTTCCCGAGAAGCGGGTGTTATTTTTTTTTCCCCCTTTTTAAAACGTTTAAATCGACCAAACGGCATGGCAAAAACGAAAAAAATCGTTCGGCCGGCACGAAACCCCAACGGTTTTTACTTCGCACGCGAGTCGAACACAATATTATTGTCAACGCATTGGACGGTATCCATCCACGGTACCCGTGATCGTTGTGATCGAATCGAATGAACGGCCGTGTGAAAACACGTGATACCGTCCGCTTTTAATTATATTCAGTAATATCTTTTTCCGGTGCACATACAAACGTCCGTCGTTTGATATTTAACTTTATAAACGATGTAAACATTTCCCTGGCATTAATCCAACGTCAATTCATTATGTTTAACGAAACGTCACTTTGTGTTTATCTGATTAAACTATAATCATTGAAATAATTCATAAGGGACGTACGCGTACGCGTGTATGACGTGTGTACACGTGATAAACGTTTTTACAAAAAATAAATAATAAAAAATCCGTACACAAATATGTCGTTTGATTTATTTCAAACCGAACGCCTAAATCAAACGATTCGTGTATATATAAAATATAATATTTGTTTCTAGTGTTCAACCGCCGTTCGGTCGGTTTGAAACACGTGACTCAGGGTCAGTTTTACAATAACGGTTTAAACCCGGTTTAAATCGAAAAGTGCGTGTTACGGTTCGCCGGACCTAGTTTAAACTGAAGTCTACTCGATCCACCGGTTTCAGTGAATCGAACCGAGCTCAACGGTGATCTGCAATTCGACTGGTTGTTTGATTAACGTTGATAACGGACAATCACGTTATGATCAACGGATAATTTGGAGTCTCCGTGCGAGAAATGCCAATTCTACATAGTCGGTTAAATTGTCAGATATCGTTTTATGTTACTAAGTAAATAAATCAAATAACGTTTTATGTACTTCGATAAATTGAATTTGATGTAGGAACAAATGAAAACGAAATCTACGGCATGCGGTCGTACTGTTATCTCATACGGCCATGATTTGTTTAGGCCGCAGTTCTAACTCCGTGTTTTTCTAATACCGACGATAAGGTCGAACCAGGATCGGTTGATGGACCGGGTTCGGCCCTGACTCCGGTCAAACCAAGAATTGTCCAACGTAACGTGTCGACCCCTGCATCATATTTCCGACCGCGAATCTTCGCTTCTACGGTCCATTCGGTTACGGCGCGGTGCAGTACTTCCCCGTACATTCGTCCCCCGTCGCCTTGTTATGTTTCGTTCTTGAACGCCGAATTCGACGTTCATTAGTTTTCCAACGTATAAACGCCGGTTTTCGTTTCGTCCTCGAGGATTATTCACGAATTTTCGACGCCGCCGCCGCCGTCGTCGTAATGTGCCCGAACACACACACACACACACCACTCTGCCTACCGACGCGTCGTCGGACGGCGAAATCGCCCACCGGATAGCCGACTTTATCGCCGTCGTGGCCCCCGCGCAAAAAAAATAAATATTATTAATATTATTATTATTAAATTGTTCGGAGAACACGTCGATAAACAACAGCGTTCGAACGGCTTTGCCGATTGCGCACATGCGTTCGATACGCGTTTTACACATTTTTTTATTATTATTATTGACTCGAGTCGCCCGCCCCGCCCGTCGCCACTCGAACGCTCTTACGGCCCCGGCTCCGCTCGTTTTGTTGCCGTAACGAACGACGACGTTGTCGTGTCCGGTGTACAAAACGCGACGTACACACCGCCCGGTAAAATCGATCGTAAATAAAATCACAACATCACACGATATAACGAAACAAAACCGTTCTGTGTCGTTTGCCGCCGGCGTGTCGTATGCCGTTTCGGTCGAACGGGAAGACGATCGTAAAAAACGCGTGCGCGGGCAATCAATTGAAATCGGGCGCGGAAAGCACCCCCATTTGGAAAGGCGATTGCTCCCGGTGTCTCGGCGCCGTACGAATCATAGTCGATAACCATAAGTCGGCAGTCGACCACAAACACCGACGGACGTGGGCAAACGGTGAAGAAACAGACGGTTCGTCGCGAACGGTTTACGGTCTTCTTCAATTTTTTTGTCGCGCGTCCGAACAGTCACGGGGAGCTTTTTTGTTTAAAAAAATATTATTTAACCTTTCAACGTCGACAATTATTTCACGTCGTGTCGGTGGACACGAAAACAAAAAAAAACCGTAAAACTAGAACGGTTACAAAATCAAAAAGGTAGGAGTCGAGATACGCGCGTTCAACAGTGATGGTAATTTAGGGACTTTTACCCGTTTGCCACCACCACAAGAAGCTTTTTATTCTTTTGCTCAACGCACATTCGTTTTTGATCATATAATTTGTTTTCCACGATGTAATCGTGTGGACGTTCAATTGATATATATATTTTCGTCGTTCAATATTAAGTCACTATTATCCAATTGCTATTGGTGCTTTTACATTTTAATGATTTTAAATATGGGGAATTTAATATTTTACCCCTCTGACGTTTAGACGATAATTTGGGACACGGTTGAAAAGGAGTTGAGATGGCGAAGGGATGGTAATCCGTTCGATGAAAGTTTGAAAGAACGAGAAGCAAGTAAAGAGCGGCCAAAACGGAGTCCCGACTAGGAAGATACGGATTTTCTCCGGAGATCTACGCGTTCGTAAACGGTTTTTTAACGGCACCGTTGGTCGGGCGCCACGGTCGGATTCGTGTGTCGATTTTTATTTTTTATTTGTACACGGATAATTTAACGACGAGACGATAAACGAACGCCGTCACGAAGGACAGCCGAAACGGTTTGGCGAACACGACCGTACTAGTATATTATTATATATTAGTGTACATACAAATATATGCCGAGCGCTCGTCCGGCTACATTTCGTTTCAGTCAACACGATACACGATAATTGCACGTAAACCTCGCGGTTACGGTCACAGAACAACGGTCACTGATAACGTCGTTTGGAAATCGAACAGTATTTTTGAACAACGCCTTTTTTGTGAACGAAGTACATTCTGATCGTTACACAAAAGTCGAATTGACATGGAACTGACCACGGTAATGCACGGGTTGTCGAATCCGGTAAATTGAACAACGTACGCTGGAATATTCCGTACGAGCGTCCCAGACGGATAACACGGCGCTGTTGTACAAACGGTGATTTTTCGATCGAAATTTCGAAAACGTATTTTACGAGTAATTATCACTCGAATCGGATTGAGACCGTAGACTATCGCTTTTGAATTACTCAATGGGAGGGGGAGGGGAAGTCGGTGATCAACTGTTAATCGATCCAGTTTATTAAGATATCGATTAAAAAAGAAATTATACGCATTATATGACACGTCGGTCGTGTTGATACATATCGACGCAACTGGCCAGTTGTCTATCGGCGACATGCTGTTCTCAGCATTTCGACCCGTTAGGAATGATGGCAGTTCCTGACAGACAATACAGTTTAAATGTTAGATTTAGCCGACGAAAATGGAACGCACGAACGTATAAAAAATCGTTTTTCAAAATTTGTTCGACACGTCAATCCGAGACGTTGTCGGTAACTGTCGTTCGGTGACCGCATCGCGTTTGAACTCAAACGAAACGCGGTCAACGAGCGCTCGGGACTTATGTCTCCGGCAAATTTCATACGACAATAGTCAGTGTGGTTAGGTTAATGCAACGTGTAATACGAACGCGACACGTGGATGGTCGGGAACGAGTAAAAACGATCTTCTCGCGATCTCGTGCCTCGGCCACTGGTTGTCGTGGGTTATCCAAAAACCGAACGCGACCGTCCGCGTCGGACACCGTCGTACGCGTTCGAGGCGTTTGCCGAACTCAGCGGCCACACGGGCTCGTGGTGCGAATCTCGAACGACGCATTGAAATCCGATACTCTTCGACTGAAAGCAACTGGCGTACGCGTGACGAAAACGACATGGGATTCAAACGCGTCCGGCACCACACGCCTTCGGTGCGAGTTTGACGAAAACTAAAATTTCGGTAAGAAAAAAACTGCGTACCAAAACTGTGCTCGCAGGACAAGTACTAGGTCAAGTGCGAACGCGTCCAACATCGTAAACGGTAATGAAAGCACCGTCGTTTTACGGATGTCGAGTGATGACAGAGCGATAAGGTGAATGTTATTTTTATTTTTTATCCATACACGCGGTTTTGTACAATGAGTCGTTATGATAATAAATGGTACGATAACACGAATCACACGATACGGTAAGTCGCCCATTGGTAATAGCCCACATACAAGGACCATGCCCCCCCTACCCCCGCCGTTTAAGTCAACGTTTGTGTAAGGCGTATTTTAATAAAAGAAATTTTGAAGTATTCTTTACAATAAAAAATCACTATTTATGTATTTTGAATATTTTACGATCACGATTTGACGGCCACCGCAAAATAATTGTTCTTGACAAACGCGATTTAAAAATTGTGAACACGATATAAAAATAATGGTATTTTTGATTGTACTATACACTGTATCATAAATACAATCGTTTGATAATAGCTTTCTTCGAATAAATCGTAAAAACAATATTTCATTATTTGATTATTAACAATACTATACTATCATAGGTACATACATTTTATGAGATTTATTTGGTTTTCTTTTCAATGTTCTCACAACCAATATAAAAACATAATAAAAATACATTAGGTAAATATTTAGTTTGTAATAAATTCATGTTATACGTAACAAACAAATTAAAAACACTCAACGTGTATGCTATTTCTTATGATTTATATAAATATACATACATATATATATATGTGTGTGTGTGTGAGTGTGCGCGCGTGTGTGAGTATGTTAGAATCGATCAAGTCACATGTTCCAAAAAATGATTAAATGAGTTGGAAACACTGTAAAGAATTTTCTACAACAAAATCGAATTTATTTTTCGATTTGTTTCGAAACTCAGGATGTAAAAGTAACCCCGAGTTGAAATTCCGTACCAAACTGGTGTTCATTCGTTACTACCGGAAACCTCTCATCTAGTTTCTGTCGTTTTCTGAAAAAAGTGATTTCTGAAACATGCGACTTTAGATTTTAGCCTATTCAAATATCGAGCCCCCATTGTTGATAATTCTGCGGGCGCCCTTGCCCACATATATGTTGGATTATATTACCTACGTGTAGAGAAACGAATATAACTTTGTATTTATTTAGTTTTGATGTGAAAACATCTTACACGGCGTTTACTAGACCTTTCCGCTTGGGGAGTGATGAACATTTTCGAACGTTACCTTTTATTGAGACTCATTTTGCGTTACTCACTATATATATATATAGATATATTAGTAGGCTGTGCAGGCTTGTGCTGCAAGAACAGAACCGACGACGCGCGAGAGCGAGAACGATATAAATAATATAATATAATATAACATAAATGTAAATATATATATATATGAGCCAAGCCGATTAACTTCATTTTTTTTTCAAATTGTAAATAATAATTTGGTTGGATTACAAAATTCAAAACATTTTTATGTATTTATAAAGTGTTAAATACATACCCTTAATTGTAAGGAAATAAATAAGTCTACTCAAAATATGTTGAAAAAATAATTGAATTTTTTATTGATAAATATCATTGACTGTTTGTACTGAAAAATTGCATTTGATGGAGTTAATCGGCTTGGCTTCTGAGCGCATCATATATATAATGATCCTCTGTTAAGTAATCACCATTTGAAATTTATTTTATATAAATAAACATAAAATTTATGTAGAAAACGATGAGCTAGATTCTTTACCACGAATCGACGTGTTTATATGCGCATATTTTTTGATTGGATTTTTTTAAATGTGAACAAATATGTACGTACATATGTAAATATTTTATTATATTAAAAGATATTTGATAAATTTTCGTTTTTTTATTTACCGAGGACGTAATGTCGATTCCTATATTTATGATTTCAGTCAATTATTTATTTTATTTCATCCAAAATATATACAATTAAATTAATTATTTTTTTTTTGTGTTCTGAAAAATACAATTTGAACAAATATAGTTCTTAAAAAATGTTGAAAAAGCCGATCTTACAAACAGTACAAAAGCACGTGTTTTGAATTAAGAATATTTGCTACGCGAATTCTGCATAATAGATGCCTCCCGTTTTTCGCGATTCCAGTTTCCTTTTAATCCGCGAGTGTGAGGGGGGGGGAGTGGAGATCGTACTAAGGGTCAGTACTCGGTGTGAGTTTCGCCCGCGCGATGCACTTTTGTAAGTCGTTGTCAGGCCCGTCATGTACACCAAGAGAGTGAAGTCTAATATTGGCTATTTGTTCCTCGTGTTTTTCCTCGTGGGAGGAACCTCGCGGACGAGAATGTAATTTGATTTCGGAATTGCGGGCGTCTATCTAATCTGGGTTTCGTTAAATTTCACACGAGTCTTCTCGAAACGAAACCGCACGGCGGACCGTCGTCGTCGTCGTCGTCGTCGCGTGCGGACCAGAGACGAGCGACGGCGAGAACACTTCATTACGTGCGTTATGATGTTTATACCGCGCACGGGAGTGACGCGTGTAATGGCGTGCGCGTCGCGTAGAGGAGGAGGAAACCGAAAAAACAGAGTCTAAAAAAATAGAAAGAGAGAGAGAGGGGGAGAGGGAGAGTGGGAAAACACATCCTAACGGCGACGTACAAGACGTGTCGGGGCGACCGCATGCTGTCCCGAACATAAATAACACCTATAGCGTACGCCTTTCGCACGGCCGCGGCGGAGGAGAATAGCAGCTTCACACACAAAGACGTAACACGGAATTATGTTTTAGGCGAACGCGCGTGTGTGTGTGTGTTTTTTTCTTCTCTTATTATTATTATTATTATTATTATTATATTTTTTTTTCCTACGCCACGTTCGATATATAATATAATACTGGCCTAACCGCGCGAGCGCGCGCGTTATTTATGCGCGGCCCGTTGTTTTAAAATAAACACGAAAAAAAAAAACAACGACAAAATGTCTCCCCGGAGCAACGTAATTTATACCGGCCCGTCGGACGACCCGGGAAAGGAGCGGCGGGAGGCGTGCGACACGAAATTTCCGACGGCTGCCCCGCTGTGACGTCGAATCCCGCGACGGCCCGCAGGACACGACCGCCGCCGCCGCCGCCGCCGACTCGGTTGTTACACTACACTGTGTCCAGAGTCGCGGTATAACGATTACGGTTATCACGTCGCTGACTAGGCGATGGAAAAACGATTTTCCGATCCGTCGACGCCGCACCGGGTCCGCGACGACTTTTGGACTCGCCCGGCCGTACGACGTCGACTTTTGAGTCGGAAAGGCCGGGCCGATTGCGAGACGGAAACCGTTATGGACGGGACGACGGGAAATCAATTTTCGGCGAGTTGACGTCGCGGGAGATTATTCAGGTTATTAAACCACGGTTGGGAAGGAAGCTGAATTCATGGGAACGAATTCCGACAGAAGTCGGTCCAAGGAAGTAAGTTACGAGGAGGACAACGCAACGGCCGTAGTGAATAGGATCTTAAAGAGGACAGGAGAGCGATGAGATTCGAATACGTCAACTACGTGTGGACGAGACAGAGAATCGGACGCGATCAGAAATCGCAGAAACCAGCTGAAGAGAGCTGCAAAAGCGGCAGAACGTTCCGCAGTGAACGGAGAGGTGGCGGCAGGAGGATTGTCGGAAGAAAGAAATGTGTAGTTTTGGAATGTGGAAAGCATAGCCCGCACGGACAAACGGACGGACAGAGCCATCGGTGGAAATCGAGGTGTGGCGGGGTTGAGTGCGTAGTACGCAAAAAGGTTATCGCGGTTCTGAACCGTCCGTTCTGGTTAACCGTCCGAGACGCGGGGCGCGGCACAAGACAAAATTTGAGCGTATGCGAGTACGCGATTTGCCGATCCCTGTACTAGTGAGACGAACTCCACGGATAATTGTTATTGATTATTGTTATGGAAACAACTATTTAGTAAGCCTGCAGGGTGTACTGGTTTTTCCACGTGGGCAGACCGTCGTTCGTTTTTGGGGGGGATGTCGGACGCACCGACGTGTGACTGTCCGCCTCGGAAATGGCCAACAACGACCGGCGGCGGGAGGCGGATCCCCACGGCGATTTCCTCCTCGGACCCCTCAACCCTACCCCTCATCGACGCTTCGCACGGCCGCAGCAAACGACAATTATTATCTTCCGCGTTTCCACCCCGGTCGTCCTTCCCACGCTGAACACGTGTTGTTCTGCTGCACGCGTAATGCGTAATCCCCGGGCGGGCGAGCGAACGGAATAACCAGACGTGAAACGGTCGCGCGTCGTCTTGTCCGGAAACGTTAGTCCGAGGGGGGAGACGTGTCGTTCGGCCGGTACAGAAATTCGGAATGTCTGACGTCGCGGCGACGAAAAGAATCTCACGTCGAATCGTGATTCTTCGCGCGAAGGTACACGGGGGGGCAATAAAAAACGGAACGAGAAATAATAACAAACGGGATCGTCGCCGGCCGGCCACGTTACTACGTCGAATGTAAATCCCAGTCCGACCCGTTCGCGGGACGCTCCGCGAAATATCAACACGATCGAACGGACCACGCGGATCATTATTTTTTTAATAAGTCGAGGTCGACGCGTCGACAACGAATGACGACGTGTGCATTTTTTCCCGACGACGACGGGGGAAACCGAAACCACATTTTTCGAATTCTGAGCGACGAACGGCGACGGGCGGAACGCGCTGATAACGGAGATATAAAAACACGGCCGCGTCGCGCCCGTACGTGATATTGTTATGCGGAGGCGACGTCGGTCGTCGTGTCGTGTCGTTTTGTAACGTTGTTTCTCCGACGCGTTCTCCGACGCGTTCCTAACGCAGGGGGGCTACAATAAAGACCAACGGACACGATATGCGTGAAAAAACGCACGAATAACAAAAACAATCATAAATCGTCTTTCCTTTTTAAACGGTAACGAGACGCAGGGGCGGACCGGCAGGCCGTTCGCAATGCGAATCCGTCTTGCGGCCGTGGGTGACGGATAAAAGAGCGTCGGCTCATTGTCACCGTCACGCCGGGCCGGGCTCGTAGGACCGGATCAAAACGTCGGATCCGTCGGAACCGAAAACGACACAACAACAACAAGCCGCGGTGTTCTTCCGGCCTGACCTCGCGCGGACCGGACATGGACACGGCACGAGCACCGCGACGTACGAATGAAGTCCCGAACGGAAACCGATCGGCACCTGCGTCCGGGGGAGGGGGGGGAGGATCCACGTGGATCTCGCGTTTATCACGAACGCCGTACGTTTTACCGGCGTTTATACCGTCTTATCCACTCGCATTTGCAGACGGTGCGCGTCGGATCGAACGACGTCGCGGCCGCGCGCGACCGAAATGGTAAACGTAGGAAACCGTGTTGTATTTAGAATTTCGCAGCCGCCCCCTCAGACCTCCTTGTCGCATGTAAAAAGAAACACACGCGCACGACGCTTTGCCAAGCGACTTTCTGAGACGTACACAACCCCTTCCAAGGCACATATTAATATTTTATGTAAGAGTTATGATTAATAAAATTATACAAATCAATATCATGTCTATAACTTTTTAATGTTTACAATTCATTATATACTGATAATAATTATTTTCCGAACCGTGAAATAAATCCAAAACGAATAGTGATATTATTCAAACGGAACACCCAAAAACGTGATGCTCGGGACAATTGCCCCATCTCCCAGAAAAACGCCACGGGCCGTGTCCAAAACCATCGGGACGACGAGCACGACCGACCTAGCAACCGCCCTCCCTACGCGTGCGGGGTGCGTTAATATCGATATTCGCTTTCCCGCCACGAGTCCCAACGGGTTCCGGACGACCGTGAACGCGAAGAAGAACGTTCGTCTGAGGCTACGGTGACGATCCGAGCGACTTATATTACGTTTATAATGAAGTAGTGAAAACAAAACCGAAAATAAATGAAAAGACTATCGTCTTACTTATCTAGGTTTTTACTCGTAAATAAAAAATAAAAACATATATATGTATACTTACATATACAAAAAAGCCAATGAGTATTACGTTGAATAAAGAAAAAATAAATAATTGTAAAAGTGTGTTTATTGCTACCGGTTTCGACAAAAAGCCATCAACAGGTTGTAAACAAAAATAAAATACAACAATTTTACATTTAATTTATTCCTCTGTCGGGTTTTCTTTATTCGACGTAATACTCATTGGTTTTTTCGTATATTTAAGTATATATTTATAGTTTATACGTTTGGTCGAAGAAAGGACAAGTTTATGGGACAACGGGAATGCTGCGCGTCACAACAGAGATATCGCTTTTGGATTTTACGCCCGAAAAAATTATCATCACGTTCGAGGAGTTGGTGAGAAACGGTGTATGGAATTCTGCTGGAACATTTTTCCCTGTCCACGGAAATATCGTTCGTGCGACATTTCCCGTTTTTTTTTTTCTTCATAATAAATACTTAACGGCAGGACTTGTTTCTAAACTTCACTCGCCCCGAATTGAAATGAATAGCCGTAGGAGGCGCTGTGACCGTCTTATCGGCCGATGAGATCAGCCGACGTCGACATTGTCGATTGATTGTCCGATTGACCATGTACGCCGGCGGGTCCTTAAACTTTTGTAGACCGCGCGGACCCCCCTTACCACGAGTACCCCTTTCGAATAGCTTTTCTCTTTTTTGCAAAACATCTCACGATCTATATTTCCAATACTTGTTTTATACAACAAATCACACGAACGAGTGCATAAAAACATACACGTTTATGACTGTTTCTATCGCGTAGTAATGTTTTATTTACTCAACGCGAACGATGGTGTTTTATGCGTTTCAGCCATCAGTTTTCGAACACCGGGCCTCAATACTAGAAAGCTTTGATCGCAGTTCACGGACTCTACGTTTTCTATCGGGTGTCGAAACTTATTCACAATACGGACAAGCTATTTCACGTAAACGAGTCGTAGGGGAAACACGGTGTTAAAACTTTCCGAGCTCTACTCGACGATTGCGGACAATCATTTCCGCATTGACGCGGGTGAATTGCAGGCCGGGGCCACGCACTCCATACCGTAAACGGGGGTAGTCGTCTACAGTCGCGCCAGAGGTCCGGAAAAAGAAGCGTTTCAACAGCGAACCGCGTAAGGATTCACGCGTTTCAACGGGACCGCGAATGACCGTGCGATCCGCTCTTGTTCGGGGTGATCATCCATTTTGGCGTACGTACACGGTTACGGGTTACCGAACGGCCACGGGTGGTATTCGCGCGCGTCTCATTTTTCTCGTCTGTATCGGCTAACGGTAAACGTCGACCGGTCGCCGGCACACAATGCAAACACCGTAATAACACGTAATAACGATAAATACGTGGACGACAAAAGGTCTTCTTGGGTCCCCGGTCGTCGTCGTCATCGGCGACAACGGTTTTCGGCAAGGTCGGGGCCTCGTACGTCCCCCGCCGTAAACCGGATTCGTTTCGTTCGGTCGGAAATCGTTTTCGGACGCGGTTTCAATGTCGACGGACGGACGGACGGAACTTACCCGTACGGGGGACATTTGCGTTCAAACGCGCTTGTCAAACGAAACCGAGTAATAATAAAACACGTTCCCGTGATTACGGCCGTTCAAGTCGAACGCGCGACGACGTTGATTGGTTATCGCGCGCCAAACGTGATAACGTAATAACGAACACAATAAAGCTTATAATAGCGTGTGTGTTTGTGCGCTATTGTTAACCGGGTTCGCGCGAAAAAGGGTCGGATTTTTTCATTTTCATTTTTTGTCTGCGCGTGTATAATAATTATAGTTACGACGACGCCATTACTCGGAGCGAGAACGTGAAAAAATATCAAACGCGCGGAGATGAACGACGAGATCGTGGGCCGAGCGCAATAAATAACAAGGTGGCCACGGAACACCGCAACGATCGATCCCGGACGTTTGGTGAAAACGCGTGTTTTCCGTGCGCGTACGCGTTCGTTTTGATGATACCGCTCGAGATACAAGGAATATTCGTTGCGCGGTTGTTTCTTCTGAATAACACGCATTTCGTCGGGCCGGCCGACGTCCGATCGTCCGTGATAGCGGCCGGACCCGAACGAAAAACCAACACGAACCGCGAACCAGTTTCGTCGACCGGACCGGCCCATCCGACCCCGATGGCGGAGCGGGGGGGGGAGGGAGAGTATATATATATAACCTATAATCGTCGGTACGCGTATGTACATACACCGTGCGCCTCAGCGAAGCAGTCATGAGTCACCGTGACCGGCGGCGGCGTACGTGCGACGTACACGGAGAAAAAATGGTGCGAAAAAAATTTTACAACGGACCGTTGGCGCGCGTCCGTCCGCTTCGCAGTCGGGCGGCTATTGCCGTTATCAGGGCTGGGACGCGATGTCATTCTTTTTGCTTTTGTTTCCCGGCGTTTTAAAACACAGCTCCTCCGCGCGCTCGTTTTTTCACCCCAAAGAAGAGCATTTGTCCGCAAAGTCTTCTCTTGCAGACGCTTACAGATGAATATTTCAGCGCACACGCGGTCGATCGGCTCTGGTCGCTCCGGTCGCAAAAAAAAAAAAAAAAAAAAACACGTCAAGCGAAAAGTCTTTTCTGCGGACGGTGAGACGTTATTCCCCTCGTTGTCGTACCCTGGAAAACACGCGACCACAACGAAAGGTAGCTACGGCCAGTGGGCGTAATCCCGTCCGTCCCCAGTCGAGCAACGAAAACGCGACGAAAATCATAACGACAAGTGATCACCGGCCGACGGTCGTCCGTGGCGCTTCGAGTCCAAATCACAAACAACGCTCGGAAGATCGAGAAATTAACAACGCGAATCGGGAACGACGCGCTCGGTTGACGGAACGTCGGAGGCTTCAAAAAGAAACGCCTCGACGGAAGTGAATAAAAATCATAGCGACGAAACCGTCACTACAGACTACTCCGCCATGCCATTTATGTATCCGACGAGAAATGTCCCGTTCGGCTGTCCCGACGGGACGAAACGAACTTGCCGTGGCAACAACAAAAACGGGCGGAACCGCGTTAGGGAATCCGCTCGTCCCGTCGCGCACACGCATAATATATAGCAGCACGGCGTTTAAATGCATCCAAACAACAGGGTCGACGGAGCGCGATCGGTTGTTCAGGTAAATATGTCGAATTAAAAAACTGAGTCACAAAACCATGTACAACGTTTGGTTCGACCGTAGTACGCTACGTGAAGCCGCTTAGGCCTTAGACCTCGGTTCACAGACGACCCTGACGGCTCAATGAAAATTGGTGGCACCGACCTGACTCCACATATCAAGAAGCTTGTTAAAACTAAAAACGTTTCGCGTTAAAACATACTTGATATTTAATAGTTTTGTTTTTGTTCGCGATTATAATCTGGTATACGAACAAAGATCATTTAATACAAACAAAATGTGCGTTCGTTATTAAAAATGTGTGAAAAACGTAATTGAACGCGTGTCGGACCGCGGCAAGTTCGGTAAGTTTCAAAACGCGGAAACGAGTCGGTGACCCCTGGGTCAGGCAACGGCGACATCTCGCGCGCGAATTCTCGGCACACCGTTTACGACGACGTACACCTCCGCGCGCGCGACGTTCAGACACGTGGAGATGGACACGATCCAATAATTCAAACACGTCATGTTAGCAATATGCGTGTGGAGTTCATCTCAAATTCAAAATAATAATAACAAGTATAGGCAGTTTTCAGGCCGTAATCGGTGGTTGTTTCGTCGATATAACGTTATTATTTGTGTATTTCGTCGGCCGTGGAAAAGCGAATGCCGTTCCTGTTTTATTAAAAAATAGTTGAGATGCGCTCGAAAATTTGAAAAAATAAAAGGGGTACTCGGTCCCCCTGCGCCTCCCCCGCCCACCAGTTCAACCACCGGAGCACACGCATCGTAATCACTAATGCGTCCTCGTTGGCACGCACACACGTATTATTATGATGATGATGATGATGATTATTATTATTATTATTATTATTATTATTATTACGTGATGACGTTACGCGGTTTTTTTACCCGCGGTCTTCGTCCGCGCCAGAAACGACGACGACAACAACAACGTGTCGTCGCGCGACCGGCCGGCATATCATTGTGTACCAGAGGAGTGCGTACGTACCGGCGGCTAACCCAATTAACGGTCGTTACGAAACGGTCCCTTCGTCGGCCGTCGTTGCTCGTTAAACCCGCGGCGCGTTGTCTTTCGGTCGGCCGAAAACATTAGGTCTCCGCGGCATAACGAGTAATAAACGCCATTAAAATCCCGAGGCGATTTCTTTTTGTCCGAGTTACTTCGCTCCGCGGCACGGTCGCGGCACGCTCGTCAAAAGGTCAATAAAAAAACCGACAACGATTGTCCGACGATGATATCGTCGTCGCCGGCTATTGAGGATCCGATGATGAAATCCGTGCCGGAATCGATTTCGACGTTCTCGTCGTGCGGCGGCTGCCGTCGTAGGGACCACCGCGCCAAATTTAAAACGACGTTCTCGACGTTCCGGAGAGTCAGTGGCGTTGTTCTCCGTAACTCGGCGGCGGCATGTCCGTGAGTTTTTTCGATTTTACTCGATTTTCATAATGCGTTGAAAAATGCGCATGACCAAAAACTTAAACAATCGATTTTTCAAGCAAGTATTTCGGGAAATCGTCCGGTAGACGCAAAGCAGACGCACCAACGAGTTCATTCACGTTGCAAACGTTGAAATCAAACGTTGGCCAACGATCGAAATACCGAGATTACATCTCGTCCCGGACGCGACCCGAACGCAGATTTGTTTTGCCCGGTCTCTTTTCGTTTCGACGCGATTTTATAATCCGTGTACCTTTCTCTCTCTCTCTCGCGCGGACCGTGTTACAATGACTCCGAGACGAAACGTTGGAGACGTTTATCCCTCCATTTATTTTGTCCAAAACAATACGTCCCCCCCCCCCTTATAATTATATACAAATTTATATTGGTGTTTTTCATAAAAATCGTATTTTTCTTTTTTACGATGATTTTTTAATCAGTTTTACAAGAATACAGTGATGTGTATTTTATTTTATTTTTTTGACACGAAACAAGTATTTTTATCTCCTTTAAATTGGGCCACTCGACGCCTAAATCTAATAAACCTAAACGTCGTTTCTTATTACGTTATAACCCAACGTTTACGCATAACTCTGCTAACGTATATTATCTTTCATTATTTTCAGTACGTTTTAATCAATGCGTTTCGTTACTTTGATTAGTGTTCGATTTACCAAGATGTTAAACTGGTAGTAATATTAACAGGTTATACACGAACGGTTAGTGTATCGTGCATAATACGAGATTAATTACTTGCTATTTGTACGGTCCTGCCGACCGTTAGGGCATTACATTGTATTGGTAAACACGTCGTTGTTAAACTGGTCAACTAAATCGAACCCGAGTGCAAATAATAATCACGAGTTCGGGATGAAAACGCGACGTTTGTTTGTTTCGTCCGTCTGGTCTGTATTCGATTGCGCGAATGACGAATCGCGAGTACTGGATGGTGGGGGGGGGGGGGGGAGCACAAACTTCGTCGCGTCGGTCGAAACGCCACGGGCGAATAATTCGTGTCGAAAATTCAATCCGCCGCCGAGGTGGAACGTCCGCGACACGTGAGGAGGGGGGGAGGGGGTCGTGTTAAAAATTATCGATCATAGATCCGACGAAATCCGGGAGTACAAACTTGCCACGGATACGGTCGGAATATAAATCGATTGTTTTATCCCCCTTAGAAAATTACACCGAACACTGACGTTTTTGACGTTTAAAACGGAATAATGACGACGATTCAAACGGATATCGAATAAAATTGCGGTGATAGGGATGGGGTCATACGCGCGCATACGTTTTTTTATCGACAGCAGCAGCAGCGGCGTCGCCGGACCGAACGGAATCACGGACGACAATCGACGGTCGAGCCAACACGCTGAACGCGCGTGGACCACGATGATACGCGAGAGAGGACACGACGAACGACGTGATTATCGTTTTAATTGTTTATTATTGACGGCCCGACAGACAACACGGCGCAGACCAAGTCTTTTACTCGACGGCGGTTTTATCGTCGATTTCGTCGGCGCGCGCGCGCTCGAGCCGCCAAACAAACGTCGCCGAACAACGCGCGTGGAACGTTTATTGGGGACGGGGCAACATATTAAATACCTCGCTTTTGTATCAAATCGATTTGGAACGTAAACGTCCGATAAGCCAATGGCTAATTATGGAAAAAACATAGACGTCGGTTTTGAATCTTAAACGGTCGAGATGGATAACGTCAACCCGCCGTAATGTCTGAAAACGTCGACAAAATAGTTGTAGTAATGGATAAACGTCCATTAACTTGTAATATTGATTTGGTCGAATCGTGATATTTATATAACTGAACATATATATAATCAAACATAAATCGAGCAAAAGAATGAAAAGCTTCTTGGGCAGGCAAATGCCACTGTTGCCCCTTCACCCTCAAGTACAACACTGGACGTGCGTGCGCTACGATATTCGGTACGCGCACACGAGCAAAAGGTCGAGAAGCTTTTTATTCATTTTGCTTAATTTGTTTTTGATTATATAACGTGTTTTCCCACAATATAATCGTGCGGGACGTTCAGTCATATAAATATAAGTAATATATTGACGTTATCAATAACTATTTAGTCGACGTTTTCAAACGTGCAGACGTCAAAATCGTTCAAACGTGTAAATCGATATCGATTTTTGTCATTTAACATAAAAATCACAATCATCTATCGCTATTGGACTTAAACGTTTCAAAACGATTTCAGAGCGAAGTGTTTAATATTTTGCTCCGACAACAACAAAGTGTTTCACGGGTACGGGCACTGGGCTCGACGAAACGTAAAACGCACGTACGGACGACGACGATAGTGCACGGTGGTGTGACACGCACGCGTTCGAATTAAAAAAAAACGGGACCCCCGTCGCTGCGATCGTCGTCGGGGGGGGGGGGGGGCGGAGGAGTAGGAGTAGAACGAGAAGAGAAGAATGACCGTAAGGTCCGCGAGGAGATCGAGTCGACCGTGAAAACCGTTTTTGTTTGGTTTGTCGCGTGCGAGCGGCGGGACGAAAACGTCGCGGAAACCGCGGGACGACGTTATACATATTATGAACGGAAACAACGAAAATAGGAACGAAAGAAAAACGAGCACGAGTTGATAAATCACGGGCACGCGCGCGGACGACGGGCGGCTTGCGGTGCGACGGACGGGAAGACCATGATCGATGGGCGGCCCGTTCCCCCGGGAAGTCGGGTGAGGCGTCAGGAGTTGGGGGGGGAGACCGGTCTCGCGCGACGACGACGTGGCGGTGAAAAATCCGCGGTCGACCGCGAACCGTCGTTGACAAATATTTTCGTTGCCCGGCGCGTCGTCGTCCGTCTTCAGTGAACACGACGCGAAATGATTAAACGCCGCCGTGCCGCCGACTCGTACGAAATAACCGTTGTCGTCGTATCGAACGCGCGTCCTGTAACGAAATACGGTCCCCGTACGGGGCGTTTCGTTTTCAATGGGAAGGAAAACGTCAAGTTCTCGACTAGCAACGCGTGTTACGTACACAAAACGGAGCCCCCGGAGAACTACGACCAGTGGCGTGCTCAGGGGGAGGGGGGAGGTTAAGGGTTATACCCCCCCCCTCCATTGTCTATTTCGCTGATCTACAGAAAACAACTTATTAGTTATAAGAGCTGTTTTTAGAGTCATTACTTAATACTTTGTATTAGTTAATGGTAAAAAAGTACAAAAGCTAGGCGGTTGAAATTCCGTTTGGAATGAGCAATCTACTTTCCATGTATTTTGATTTTGTTTTTAAACATGCAATACATTTTTTTTCAATTTAATGGTGTTATGTTAATTGAACAACTTGGTATTAGCGTGTTATGATTTAAATTCATTTCGGTTATAGAACAATCTATACAAATGTACACAATTATGAGCTAGAAACGATTTTGGACAGCTTGAAACATAAACGTTTGAGTTTTTTGGTATTACCATGACAATTCATTAAAACGTATTATTACTATTTACTTATAACATCCCCCCCCCCATTAAAAATTCCTGGGCACGCCCGGAGAACTACGACGTACAACAAACAAACCGAACGGACGTTCTGTTCCAGACCGCCTTACAATCCGCTGGCAAGGATTATTTCTCGACCGCGGCCGGTTCAATCCGAATATCCGCGTAACCCAACTAAAAACATCAATCTACGGCATAATGTGGCGTTGTCTCCGGCCCGCCAAAACGTAATAACACGACGACACAACACTCGGAACAAAAGAAATGATAACCGGGCGACTTGCAATTGTTCGCCCTGCCAAACATGGTACATAAAAAATATGTATACGCATAACTCACGAGTATTGTGTCCCGCCCCCCACCTCGGGTTGACGTTTCTGCGATGGGTTCGTATCTACTTGGACCCCGTTCGAGAGATCGGCAGACGATAGACTCGGGGTGTGTGTGTGGGGAAGGGGAGAAGAATATTGTTGCGCGGGCAAATATCAAATATCAACGAAAAAAAAACGAAAAAACGGGCAGCACGAGTTGTTCGTTTCGAAATTACAGACGCGCACGTCGGAGAGATAGCCCGACCGTAATTATCGCGAACCCGCAATTTGATACCGTTTCCGCCGATACGATTATATTTATTTTCTCGTGCCGTTTTCCCGACCAGCGCCAGGCGCGCGGCTTGGTTTTAATTATACACGTCGACGGACGGGGGCGGGTGGGTAACGAAACGCAAAAAAAAAAACGCGCGCGCCAACAGGAAACAGACACGAATTCGGAATTCGTTCGACGCGAACACCGACCGGCTGGTCCGTCGATAAGAACAAGGATCGTCTTTGTTCGGTCGGCCCGGCGAACGAGGCGAGGTGGCCGTCCGTCCCGGGGGGGGCAAGAGTTTCCGAACGAGAATACGTACGCCGGGACCGCAAAACGGAAACACGGAATCGGCCAGACGTGCGGTCTCGTCTCGTCGTCGATACGCGATAATTACGTTCGTCGCGTGTTTGTCGTCCGCGGGGGCACCCGGTGTCTCTTGCGGTCTCGCCCATTAAAACAAACACGCCGTACCGCAAAGCGCACGACGACGAGGCGAAAAAACGTCCGGTCGTCGCGGTCCACACGATAATCGACCGGAAACCCCGTTGTATTGTTTGTTTTTCGTTACGGATGACGTTCAAGTGACGTTACCGGAATGGTTATTTATCCGAAATTTTTTTCCTCGCGTTAGGCGTATCGTTCTCGTGTCGGCCGCGGTACGCGAGCGTTTCTGACGAGCGATTATTTCCACGAGTGCTTATCGTTTCCGAAGCGCGCGCGCGTGAATAATAAAAAAAAACGAAATCTAATGGGCGCCCATTACGGTCGTAAAAGTTTTCGGACACGTCATTCCCGTACCGACGACGGTTTACCAAATACGATATATATATACACACGTACACTCGGTTCCTTTGTTCGGATCGCTGGGGATTATATGTACGCCGCGGACCGTTGGATTTCGCGGTCTGGAAACCAGAGGTCGGAGACACCGGTGAACGCGCGCGGAAGAAGCAATTATTAACCACGGCGTTCGTTTCTCGTCGCACGCGTCTCGGTACGCGGTCCCCCACCAACTCGTGTTTGCCGCCGGCTCCTCTATCGGTTCGGTTTTTTCGTAAATTTAGGTGCCATACGGTTTCCGCGGTGTTGTGGTCGACGTGTAAAACGAAAATATTTCGTTATGTTATGTCGTTTCTTTTATGAACAACGCGCGGAGATAGCGTGTGCATTTTTTTTTCTTGCAGAGGAACAGGGTACCACTTCTATTTTTTCAAACATTTGAGCGTGCCTTTACGGTTTCCACAACCGAGGAAATTCGAAAATAATATTTTGTCGGCGACCTTTAAATTACCTATACTTGTACTATTCGTTGAATGAAGATAAACTCCACGTTATCAGTAATTATTACTCATTGTCTTGGTTTCCACGCTGGAATTATTGGTGACCGGTGACGGACGGCAGCGATGAACTTCTCGAGTATCGCCTCCGTTTATAAAAACGTGTTGAGGACGCGACCGTTTCGTGAGCCTTCAGGATACGTCTACTATATCCACCCCACCCATCCCGCCACCATCGCCAATTCAACCATTGCGTACAAACGGCTAATTTCTGGCGGGCGCGTCCGACACGTCGGCGAGTTTCGCGTTCGTCGTCGTCGTTTACGTAACGAGCGGCGTGCGTGGAAACGTTCCTTTATCTTCTCGTGTTCGCCGAGCGTGTTGTTAATAATAATAATAATAATAATGCCTTTTTAACGAGAAAGATCTGTCCCCCCGCGAATCGCCGGCGGTCCGTAATAATCGTGAAGGTATTCGACGATATTTTATCCCGAAGGAGAATGAAAAAAACGTCGTCGTCGTCGTCGTCGTCGTTCGCCGGCGATTAGTCGTGACGCGCGTTTTTTGTGCGTGCATCTGTCCTTCGACTACGACGACGACTACGACTACGACGACGACGACGACGACAATTGACGGGGTGGCGCGCGTACAATACCGGAGGACCGCGTTAAAATAAAAATGCTTCCACTACACACGCCTTCTTTTGAAAAATCTCGCACAAATATCACACGTCTGGACGAAAACGTGTGAACGGGACACACGAGCGCGCGACCGGCACAGTCCGTTCTTCGGGGGGGTATTTTTTTTTTTTCGCGTTTTTATTACGCGTCTAATTATTACGGGAATAAGCCCGTGGCGTACCAAGATACGAGTATACAAGTGTGTGCGCACCTGCCGTAACAATAATAGTGATATACAAACACCTCCGTCGCGCACGTCCATCCGAAACCCGGCGCTTTGTTTCGTTCGTTTCGTTCGTTTCGGTGGTGGGGTCAGTTCTTTAACGCCATTGTTTACGTACTTATTATTATTATTATTATTATTGTTGTTTCGTGTTATACGGCTCGTTATTGCCATTGTGCGGAGCGCGCGCGCGCGTTTGTCGGGACCGCGGAATTGGCCGAGAACCTTTTGCCGATGCGCCCGATTTGGTTTTGCGCAAAACGACGGCATATGCCGTTTTCGTCGGCTCACTGTTTGAAAACCGCGCGGCGATATTTTCACGAAACTCATACCGCACGGATTCGTTGAAACCGTTATCCGTCGTACCGTTCTCATAAAACGTACGATACGTATACAGAATTGTAATCAAACGAGCGCGCAAAGTACCGTGTACTTGAGCAACAACAACATATTTTTGTCGGTCGTACGCCGCGGCCAACGTTTTAATCGACCCAGAACACATCCGTGTTAAAATGATAACTTCGATAGTTCGAACGATAACACGACAGCTACCTACACGTTCCATTTAAGCACTTTAAGAAACTAGTGCCTACCCGTTTGGTTTTCAATGCGTACTACACATTAAACAGACACTTCAAAAAAAGCAAAAAAAAACAAAAACTACTTTTTCGTGATTCTTATGAACAAACGGAACGTCATCGACTTGATCGACACGATGAGATATTTTCGCGCGGTTTTCAAATAAGACGGAAATGATAACGGTTGTTTTATGTGGTGATACGCCACCGGTCCGCCGCGGATCGGCGACTTGTAAAAACGGCGCGTCTTATGTTTCAACCGTGCGGCCGGCGATAGTTGGCGATAGGCGTGTAGGGGAAAAAAATCCCAATAAAAATCACTCGACGAGGATGTTGTGTTATCTGTGTGTCCTATACGCACGAATCCAATGTACACACGCGGTCCGAGGAACGCGATAACGACGGGCCACGCCAGACCGTACAGCCAATATTAATATATACGAGTATATCTAATCTAATACAATAACATAATAGACTCTAATGAAGTTTAGGGGAAGTTTCAGCGATAGCCGTTCAATGTTTGTCATAGACGGCCACTCGATAGACAAATCGATAGCGAACGACGACATCGCGACATGATCGCGTCGCGTATGTTTCATAAATATTCTGTCGTATTGTCGTGATTTGTACAGTCCCGGCCATTTATCGAGACCGAAAATACTTGTTCAATCAAGTATACGCTTTTATTTCGTTTCAAAGTATTTTCTTTTCGAACGTGCAATATTCTCTCCCTTCCCCCCCCCACCACACACCCCCGGCATAATATTAATCTGGATCCGCACCCGGACGTAAAACACATAATAATAATAATAATAATAATAATAATAATAATGACAAGTGACGCGGTTTTACGTGGGCACGCGGTATGGAAACGTGGCGGCCGTAACGCGCGGCGTCAAAAAGCGTTGTTGTCGTTTTTTGTGTTTTTTATTTCTTCCTCCACTGAATTACCGTCTCGTCGTTTTTTGGACGCGTAGGCGACCGACGAAACCGGAGCCGCCGTCGCCTTCGTCGGAGGTGGTGGTGGTGCGGGAGGGGAAGTGTTCGTCTGACGGACGTTCGCATTATCATCGCGGGGCGTCCGGCCCTTTTTTGGACCGGGGGGTCCGGAGACTGGTTTCCCGGATCGCGTTCGAAACGAAACCGGCCGTTGTTTTTTTTTTGTTTTCTTCCGTCTCTCCGTCGAGTAGTCTTGGAACGGACGCGCGCGTTTCCGGTGCCCGGGGACGCACCGAGACACCGAAGGCCCGGGCGGGTAAGATTTTTTTTTTTTAGCAAGCCTTGACCGACGCAATCACAACACAACACAACGAGCGACACGAACGACTCTCGATAACGTATAACATTCAAAAAAAAAAAAAAACTCACCCCGAATTCGAAAAAAATGCACTAAAAAGCGTGGAAAATGTTGTCGCATATCGAGAACGCAGTGTCTTGTCCATATCGCTCCCAGACCAAATAATTAAAGTCGATAAAGTTAAGAGAGAATTGGCACGCCAATCGTCGTCACAACGGCGGCGGACCGGACGACAAGTAAATCGGTTTCGCGTCAGTGGCGTATTTAGGATGGATGTCCCGAGCATCACGTTTTTGGGCGTTTTGATTGAATGATATCACTACTTGTTTTTGAAATATTCGATGTTTTATTTCACGGTTCGGAAAATAAATATTATCGGGCATTAACACCCTGTATATATACCCTATAACGAATTGCATGTTATTATTTTATAGTCATAAACATTGTAAACATTAAAAATAAACTTTAACATAACATCGATTCGAACAATTTATTTATTATTACTTTTATATAAAATATTAATATTTTAAGACATTTAAAGGGGACAAGCTTGGCAAAACATTATTATTTTTTTTACACTTATTTTTTACGATTCTCACCGTGTTTCTCAACATAAGTACAACGATCGCGAAATCTTGGCAGTTCAATTCGATTTATTTATTTCGATCTGTTTCGTGAGCTGCGTTCTTGTTTCCTTCCGTAATTGTTGTCGTCCATTCGTTGATTCTCATTATATGTCCGACCCATGTTTTCCGTTCTCGAGTAAACGTCTTCGTTTTTAACTTTCTCCGTCCAGACGATTCTCAGCGTTCTCCACCAGCGGTGTCTCAAAGATGCTTCAATCATTTTTCCTTCCGATTTCCGAAGTGCCATGACTTCATACAAAACTCTTCGTCAGAGTTTTTCCGGTCTTTGGACTGACTAACACAGCGTTCGCCGCTCCTGCAGAAAAAGCCTGTTTTTTGCTCATGTCCATCTCACCGTTTCCATCGTGTGTCATTTCACGTGCTGACTACGTGCGACACTGAACTGTTTTTCCAACTTCTCGTTTTCAGTTGGTATGTTCGAAAGGCGTTGCCGTTCTGCTGCGCATTGGTATTGTATACTCGTTACAGCCGACCATTCCTTTTTCGTTAGCACGTTGCCCAGATCTTCTTCGTTGCCAACGTCGTCCGCGGAACGAAACGTTCGGTTTCATTTCCCCAATCTCTTCATTGCCTTGATGTTTGAAATTAAATTCGACGCGAACACGGCAAGTGCGATATTCGCCGCCGAATTCATATCGAACTCGTCGTTTTAGACGGCTGTCGAGTGAAACACGACGCTGTGCGTCTCACTTTCTGTAAACGGTTTTCTATTCAAATACAATGTCTTTCCCCGGCGTTTTCGGCCACTACAACTTCCGAGCCTCGCGGACCAACACGCCCGGCCGGTTTCGACGCTGCGGCGCGCGCGCGCGTGTTAATTCTAATCGATTGCCCGTACTCGTACGAAAGGAAACGGGGAATTACGGATTGTTTGTTCATTTTTTCTCGAGTCGACCGTTAACACACGCGCGGCAATTAAAACACGTTGAAAACGATTTCGAGCGTTTCGTATTAATGTCGCGGCGTTTGACGGGGCTCGTTGAAACTCCGACGGTTTCGTGCGCCCGAACGAACGCGCTCTCGCGACTCGAACGTCGTCTCGCACTCTCACGGGCGTACGGTAAAACGAACACGAATCAAAACCGCCACGTCCGACACGAAAACGTTTGACAGACTCGTGAATTTTTTTCAAAAATTTTCCACAAAGTACGTATAAAACACGCGGTACGGCTTTTTCCGTCGAAACAATTACCGACGTTGTTATAACGGTAACGCGACGCGGACACGACCCCGGTCGATTCGACACGTCCGGCGCAACGTCCGTGAATCGTCGTACTACACACGGCGGTAGGATCGAAAAATCCCCCGGGAATTTTATTTTATTTTTTTACATGTGTATATATACAGTTAAAGCTTAGATCGCCTATGTCTCCGAGCCATAAGCGAAAACCCACGTTTCATCCACAGCAATCGTTTTTGACAAAAAGTCGTTATCGTTTCGTTTTCTATTTGGCGTTCGGTCGAAATGCGTGGAACGAATCTCGCACCATCATATTCCTGATAAGACATTCGCGCCATTTCTTGAACGCGCAAACGACGATCCGATCGAACAGTTTCGTCATTTTTGTTTTTTTTGGGGTTTTTTGAAGTCGGCCACTCCGCTCTTCAAGTGAGTAGTGACCATTTTTGAAACGTTCAAACCATTCATAAACGACTGTTTTCTGTAACGCTTCGTCGCCACAAACCGTTTTCAAACATTCGAAGCGTTTCTGCACTAGTTTTGCCTAACCAAAATTCAATGTTGGCCGGTCGTTGGAACTGTGACATTTTGATTTAAACGCGTAAACTCTGTTGTTCCGTGTGCACACGATTACGACAAACGCGAGACTAACGTAGGTTTAACGACTCCATCCTACAGACAGCGAATCACGTCAACTTTCAATTGCAATAACCGTGTATTTTATTATCGAAATGAAGAAGTGTTTCGTAGAGTAGAAAAACAGAAAGAAGCTTCCCGTACGGCACGACAACAACGCACCTGGATGAATAACAGAAGGATCCGTAGAAGGAAAGAACAGTCGAGGAAGGCCACCGCCATAATTCACCGGTCGGGTAGTTAGGGACATGGGACGCGGAACATATTACGATTCGAAAAGGAGAGCAGAGAAGCTGGAATAATGGAGGAACGCTGCCAACCGGCCCCCCAGACAACAACAAAATCGGATATTTGATAAGGCAAATATATATATTAATAATTTTTTTTTTCTACAAACGAATTCCGGTGACTTCTCGATCGTACTACGTGGTACGCGACGAGTTCGCGGATCAACCGAAACGCCGTCGCGAACGTCACGGCGGCCGGTTTGCGATTTGTCCGCGTGTAATATCATGACGCCCGCCGTACATTCAAACAACACCGGCACGGCCCGATATCGATTTATTCGTTGCCGTTTCCCGACGATTAATCATTTCGTCGTCTCCCCCCTCCTCTTGTGCACCTGATCGACGCGCGAACACCGCGGCTACCGCGCTCGGGACGACCGAACGCATATCGTTACCGACTTAAGGGACGCGTACGGTAATCCTCTACGCGGGCGTCCGAACACGGAGACCCCGTCAATCTGCAAATACCGCGTCTGGTCGGCGGCCACAACGCGATTTCGCGTTTTCGGCGGGGACGACAGACAATTGAATTCGGTTCGCGTTTCGTACCGGTGCCGTAGTAGCCAGGATTTTTCGCTGGGCAACCCCAACAAAATTTATAAAACGTTAGCGTTGATACGGTTTATTGTTCGTTGACGTACTTAGAACACAAGCAAACAAACAAACAAAATATATATATTTATACGCACACATTCGTACACACACTTCTTGGCGGGGTGACCCGATGACGTCAGTTTATTGAAATTTTTCTCCTGCCATTAGAACCCGAGTTTTTATTCGTGGAATGTCGATAATAAACGTAAACATAAATACACCATGATGTCACACCGTTTTCGTTCGTTTTCGCCCGACGTGGCCATGACGAAAACAGCGGTGATGAGAACCAACAAAATACGGACGGATGATAAACGTGATGAAATTGCATTGTTATCTTTTATCGCTCGTCGCACAAACATTTACAGTTCACGTTAAAATCCGTGAAACTACGCCACTGTTTCGCACGTACATAGGATCTTCTATCTTACCGAAAATGCAAAACACATAACACGTTTGTATTTAACGCGTTTGGCCGATACGGTTTGGATTCGTTGAAAAAGCGCGGGACTACTACTTGCCAGGAGCGTTTGTTCGTTTAGAACGTTATTGGCCGCCCGCGTTCGGTCGCCGTGCCGAAGTCGCATTTCGGAAAACGGAACACGAACAAGAGGCGTATTTTTTTTTTTTGTCATTCACTCGACGATCAAATATTCGCGGGACGAAGTGCGCCGCAGACGGCCAATCGAGTTGTTTGGACACACTTGACGGCCTTTGCGCGAAACGACCCTTCTCTTTCTTTTTTTCTTTTTTTTTTGAAAAAAAGCTAGTAAAAAACGAACGACGCCGGGTTTTCGGCGGATCGTTTTCCAGTCGATAACTCGCCGAAAGTGCCGGCGTTAGAGGAGGACGGGAGAAAAACGACGACGGCACGAGTATTGTCCGGAACGATATAATAATGACGGTTGAAAGTTGTTCTCCAATAACCATTAAGGCAGAGCGTGTAATGGCGATCCGAAGCACATAAAAAACAAACAAAAAAAACCGAAAACGCCTCGGCTGTTTAATCCAGTTCGGGAAACCGTGCCGCGGCGGATCCGACGGCCAGAAACCGATCGTCGTGGTACGAGAAATACACGCGCTTTCCATTTCCGCTGGCGTCTCGTCGACCAGCTAACGAGACGCGATCCGGACCAGGACTCTGCCGTGTCGGTTTTCAAATCCGCCGGATTCCTTCGGCCGTCACGATATTTTCAGAAGAAAAACTTAACAGCCTATACATCGGTCACCCACCACACCGGGCCGCGGTTTAATCGGTCCGCGACGTCCCTCGACCGGAACCGCAAGACGTCTGCGCGGCCTCGTCGTCCGCATTAAATCCTTGCACACGGATGCAAAACGCCGACGCTGAACGACAAACGAACTGCGTTAAAGTAGACAATTGTGTAAGGCTATTTTAGTTACGTTTTACAGTAAAAAATATTTATCCTAGATATTTAACCACAAAACGCCATGGACGTCTCAAATAAATGAGCGTCAGATTTATTGCCAAACGTTTTTAAACTCTTAGACCCATTTTGGAAATTTTTACGAATTTTTTTTTTTGCTTGTCGATCGTTTATCAGTTGTTCACGACGAAAAATAAAAAAACATACATATTAAAAACAGTCGCAGTAAACTCGCAACGACCGTACTCACAGACAACGATTCATGGTAAAACTGAATGTGAACATCAACGAAACGTAATAATTAACGTATAATATTACGGAATCACGGAAAATACAACATCTTCTTTAATTGTTACCTTCATCCATAATTGATGTGTACTGTATAGTAATCTTTAAAAACAAAACGTATTATTTAAAAATGCAATCGCGACCCACGGTTCGGGAACCTGTGCGCCATGATATCCGATGAAATATTACGTCGTTTAGCGGACTACGGAAGCGTCGTCTGGATTTTACGGGTTATACGATTTATTTATGTGTACATATTTTGGACCGTCCCGCGTGGCCAGAATCTGGTCCGAGGGTGATGGGGGCGCGGAAAATAGTCGATTCCTAGGGGAGAGAGAGGCGTGTTGTCACGCGGACAGGATAGGAAAATTCCAGAGTTCGCATAAAAAAAAACGGGGCTTACAGAATTTCGCGTAGTGATGGGTCACCCGGAGAGTGTTTGCGAAAACGATTCGCGCAAAAAAAAAACCGTCGTCCGCGTGTGCGTCCAGCGTCTCGCGTGCCCCGTTGGCGGCGATCGCGTGTCCGTCGGCAATAACCCGATAGATACGTCGGCCAAACGGTAACAACGCCGCCGACCGGATATACACGGTTTTTAATATTTATTTTATTATTTTTTTTTTTTGTTAGTTTTATCGTTATCGGTTATTACCGTTATCGCCGTTATTATTATACCCGGTCCCGTACGCACGACGTACGCGCGTCGTATTCACGTATAAACATCGTGGAGTCGTGACGCCGATAAATTCGTCGGGTTCGCCCGGGCCGGACGCGAACTCAAACAAAACGGAGCGGCGACGCGGGCCAACAGTCAATATTTATCTCGCCGCTCTCTCTCTCGCCCGACCGACGTGATGTTTTCGTATGCCCGTACGCGAACACTCGAAAAACGCCGCTTGACGAAACCCCGTTTCGAGTGCACGACCGCGTACCTGTGCCGTGTACACACGTTGTACACATAATAAAACACGACGGAGCCTTAAAAAAAAACAAAAAAAAATGAAGAAAAAGAAAAAAACCCGTACGGCGAAACCAAAAACAAACAGAAAAACGCGATCGATCCGTACGAACATAACAACAACGTGTTAGGTTAGGTACGGTTTCCTGATGTCGCCTGGTTACCTAGGTGCGACAGACAGGATACCGAGACCAACGTTTACGAAACTCCAAAAACTTCAGTCCACGTTACATTTCGTATCGTCACAGTTTTCTCGCCGTGAAGACGTATTTTGTGTTTTATTATTTGTTTAGTTTCAATACGAGTATCACTAATACAATAACTAATAATAATACGATTTTTCTAATTGTGTGTTGGCGATATCAATCCGAATCTCCTCCTTGTGAATTGTATCTTTATATTTCGGACGGGCGAGGTAGTGAATGACTATGTTTTTTTTGAATTATTTCGATAAATTTCTCTTCTTCTTCGGCAGGCGACCGGTCGCGATACGCTGCTTTTATCGACCGGTGCTGTCGCGCCGAAACATGTCGGTCGCGTTTGGCGAACCAGTCAATAGTGGTATTAGAGACCGTACCTCAAACGTTCGGCACAGGACACGAAGAGACGGAGTGGTAACTGACACCGGTCGCGACGGTTCGAACAACAATAATGACAAATCCAATCGCGCCCGAGAAATGGACACCTAACCCGTGCGCCGCGTATTGTGGATGGGAGGGAGAGGGGGTTTGAACGTATTCCGAAGCGTGAAAAGTATGGACAGACAAACGTCTCGAAAAACAGCCGTTGATCCCGTCGAGACTCGGTGTTTGTTCAACGTGAACCGTTCGGGAAGTCCGCGTCGTCGTCGTCGTCAATTCCACACGCCGACGAACCACCGACCCCGCGACAGGAGCACGTCGTTCGGACGGGAACGACACGACCGAGACGCGCTCCGCTTTCGGCCGTCCCGCGGCCACCAACACATCGATGATCGTGACTGTTATTGACTCGGTCGACCGTGCCGGACGTCACGTTTGATAATGGCGTTGGTTGGGGTGAACGAGAGAGAGTACAAAACGATTGTTTTAGTGTTTTCGTCGCCGGACGAAAAAGAAGACACCGTGCGTGCGTGCGTGTGTATACATATATGTATTTTTAAATGTGTTTTTTTTTCGTTCTGCCGACCCGCGCTGGGTTCGCCGATCGTACACGGAACGATAGACAGGAAAAACACGCCGGCGTACGACGGGGCTAACGGACCGTGAGCGAAACGCCGTGTCGCGTTATGCGCGCGATGCGTTTGAAAACGACGAAAAAACCGTCCCACCCCCCCAACCACCGCCGCAGTCGTAACGCGTCCTCCGGAGGGGAGTAGAGACGTTTAAAAAAAACAAAAAACCCGAACGTTAAAAGAACCGACACTGGACGTCGTCTCCGTGAAAACACCACGTTTTCGACTTCGGCGAAGAAGAACGCGACGGCGTGTCACTCGTTTCGAAAGAGAAACGTCCGAACGTCCTCTCGTGTGCAGAGGGGGGTTTCGGGGGTCAACCCTCCCCCCCCCCGCCACGAAATTTAGGATGACGTAAGTAAAATACGTACGCACGGTTTTGAATTAATTTCACATGAATGTAAAAAATACGACCGATGAACCGATTATTATTATTTGCGTTTATTGTTTGAACGCTTTATTCGCTTTACGTGCAACATACGTTTAGTCCACGTTACGGATAGGTTAGGTGACTATGCATTTATTTAAAATCGTTATATGTCGTTCATTTTGAATGTTCTTTAAACCGAAAAATACAATCGCCGTATTCATCGAACACCGATCCTTGCGAATCGTCGTCCGCGAGTAGTTTACCAACAAGAAAACATCACAATCAACTGGAAATTATTTATCCGTTCATTTTATAATATCGAAATTCTACCGGAATGAGTGTTCCGCTGGTTACAGTCATACCTCGTTTCAGGATAGCAAATAGCATCCAGTCGGTGCTTTAGATAGGTCGTTTTATCATTTCGTTATTTCGAAACTGATGGTTATAGGAAACGCGAAACATTCGCCAAAAAATCGATACGTGACTTGATATTATGTTTAGGGAAAACAGATGTTCGAATTTCAGACGGCACGTTAGTTCGACTATATTCGAAAAAATGCTTAACAACCGTTGTTCGTCAATGAAAACTTTCGGATTCGGACGAACGCGATCGATATCTCGTTCAAAACCGCCGTGGCGCAGTCGCCTTCGACACAATTCCACACACGCGGCAAAACGCGGCTAACCTGACCTGACCTCAGACGAAGCTCCGGAGACCGAACGGCGACCGTTAGCGATCGACGACGAACGCCGCGGCGGCGTCATATTAAATCGTTGTCGACGGCCAACGCCGTTCCGAGCGTGAGATTTACGTTTTGTGTACGCCGACGACGGGACAAACTGGTTTTCGTTTCTCGTGCGGCGCGCACCGTCCGGAATGATAAATAATTTATTATGGATATTTCTAATCGACCGAACGAATTAACCCGGGCGGGGTGGGGGGGAAATTAAAAAAAAAGACATCGGATAACGTACAAAATTCTTTGCCCACCTCCTCCGCTCGACGTCCACTGACGATTACAGCATATATATATACATGTGTGTGTACGCGTCGTCTAACTAAATCCCGGGTATACATTAAATAGCTATTAATTCGAAAACAGATTACAAGATCCAGATATTACCGTACGTAATACGCCCGACCCGGCCGCGTACAAAACCGGGCGCGTCCGACGTCAGGTCGTGTCGGTCGCTTTTTTATCGCCGCGAACACGTCGTCGGTAGGTAAACGGACACTCGTCAAACGCTCGTTCCGCTTCCCGACTGCAGGACGACGGACCGAGATGCGCCAACGGAAGAATTAATTTTTTTTTTTGTTACCCTTTTTTGGGAAAACGTTTAAAGACGTGTTTGCGAAATTGTCCGCGTCGCAATCGCACCATTCTCCTCGAGCCGACTGCCGCATAACGATTAACGTTTTTATGCGCGGTGATCTGAGAATAAGGTTAGGTTAGCCCTCGCTACGAATCGATCGGGCGATCGCCGCGAACGAAAACGGCGGTACACGAACGGTTTCAACGTTGTTTTTTTTTCCCCCGTTCCGTTTCGTTCTGTCGCCGTTTCCCGGGCCGGACGATTTACGACGCGTTTTCGCTTTTTCTTCTTCTTCTTCTTCTTTCCGTCTTTTGACCGTACCGATAAACGCGGCGCAGTCGTAATACCCGCACACACGCACACACAATAGAACTGGTTGTGCCGCGTCTCGGGACCGAGGAGATGACGACCGAAGATACGACTGCTATCGATTGTCGGGCGCACACAGTTATTATCGGCGAGGGGTTCTTGTGTGCCCCGAGGTCCGCCGCGCACGAATGCAATTATCCGCGCCGTGTCGTTACAAATTAAATATGACGACGACAAGACTCGACGGTTTTCCTTTTCAGTCGTCTGGGCGTTTTCTTCGTCACCGAAACGCGCGTTCGTCGCGTGATGTTCTACTAATATATCCACAGAAATCGTTGGCAAATGTCGGCTAACACCCGGCACATAACGTTTTAGATTTGAACGGCGATGACTTGGTTCGTGTGCGAAACGTTTCCGACCGTCATCATCAAACAACATCATTTCGTACGGCGTTATAATAACGACGTTCCGATAGCCGGCCGCGGTAAGAAAGCCAAAAACTTTAATCAACAACGGACCGTAAATAACGCGCTCTGAAAATACGTTTTCGTGCGTTCCGTAGCCGCCGCGTCATGGACACCCGAAATTCATCAGCTCAGCATGTGAGGCGGGTGACGTCGAACAACAATAATAAACGGTCCTCCGGCCGTACGGTCTTGTCGCAAGTCGTATCCGCGAAAAACGGGAAAGACCTAACACGACGTCACCCTCCGGTGGGGTCGAAAACATATGGTCGAAAAGGAAAAAGAAAAAAATCCGGTCGGGTAGCACCCCAGGTACGATCTGTACACTATATTCGAGTATACCGTTTTCGTTTCAAAGGCCGGTGGGGGAGGGGGAGGAGAGGATGCCGTTAAAAAAATGGTTCGCTTCTCCGGACGGGCGGCGGCTTTACGAAAAAGGTTGAGAACCACCGGTTTTTTATTACCGAGACATGAATCCCCCGGCGTGCACGTGCTCTCGAAAACAATGCGTTTCCGCGCGCCGAAAATGGGAAAACGGAAGACGGCGGTTCCTCTCGTCGGACCGTGCCGACCCCCGCCGGATTATGGACGTCGTTTATCGGACTCCGGCCGGACACGTACCGTTTGTTTTTTCGTCGAAGGCGTCCGCGTTTAATTAATGCGGTTTTCCGTCGTTCGCGAGATACAATCGAAATACGTTCGCGAACAATACGTTCGACAGCACGACGTTCACACCGTGACTACGTGACTTCGTCGGCTATTATTCCGTTTGTCGTACTGAATCCTTCGACCGGGGCCCCGCGCGTCATGACGAACCAACAAACAAAAAAACAAACCACCATATCTATTGAGATGCGAAAACAGTGAATCAGACGTCGTTGAATTGTTTTAAACGTACGCGACGTTTCATTTCGTTATTCCCGCGCACAATCGTAAATAGATAGCACGTCGTTGATACATACATATATATACAAATTTTAATTGAAATTTTAACCAAAAGTTATTATATTTCGACAATTACAAGCGTACCTGACTTAAAATTAAGACAACGCGAGACAAAAACCAAAACAAAAACGAACGAAACGGAGCAAAACCACACGCGGTAATAAGAACGGAACAATGTATGAACGGACAAAGTTTAAATGCACAAGCCTGTGCTCAGAATAAAGTTTATAAGCGTTCAGGCATTTCGTGCCATACGTCTTTAACAATTCAAATAATGGCGATGGCTAGGCAGTGTGTTATCATAATAGATGAGGGAAGTCGCGTCTAATTAGAGGATAGTCGGGGGGGGAGTGCTCGTTGATCCCTAGACTGAAGGCGCGAGCGGGTATTAAAGTCGTGTCCCGTACGGAGTCCGTAGTGTATTGGACGGTTGGGTTCCTGCGAATATTTAAACGTGAAAACGCGGTTACCGTTCGGGATGGAAAGGTTGTAACCGTCCGGACGGCGAGGCATATTCCGGGGTGGGCTGCTCGGCCCGCAGTCCCGAATATCCGTAAACGGCATCACGCCACAAGGGGAAACACGCTACCCAGCCGAACGTCGTCGATACGACGTCGAGGTGTTGCCGCCGGTGCGTGACAATCAAGAAGACGACGCGACGCCAGACGGCGAACATTTATTCACGTCAAACGATAACGTCCGGAAACGTTGCCGTTGATTTTCCTGTTCGCCGGCAATCGATTTTGATAACATCCGACGGTATCGGTCTGCTAGACGGACGAGCGTCGTAGATGAGTAGTGTTTTTTTTTTTATTATCATTTTTTTACTTCGCAGACAACCCAAGCCGTACGACGGACGTATCGGGAAAATTAGCCGCTGTCACGTGTCGTTGTCGACGATGATGAATTTCGACGGGTCGTAAAAATCCAATTGAATTCCGAAACGTGACCGCCAAAACAGCCAAGTCTATCGAGATCGTATCTTGACACCGGTCCGGACGACGCGACGTCGGTGGAAATAAATTGATTTCCAGTGTCGTCGGACGACCGTTTGTTTTGAACACGATGTGTTTTCGGTGTTGACGTGGTTCCGTTCTACCCGGACGGGTACGACGATAACGAGTACGAACCGCCGGGGCCGGGCACAACGTCGTCGAAACCGTAATAACAAGTATACCGAACGGCAAGACGGTCGAAATAATTAACAACAATTCGAAAACTGTTCAAACGTTCACGGGATGTGTCCCGATTATTATTATTATCAGACAGTTTTACCCGCCGTACGATAACAACGGCAATTATTTAAAAACTCGTCGTACCCGAAATGGCATTGTAACCGCGACGGGACAGACGAGTCGTCGTAGTATTCCGCTCAGTCGTCCCGGAAGTCCACGTTACAACAGTTCGCGGGTCCGAAAAACCGAGGGGACACCGGGACACCGGTCGTCGTCGTCGGCCATGTTGCCGGATCCGGTTGGCGGCCGCGCGGAAGGACTTGTGAAGCAGGTGACGCGCGACACGGGAATCGGCCGACTCTCCGGCCTCCACGTCCACCGCCCCGTGCATACCTGGGTCGCAGGGACCGGCGCGTAGAGGTGTGCCGGACAGCACGGTTAGGTTAGGTGATAACGGCCCGCGGACGGAACGAGATATAAGAACACGTCTTCTTGTTTTGTGGCCGCCGACTCTCGCGTCGCGAACAGACGCGGGTCTATGGGTTCTTCTACTCGTCGTCGCCGGTCTTATTTTTCTTTTGGAGAACGATCGTTATTATCCGCTCGATAATAATACGGTGCTGTCGACGGTCGCCGCCGTTTACCTCGGACGTCCGACACGAACCGTTCATTATAATACTCGATTACACGCGCGCGCAACTAGATTTCGTTTCGATTCCCTCGCTACACGTTTTAACTGCGACGTGAACGATTACGGCCGTTAAAAAAAAGCGTGTACGTACAACGCGCGCGGCCTTGTTTATACTACGCCACACACACACACGCACTTGTACACGATTGCGTCGTGAGCATTAATTTGTTTTCTTTTTCCATACGGATTAGTGTTTGGACAACACTTACGCGCACCTCCCTCTCCTCTCTCCGGCTCTGTCTCTGGCACTGTCTATCTCGTCACTATGTAACGCGCGCGCGCGCGACAACAGGTGTCCTACTTTTGTCGGTCCATTCGGTGTTTTGATGTCTTATCATAATCACCACTCTGCGCCACGACGATTAGTGTACTCACGATTATTATTTTTGGTTTTTTTTTTTTTGTCCGTTTTAAAGACCGGTCGTCGTCGATTTCCTACGAGCTTTTGGAGTTTGTGAAAACGACCCCTTTCGTCGGTGGTTAGGTGAGCTGATCGCGTCCGTATCGTTTTGTCGGCCTACCCGGGGTATACACTCGGCATACTTCAAAAACGAACAACTATCGACAACGTTTCCAATTTCTTTTTCGGCGTGGCCCATACGGAAAAGAAAAATATCCGTACCGAACGGAGAAACCCATGACGATAACGTAGTCAATAATAACGCGCGCCGTAGCCATTCCAGACCGGGTAAAATATGGATATCCGTTACGTAAATTATTACGCAAAACAACGTGCAAACGATAAAAGGGCTCGTCGTCGACACCATGATATACAATGATTATTATGAACGACTACCGGCGTGTTCAACGGGTTCGAGTCCGTTCGCTAAGTCTAAGTCTATTTCTTTTTTATCAACCTCTAGAGACGGTATCTTCATATACAGTTCATATTTTTCGATTATCATTACAACGACAATACTGGCATTGGTAAAATTGCACAGCGAACTTTTCAAATGACCGAACAGTGACGAAAGTCTCGTTGTACGCGTGATAACTGATTTGTTAATGTTGGCCGAGTTAAAAAAAAAAATAAAATGCACCCCGATCCCGGTCGAAAAGTACCATTGAAGTACGATCGGTCGCGTCCCCTAAATGCCCCTAAATAAGTGGTCGGGAATCGCGGTGGCGTAGCTAGGGGGTTGTGACCACTCTCCCGCCACCGAAAATCGTTGCTAAATAGTCGAACGACATCGAATATAGACGAATAGAATAGTTGACTATCGGATGATTATCGAATATGATTACCATGACGCGTCAAAAACAGAACTCCTTGATCTCCTAACGTGTTTCCAGTGCGTTTTCGAATTTCGACAGCGTTCCACATTTGTACACCGAACGCGGAACAACGAATTCAACGTGTCACATCGTATTTAACGTTCCTGGGCTCCGCCGGGAAAATGATTGCGGACACGCCGCCGGATAGCTGGAGAGCAGTGTGTCCGTACACCATCCGTGCGAAAGACCCGACCGGTGTAAACGGTGGCGTCCCCGTGTGCGCGGAAAGGGGATCGGTGAAGAGACGGACTCTCAAAGTTCGGTCTTGCGACGGCCGTCCCGAAACGAACGCGGTCTCGTGACCCGGCCGACGTTCGTTAAGGACCGCGGCGTGTGAGAACTACGCGCACGACCAGCACGTGTACGGCTGGGGCGGTGGGGGACGAAACGAGACGAAAGACAAAGAGCGATGGTCGTGATGCCCCGCTGACCTTGGGCGCCGCGTGAAATACGTACAGGTATCGTCTAATAATAACAGGGAGAGACGACGGATATCGACGCGTTCTAAAAAAACAAAAACCAGCGTGTTGTTCGGAGACCGAGAAAAAAATAAACACAATAAAATAGTACGCGAACCGTCGAAAAAACGTCCCGCTCCGGTCATGACCGTCTTCTCGTGCTTTCGTTGTCGATCGCTTGCACGGGCCGAGACGACGGCCCGGTACGCCACGCCGACGGTAATAACTCTCGCGACGACCGTAACTCGTACGTGCGCGTACGTCCGCCCGACGCCATACGGTTTCGACACGTCGCGGTACCGTTACGTTATTGAAACTCGTGTAAACACGCGCGCGCGCGCATTCGTCCGGAAAACGTGCGACCGCGCGGTTGTGTAAAAACGAAACGCGAGCGGGACGACTTAAAACAGATCATGACCGGATCGGAAGCTTCGACGCGCGCGGGGGCCGTTATTAAACCGCGACGTCGGATAACGACCGGCACCCGGGCAGCATTTCAAACATACCGCACCGCCATTTTTTTTTTTGCTGAACCCGACGATTTTCATTGGTCTGTTACAGGGGTTCCCAAAACTATACCTTGATCAACGTGTTTATTTATTTTTCGATGTATATTTTACCCAACTCAGTTACAATGAAATATCAAAACAAATTTTAACGAGAAGGATGTGTCTGATGGGTCTTCGTCAATTTATTAACGTTCGGCTCTATTTGTGCGAGGAACATTATTTTTTTTTTTATTAAAAGCCATCCCAAATCGAGCTTGCAGAACCTATTGCCCACTTGGACTGTAATATCGCCCACTTTGGTCACCACTGGCCTATCAAACAAATATTTCCGTATTCATATGATTTTAGAATATCTTACTTTTAAAACTTCATTACATTAACATTTCTGTAATAAGTAGGTATCGTGTGATAAATGGATTTGCAGAGTTGCGTTATTTTTAATTTAAAAACTGATTAGAACGTGTAGGTGCGCAAAACAGTATTAGATTTAATAATACCACCCGATACTGATGTTGAACATCGTTCGGAGTACGAAGGCTTACAGAAAAGATCTGTTGTTTCGGGAAACGGCGTTGAACCATCGCGAATTTAACGCGCTTACGAACGAATCAAAAACATGATGTTTGATCGACTAACGAACCGATTTATGTAGACGCGCACTGCAAGAGGTGCAAGACCGTTTCGAATCGTCGGGCAAACGGACGACGGAAACACTTCGCTTGGTACGTGCTGCAATCGCGCATTTTTTTTCAAACGTCGAACCGACCAATTGACTGACGCACAAGGTGTTCCTGTTATTGTCGGACGTATTATTACAATAATCACGCAAAAAACCACGTCTCGTCTGTTATCGCGATAAGACCATACGAATGTCGGAAGGCGCCGGATTTGTAATAGGCCAAACAAAAACCGTCGACTTTGTTGTCGGGTCAAAATGTTCGACGGTCGGACGCTGTACGACCGAAAGGTTATCATTAAAAATACAACCGTTTTCGGGCGAACGACTTCGAGCAAACGAAAACATACGGTCCCGTCATTTGGAAATGAATAAAACGAACGATTTCGGTCCACAAGCGATACGATCACGGACTTTTTTTTTTTATCAACATTAGACTTACTTGCCGCGAGCCGGTCGTCGGCGTACAGCTCGTCAATACGAGTACGTTCTGTCGTTTAGCCCACCTCCGTTCAGCAACTTGTAATCGTATCGTTGTAGCTACCCGAGAGAACAAGAACCCCCCCCCCCCCCGACCATTGCGTTACCGTGAAATCATACCGTCCACTCAACGAGTCCCGAATGAACGCGTCACGCCTCGCACATCGTTTCCGCCGAACCGATATTTATATACTTAAGGATCTTCGTAAAACACGTTAAAAAATCGTTATTTTTTACCGGTCGGCGCAACAGAGTAATAAATCGTACGTTTTTTATTTTTTATTTTTACACTTCTATATAAATCAAAATTAATAACCGTAAGAGAACAAACAACAAGTATCATATCATATTATTTTTTTTTTTTTTTTTTGTTTTTTTTTTCGTAGTGAACTCCACACTAACGAGTCGTATATAATTTTTGGCAATCTAGTCGTACGATAATAACAATAATAAACACCCGACAAGGTGGTTCATCACTACAACTGGTTAGGTCCGACGTGATAAACTCGTATAGTTTAATCATCCGATCTCGCGTGTTCGGATTATAGTCGATGACGAATCGGTGTAGGAAAACGAGCGGAAAACACGGACAAGAGTACACGGTAGGTCTCACTAAAAACGTCTGGTAGGTAATTTATTCGTTCGAAATGCCATACGTTTTTCATTTTCGAGATTTATCTTTGTAGAATTTCGTGTTTTCAAGAACGTTATTGAAATGTTGATATATGTGAAATATTTTGGGGGGAAAAAAAAAAAAATTCAATCTTAAAATCGAACGCTCCGGCGAATCGTTTGCTCGCGGATTGTTAATGACGCGGAAACAGCGACGCGCCCAGTATTTTTTTTTTTCCTCGGGGGGAGAACGTGGTCCTAGAATAATATGAAAACCCGATTAGAGACAATAAAGACAGCGTTTACCTTTTATAATCGAAATAAAAATGTACAGCTCAAACCCCCCCCATACCCTTCTGACATTGAAAACGACAAAACAAAAGAGACCACAGAATCGATCGTGAAAAATCTAATCGACGTATGCCCGTGGCCGACAATCGAAAACTACCTTACACAATTTTCCACTTAACGAAATACTCGACGGGGGGGGGGGGGCCCGACCGTTGGTTAGCGACGTTACCCCGTTTCGTGTCGTCCGAAGGGTCGACGATCATCGCGAGTGATCCGTTATCGGAGACGCTAAAACTGTTACGCGCCGCGTAATTGACGGGTTCGGCCGGTATAAGAACGTTAATTTCGAAAACAAAAAAAAAAACACGGACACGACGGTGTGTACTCAGAAGGCGGAACGTGTCGCCGGGACGAACGCCCGAACCGGCCCCGGCTGACGGTGCCGATCAACAGCGCACCGGTCGTATGTAATCATACCGCGCGACGACACGGCGTGTGTGAGAACGTGCGTTTTTTTGTTTTTGTTTTTTATCTCTTTTCTCTCCGTTTCCCGGCGGCTCTCGGCCCGGACACGAGATTGTGTTTCCGACGGCATTCTACCGGGCACGTACACCGGCGCGTTTTCGCCATCGAGACGTTCGATTTCCGCTTTTGCACTGCACACGGCAGTTTTTTTAACGCGCGCCGCGGCGTAGTTAATACCAATCGGTTCTGATTTACTTCTCGACGATGACGGATTTCGGGAAGTAGGAGGGGGGGGGGGGTTGCTTGGCAACTGAAGCGCCGTCCACCGTTCGGCGTGTTGAGCGTTTTTTATCCGTACACTATTATTACCGAACGCGTCGGTTGCGGTCTCGGCTGACTGACTGACTGACTGACGACGTTTACGATTATCCCTTGTGTACAATCGTGCTTTCTGCGTTTAGATGTGCAAGCCGTAACGTCTCGCCGTTCGTGTCGTTACGTTGTTATCTGTGTCGAAATCAAACAAAAACAATGTTTACAACGCTCAACAGCTGATGAATGAACCGTCGACGGAAAACGTTATTCAGTTTGAAGTCTCTAAGTCTGAAGATTCCGATTTCATTGCTCCGAAGTTGTACACAACAAGTATTGTAAGGAGCGTTATTAGTAAAATAGCACCCACCATAAAAAAAAAATCCTAGATCCGCCGCTGCTTCTCGGTGTTTCCGGATTTTCGTCCTCTAGCCGTCGTATCGTCCGCAACGAAAAGAAGCGGCAACACGCGCCGTCGCTTTTAATGTCGTCGCGGTCAATCGGTATGGCTCGCGTCCCATAAGAACGCCGCCGGCGGCTTCACACGTGGTTCGATGTATTGCAGTAAAATTGTGTAAAACAATTGAGCATATTCCGGCGTGCTCGTCTATTATTTTTTATTATTAATTATGACAATTATGATCTATCAAATATCGATCCATTTGGTATTCGCTTCGAATAAAGGCCTGCTCACAAAGCAAAGAATGGAAGGGGATGTGGATCTTTTTTTTCAATTAAAACATCCGGATTGATCGTAATTAATTTGAGCCATACACTTCTAATACCGATAATGGGGAGGTGGCGGAGGTTGAACTCCATGATCGAGAGGGCGAGGCCGTTAGCTGGCCATTGAGTTTGAGTTCGCCCCATCCTCCCCTCAAGACTTTCACCTAACCGCCACCGGTTCGGTGACATATACGGAGGAATAACGTTTCTATAAAATATATTTTGAACTCGTGTAATAATGTTCGAAGATTAAAACACTAAACATACGTTCAACGTGTTTGTACCAAACATTAATCGCAAACGAGTTACGCTGTTGAAAACAAATTTAGAATTCACGCGGTTTCGAATCGTATCCCAGCTGAAAAATTCGACATTGATCTCTTGTACGACAAACACGTAAATACGTGTAGTAGTCAACAGACGATTGTCAATAACACACAACGGCGCATTTATGCGCGGACAACTTCTTTGAAGTATTTGCAATTTCGATAAACGTCATAATGTCGCGTGCGTGTGCGAGCGGCGTAAATAAAATCGTCCGGACAAACGGTCGACGACTGTAATAAGCACGACCGCCGGAGTGCGATATAATAATAATGAAATTCATACAAATATCTGAGATCGATATTGATACGAAAAACAAAACGACAAACTCACTGAAATAAAAGTCAAATTTTTCCAATCCGGTAATAAACGTTACTACGGACCGAACAAGTTGTTGAAGACGAGAAGGATGTCGAAAGACCTCAAGTTGTATCGCACTCTCGTCCGTCCAGTGGTAACGTACGGATGTGAACCGCGGACAAAGCAAAACAAACTGTTGGTTTTCGAAAGAAAAATATTGAGAAGGATCTTTGGACCGCGTATAGATGAAATCACAGGGGGGAGAGGGGGAATGGAGAATTCGAAATTAACGAAGAGTCTAAACAGTTGCACCAAACGCCTGACATAATTAAGGAGATTCCAACGGGCAGGACACGCACGGAGAAAAGCGGGAACTTTGGTACGAACGGTTCGTTGTGGGCCTCTGCGACGAAACGAGACCCGTTGGGACGATCACGACTAAGTCGGGAAAGACGTCACAAATGGTGGATCCAAATGCTGATTGATACGGTCCGTGTTTGAACGTACGACTATCTCAACGGTCGGCTACTACAAAATAATAGAATGGAATAATCATTTGTGTCTCGGACCGGCGAATTCGTGAAACCCGAACGGCTTCAAAACGTAGAAACACGCACACACGTTGATTTATCGCGATCGTACGTGTACGCTTTGTGTGCTGAACAGCTTTGAAATCGCAACACCCCCGGAGAGAGTAAACCGACGAAACGAAATTAACGTTTGCGACGCGTTCCCCGACTTTGCCCGCACGTTTCGCACGCTGTATTTGCCGAAACGACTCGATCATCGGGACTTTAAACACGAATACGAGGTTGTGTGTTCGCGTGAAAGTGATGGACTTCTCGTCCGTCGCAAAACGTGTTGGACTGGCGTTCACGCGACCGATCGAAATTAGTTACCGCCCGAGGTCTCGGATGGAATTCGCGCGTGTTGGCGTTTTCTCCGTTCGGGATCCAACAGCGAACAGAGGTGAAGAAAAAACGCCAAACGGAAACCGTTCGCGTCTAGAAACCCGGGCTGAAAAGACGCGTTCCGCGACCACGTGAACGTGAGCGTGTACGACGAACGATACCACGCTTTCGTAACCGCGGTCGACCTGACCCGTTGCTCGGTGCGCTAGGCAAACGTTCCGCCGACGAGAGATATCATTGTTTCCGCGGCGGCGACGAAATTCGTGATATAATTACCTTGCGCGCGGTACGGATCGTGTCGAAGCGCCTCTCGCGGGCCGCGCAAAACGCGGTTCCCCGTCTCGTCCGACCGTCGTTTCTTTTCCTTGTTTTTCCATTTTTTTATCTGATCCGAGTGCGGCGCGGTTAATTAACGTTAAGAGTTCTCCGGATACCCGTTCCCCCCGTTCCCCCCGTACACCCCCCCCCCCACCCCGGAATCGTCGTCTCGCCTTTTGTTGTACGGGTTCGAAACACGAGCGGTGCACCGGAGGACGTCTACACGTTCGTAGTTACCGTGCGCGGAATAACCTAACCTAACCTAACCGCGCCGGCCGGGCGGATTCCATAGACGGTCTCGTCCCGCCGCGGCTCGTGACGGATCGCGACGAAATATCTCGCGGCCCATATGGTCGCCGAGACTCGGGCCTTCCCGCCGAGCCGTTATCGTCAACCGCGGCGCGGGGTTAGGACCTAATCGACGGTTTAGATTTCGATTGTCGTCACGGGTGTGTTGTACGGCGGAACGCGCCCACCGCCAAAGCAGCGGCGAAAAAACTATTCTGACGCGCGTGTGTTGCTCAGGCGAAAGCCCAAAACCACCACCCGACCACCGTGCACCGCGACGCGGCGTGATTAGTTTAGTATTTAGAACACGTTAAATGTTTATGTAAGAGTAATAATAAACAAATTATGTAAATCAATATTATGTTAACGTTTACGATTCGTTATACGCTGTGTACGGGATGTTAATGACCGGTAACGTTTGTTTTCCAAACTGTGCAATAATAATATTTCGAAAACAAGTAGTGATAATACTCGAACAAAACCCTTAAAAATTTGCTGTCCCCTCTCCCCTAAATACGCCACCGTCTTTGATGGTGTTTTTATTTTTAATAATCTGATGATAACGCTGATAACTGCGCAATTTACCGGTTGAAATTGAATTCTATTTATATACGTGTTTTTTTTGTTATTATATTTAAATTATGTTGTTATTTGTTGTTTAAAATGTCTAAATAAATAATATTCGTTAAAAAACTTGTAGACATTATAGAACGGTATCCTTGCTACGATTACTCAAACGAAAGAGTTGTACATAACACGGCGTTATATAACGTGGATACGGTCAGTGTCAACTAACGTTATCACTCGACAACCGTATTATATAAGGCGGACACCGTACTTGCGCCGCACTGCTTTGGCGCGCGTTGACGTGTTTTTTACGTCGTTCTCACCGCACCGCTTTCTCGCCACAAACCCGACCCACACCACACTGGTGGGCGTTCTCCCTATGGCGTGATCGATCGACATGATTTGACGTGTTTTACAATATTTTCATTACGTCTTTTGTGCGTGTGTGTGTGTGTGTGTGCGACATGCGTTGGTATCGAGATTTAGGTGAATTTCGTATAATCGTTGATCTCTTATCGGCTATTATTTCACGATTCGTGTTTCCAAACACGCGACGTAGAGTGAACCGCGACAAAATATAACACATAAACACACCGCACAGTGTTTTATTAAAGTTTTATTAGCGCTCGGCGGCGTAACGTTTGACGCGTGAGGTTCGAACGCAAAACGCTATCGTGTTTCTCATCATTGTCTCTGCGCCGAGCAAAACGATTCGACCTGGGTCTAAAGACCCGTTGGCCATCCGGGGCAAGCCATCATTACCGGCCGGGTCGGTTCGATTCATCATCATCTTCGAAATCGGAATCACGTCGACGAACGAACGTTACCCGCCGTCCGTCCGCGGTCCGACCACGATCGACACCAGACGGTCCCGCGCCGTAGTCGATTAAACGGTTCGCGACGACCCACAAACGTCTTTAAAAAAACCGTCACCACCGACGGCGGCTGACATATCGGATCGATATGAAACGTCGATTTGCCGTTCGCGTGGTTTCCGGTCGTTGGAACCGGAGAGCACCGGCGTGTGGACGATATCGGATCGATATGAAACGGCGGACACGTCGATCGATCGCCCGCGCGCGGGCACGAGACACGAAACCGCAAAAATCGATTTCGAATCGACGCGGAGTTGTCGGTATACAGATCTAGGTCGGTGTGCGGTGCGGAGACCTTCCTACGTTGAACAAAACACAAACAAAAAACAAAACGAAACAAAACGAAACAAAACGCTATCGGATATGTCGAAAGTTTTTTTTTATTTTTTTATTTTTTTATTTCGATAACGAAATATAATCATTTTGACGCCGTCAGATTACACGCGAAACAATCGGGCTTGTCAAAACGAGTGGTGGCAAATGAAACCAATACAGACCGCGCGAGGGTCATTCGAAATAAGCAACGAGACAACGGATCGCGCCGTAGCTCAGATGTTTAATCAATACCAATCGTTTCGGTGCGTCGAGTCGGCGTTCGAGGGTTATGTATTCGATCGACAATAACGGGGCCTTGGTGTAACTGACGACGTTCGGTGATTAGATTTTTAGCCGCAGAGGGTGTCAACGATAATGAAATCCACGAAAGAATGTCGAACGCAGAACGGTTCAAATGCGGCCGTTAGTTGCAACTTCCTCCCTCGAATATTGCATTTACGCGTTAATTCAGGACAACGGGCGTAATTGCTGTTGAACCGATAGCTGAAGAAGTGCTGACAAACGAAATAAGTCCCGGCGTGGAATCTTGATTAAATTATGTGACTTCGCTTCGTTTTTACTCGACACAGTTAACTCCAGAAACACTTTTAAAAAAAAACTGAGACCGGAAGACCCAACGAAGAAGTTAAAAATCAGGTGCGCAAGTAGTGGCTTCGACATGAACCCAAAGTGTTTTACACTCGAACGACGTGAAGAAGAAGTGTTGCTGGAGACCACGTTGAAAGGTAGCCAAAAGTATTGTGCCGATTGAATGAACCGTTTTGGCTCAAACGTTTTCAGACCGTGGATTTTAGAAATTCCACAGACATCGCGCGTTCCGCGTTAGGTTTTTTTGTATCCCCTCGTAACAGTTTTATACGTTGCTGGTTCGCGTGTCGCGTAATAAACGGGGAGAGGGATGAGGGGGGGGGGGAAACAGTGTTTGAAAACACCGACAAAACGCCGTGAACACGATGCACAAAAACGTCACTAGTGGTGATTTCGACGGCGACCGGAACGTTGATCTCAAGACGAATCCGGCCGAACGCGGCGGTAACGGTACGGGCACACCGAGAAAATACGTTACGAAGTTCATTAGGGTTAACAGAGCAAAACGTTTTCATGCGTTATGAGCCGATTGTCTCGATTAGGAGAATCGATCACGACAACACGTTCTCCTCTCTCGTGTACGTGTATTTTTTCAGATGGTTTTTTTTTTATTTTTTAACATGCGTAGTGGGAGGATCCACTGACCGTTGCACGGAACCGGCACTTCACGCTGGAATCCAATCGATAATTATTGTACATTAAATTTTTTTTTTTTTTTTGTTTTCTTTCGGCAAAAATCCAATAAATACCTCCTCCTCACGTTATTGTGCCAAATGATTTTTTCGACATGATTTCCGAACAAAAACAAAAAAATAAAAATAAAAAAAACCAGAAAAGGGAAAACGATAAAGCAGGTCAAATCAATTGAAACCCTTTTTTTCTCCACGCACGCAGTAAAAACATTTTGATTAAGCATTATCACGTTCAATAACAATACATTAATAACTTTAGATTCTTCTTCGAACAGAGTATTATAATATTATGTAAGACGCAATAAAAAAACACGCTTCAATTACACAGTCTATGAAACGTAAAGAAAACGATGTAAAAAAAAGTTTTTATTTTGTATTTTTTGAATAGAAAGTACAATGATTTAGTTTAAATGGATAATTGTGAATATCTGGTCTAAAATTTTAAAAAAAGGGCAATTTCGTTTGTTTTCATACTTCACTCGGTACAGTGTATGTTAATCGAAACTGTAAAATGGAAATACTGAAACCTAACTGCTGGGAAATGTTCTTTTCGAGTGAAAAATCTCACCGACCGTCATCGGGCTTCCAGCACGATTACAAAACTAGTCGTAAAAATAACCTAGTCGCCCAATTGAAAACAATTGTTGTCCGCGTAACGACGGGGTTTATGAGCGTTTTGTGTAATGTTTCGTTTTTTTAAAAAACAAACAAACAAACGGCTATTCAAAAGCACATTAATACGCCATTATATAAAACAAAAGGTCCGGACGGTCGGTTCACACACGCACGTTGAACGTTTAATAAACAAACAAATAAAAGCGTATCATAAAAAATATCGAGGCGTCCAAACGTGCTTTCGGGGGGGCATTGTGTATGGAGGAAAACGCGGTCCTGCACAAAGGGATTTCGTTGAACCCCCGAACGCGTTTATACGCCTAGTCCAGACATAAATACTGTCGGTACAATGTGTTTTAGAGACGTTTTGATTTCGAAAAGTGGCCACGCTGTATGATTATTGTCACGGGCACGGCCGCCAGTACCCGTAGTAACGATGCAGTGAGAAGATTCACTAGCGTGCGCGTCGCAACGATCGGTTTGCATAAGTCGGGCGAAATCGGCGTCGCAAATTTTCTTTGTCTCGCGACCGCTTGAAACGAGCGAACGGTCTGTTACCATCCAACGTTACCGCGGTACCGGTGATCGGGTTAGAATCGGTCGCCCTCGTACTTTACAAGTCGTTCGTTGACGGTACCGATTAAACGGAATCGGACTCGGAACATCGAAAAAGCCGCTGCGCTCGTACGGTCGTAAAAAGTTTAAACAACGAATCGTATTCCCTGTGGAGAAACTATTAACTTCGGGGGGTGGGTATGTGTGTGTGTCACGGCACGGTGTTGCACGGATCCATTTGTGCGAGAAGGGGGGCTAAAAACAGTCGCTCGCTGTGAAGAGTTTCGTAGGAATTGACCGGGTCACGAGACGAGAACAACGCGAGAGCGGCTTGAAAACATCGTTTCGAATTTCATCTAAACGCCGCTCAGCAAGCCCGGACTCGATGACGATAACAGGGAGCTTGTAAAAAAACGACACGCAAATTTGGAGTCGCTCCGTATTGAAAACGAGACGGCTCCGGGAGGATACTTCGAATTATAAATATATATATACATCGTGAGAATTGTTATCTATCGTACAATTAAAAGATATCGGTATTTTTTTTTTTTTTTTTTTGTACGACTTGTTATTCTCGGGTTAATACACGTTCGAAGCGCATAAACAGTGTTTATCGGGTTCACGCCACGAATGAACCTAACGACGATTCCGTGTCGTTCAAACGTCCACACGGTTTACAACCACTGACCGCTATTTTGTCGGTTGACAAGATACGTGGTTCGAGAACGGATATTTCGGGCGACGCGATCGTAACGCCGGGGTTGTCGTCGGACAAAACGGTACCTCGACGGAATTATCGTTGATCTAACAATATCAATATTTTGCACCATATATATTTCGGTTCGATAACCGCTGGGTAAGTCCGGAGTATTTTTTTTTTTTTGCGCGCGCACCACACACAACGTCGTCGTCGCCGCCGCCAACACGGGTGGTGTATCGATTTCATTTCCGCGTAACGTTACGGGCGCGGACAATAATGCGTTTTTTAATTTTTTTTTAATGTTTTTTTTTTTTTTTTTCGTATGGAGATGACCGTCGAAGATAGCACACGTTTTCGCCCGAGTTCATGACCCGGTTCGGCCGCGGACGGACGTGGACGAGCCCGAGGGGACGGGCGCGCGAACGCGTGGTGTCCGTGCCGGTGCGGGGGGAACGCCGAAAGTTTCCGTCACCACAAGAGGAGGAGGAGGAGGCCCCCCCTCTCACCAAACCCACCCGACCGCGGTCGCCCGAACGTGTAAAAAAACTAGCGCGGCGACGACCACCGGAAAGTAAAAAAATTAAAATAATAAATAAACGGACGGGCGTCGTCGGACGGATTGTACGCGGATCGATTTGCACGGCACGTGATGTCGTTTCCGCCGGACAATCGGAACGAAAAACAAACGCCTCGGGCCCTGAGCGACAGCGGACTGAACGATCACGACGGAAACGAGAGCGAAACGAGCCGTAACGACGTTGGAGACCGCCCGCAGAAAAATATCTCCGGGAGTGGGACAGCAAAAAAATGTACGGCCTAATCTTTTTTTTTAACATACTCGCTCGGTATAAAAACTAAAAGTCATCAGTCACGACGGAATCGGGAGCACAAACCATCACACGTTAGCAACGGCTGTTCAATAAAGCCGTTTACACGGATATTGTCGTCCGTAGCCCGTGACCGTTTCGGGCGCGATCAGTAGAAATAACAATCGATTATTTTATCGCACTTGGAAAAAAAAACCGCTGAAAATTATTTGACATTTAAAAGGAATTGTTATGGCCGATTCAAACGGATATCAAATGAGTCCGGGGCACGGACGGCACTTGTCGATTTTACACCTACTTCTCGTCCGAGACGTAAAGAAGAGGCGAAGCGAACGAAACCCCCCCCTCGACGATAATCGGTCGGCGTTTTGTTTCCCAAAGTGCCGGTGAACAATATCGCGTACGATCGAAAAGGCTCCGGGGGGGAGGCACAGTCCCGCCGCCAAGTGTTCGTTATTAAAAACAACCAAAAAAACAAGCACGAACGATATTATTGCGGACGTTGTGGGGGTGGGAGGGAAACGCCGTTTCTAGCCAACTCCTCGGACGGGATGACGGGATTTCGCGTACGATCGAAAACGGAACGTCAGGTCGTGCGAGACTCGACTCGGGGGGGCACAGTCCCGCCGCCAAGTGTTCGTTATTAAAAACAACCAAAAAAACAAGCACGAACGATATTATTACGGTCGTTGGGGGGGGGGGAAGCCGTTTCTAGCCAACTCCTCGGACGGGATGACGGGATTTCTTTCCGGCGCAGGATCCAAAAGCGTTGTGACGTGGCCGGCGTTCCCCGTCGTCCGGCCGTAACCGTTGTCGACTTGTACATCTTTTTTTTACATTTCCGTTTCGAAACGATCGGGGACGAGTTCGAGTCCGCTGTCCGCGCCACGGGCTTCGCGGGTCCGTTTGTCGTTACGTAACGCGCGGCGACCACGATATTCACAAAACGGTCGGAACGAATAAAAGCTAAAAAAAACACAAAAACACAAAAACGAAACCGGCCCCGCGGTAAAACCGTTTCGTGCGTCTTATCGTCACGTACCTTTTTTTCTCGCACGTTATTCATGGATGGGGTGGAGGGGGGTGCGGGGTTTCGTAGTTTAATTAACGCCGTTCCGAGACCCACTTAAAACGTATGGTTGTACAACAACACCGCGGCGCGTCGGTATTATGTGCTACGGTGTGAGAGTCTTCGCCGCCGCCAGAGAGAGTGTGCGTGCGTGTGTGAGACGGATAAGACGTGGACGACGGATGGCGGGGAGAGAAATACCGGTCGTCTCGTCGTCGTTAGCCCCACCGCCGGACGCCGCACGAATTCCGGACACGAGTTCCTCTACACAACCTCCGCGGGCTCGGGCAACAGCAGGCAGGCAACAGAACGACGACGACGACGACGACGACTACAATGCACCGTACAAAACGAGAGACGCACACAACAATCGACACGGGTCCGCGAGATGATAATTACCATTGCCGTGGCCGCGCCGCGAAAACCGTTTAAAAACGTCGAACGCACACGCGCGCGCACGATTTTACGGAGTTTTTAAACTCGGACACGTGTTGTATGAATGGCTTCTTTTTTTTTATTTTATTTTTTTTAACAACACCTCCCCCCACCCTCCCACTGCGTACGATTTACGACCGATTACGACGGCACGCTCGCCGGTCGTTTCGCAATTAAGAACACTTTTTACCACGCGGAACCGATATTATTTTTTTTTAGTAAACGCGCGCACGATATCCAATTTGACGTTTTTCCACTTTTATGTAGGTATTTGTTGCGAAAATTTCTTTTGTGCGAACGTTATAAAAATGGTGGCTGTCGTTCGGTTGCGGCGGTTGCGGCGGGTTAGGCTTCCCGTTGCCGAAAACCGTTCGCCGACCATTATTCACATCACAAAGACCGGTCAATAGCAGCGACGGTCAAACGATGAAAGGGGCGACGAGGGGGATATATTCCTTCCCCTCCATGACCTTTTTCGTTATTATGTATTAGTTTTAACAGTATGCCGTTCATTACCTGTTTAATAAAAATAAAAATTATATTAATGTAGATAACTTTTGTCTACAATAATCTGATAAAATAATTCACAGATTTCGTACTGCGGTCGTCCCAGCCACAGATGAAGTAATGAATTGGCACAAAAAAAAAAATAGATTTAATACCAATAAAATTATTTAATAAAGTGATCTTATCGTTATTATAAATTATGACATGTTTTCAATGATCAAAGTTCATGTTGAAAAATCAGCCTCATCTCCTCCCCCTCATGACTAAATCATTTGATCGCCACTGGCCCCCATCGGATCAAAAACCCAGACATCGATCCATAACATCCGAGTCAACGGTATGTCTTAGCAACCACCTTACCGAGAGATTACCGTTCGGCACACCGTTGGTAATTTTATGCTAACTCTATTCTATTTTAAGTCTGTTTCAGTTTATTTTATTTTGCGTTTAACCGCCGTTGGGTTTACCATACCGTACGAATAAAAAAACACGCAAACGCACACCACAAAGATAAAGGGAGACGCGTACGATGTGATAACAAAGGCTCAGGAACTTTAAGTGTTAAAAAGTACTGAAAAACGTGCGTACGTAGGCAATTTATTGTTCGAACTCGAATTAACAAACGGAGTTGGTACAAATTTATTTACTAAAATTATCAAGTCGAAAAAACAAAATAAAAATTATAAAATGAGAAATAAAAATTACATTTTTTCAAATAAAATATTTATACTATTTTTATATATTTAATATTTTCAAAGAGAAAAAATTAAATTTTAGTACGTGTCTTTATTTCTTTTCTTTTTTTTTCGTGTATATAAGTTGGCAAAACAAAGTTTTATTATCGACGGAAAACACATTTTCACCGAACTCAGAAAACAACGATCTAGGTCGACTAGACGACGATTGTTTATCCTCAGGCATTGTGGTTACGCAGTAGAGACACAGTTTTTATTAAAATACGGAATGATAAAAATAAACGATAGTCAATACAACGCGAGGAACATACCGGATAACATATTCCGGGATTTCCGAAAGGAAATGCATTACACGAAAACACTGACCAGGATAATAGTTTTCAGAATTATAGAGACTATGAATTGTGTCGTGTACGCCAAGGGTGGCCAACTTTAATGGACTTCGAGATCGACTTCTGAGTCTTTTCTGAGATTGTCGCGATCGACGTCGACATTTCGATTTATTAAACGACCAAAAAGAAGAAAAAAATGATAATATTAGATAAAATGAATTCATACAATATTATACATATAGATATGTCAATGGCCGCTGTTACTGCAGACCGGTGGTATTTACGAACAGCAGTCGACACGGACAGGGCTTCATGTTGTGTTGGACGGTCGACAAGAAAACAGAGCAGAGGACGGAGTGTAGCGGAGACGAGAATGCTCAGACGAACGAGTGGCGTGACGGGAGAAGATAGGATAGGGAATGAATAATGAGAGAGAATAGACGTGGACGGTACGAGGAGAGAAAATCCAAGAACCGGTTACGGGAACGAAGGAAGAAGAGAAGGACCGAATACCGAAGAAGAATTGCATGGGAACGAGGACTGCTGGCGCGTGCGTGGACGATGTGGGAGATAGATCGTGTCAAGTGGAGGTTTAGGACACGGGTGGCCGACCCCGAATACCTGGGATAGATGCGAGGGAGGAGAAGAACACATACGGTTATGTGTTCTTAAGCTTGAAGAGTATGCATTCGCGTGTTTGGAGGAGTCTAGGTATATTATGAGACGTATCAAACGACAATATCAATACACGCGATCGCCTGAAGTCCCGAACCTCGGTGATAACAGTGTCGAAACGGTGTCTTCTCTACGACGGGGCTCGGTCTCGTCGTCCACAACCGTTTTTTTTTTCTTCTTCTTCTTCTTCTTCTTCTTCTTTACCGAACGCGTCGACGATAAGCGCTCGACCGACACACACGACAGTGTTCGAAAACAAACGAAAAAGTTATATGTCGTCGAAACGGTCGATTACGATGATTGCACAATAATAACGTTACACGGACCGAGCACGCCGGCATTCGAAACGGGTTTGTGCGGCCAAAATTAAATACAACGAGGGCATTATTATCTGATTCGTTGGATAATTTATCGTTTAAACAATAAATTTAAAAACGTTACCGGGACGGAGGAGGAAAAAACATCATTACGTGTAATTGGACGACGGACAATAAACTCGTACAAAGCAACCCTAACTGATTGTGTTGATAACACAATATCATGTCTACTTACATATTTATTTATCATTTTTCAATTCGTATACACACACACACGATTCTTATCGGAAATTAAAATGCGTCGTTCCGTGATTAATAATAATAAGTAGTATTCTTCCCCCCCCCCCCCCAGACGCGATGCTTGAGAAGATTTTTTTTCAAATAACGAAAAACACGACGCGATTCAACGAAATTCTTAGATTGTCGAAAATAACAAACGACTGATCAACCAAATACGTGACAACAGCCAAACAATGTACATTTGACAGCATTCAAATATTTTTATAAACGTTTTATTACACATGTTTCACATAAACATTTTGAATTATACTGTAATATTCCTTGGACGTATTATTATTATTATTATTATTACTATCTAAATGTTTATAAACGATAAAATTTACTGTCAGAGCAAGTGTTGTTTCATTAAAAACCAGACTTCATAAAAATACTGTTTATTTATTTATTTTTATTATTATCATTATTATTGTTTCGGTATAGTAGTTAAAAAAAAATTTAAGCGGTCGATTTCAAAAGCATTTCAACGTCACACTAGTAAATAGTAATACAGACCGTTAAGGGAGATTTGGTGAATCGATTGTTTAGACGATTTGAGTACTTCGTGTTTTTCCGGCACTTCGCCTCGCCAAAATATTTAGGCAACAACGGTCAGTTGGAATTCATCATCCAAATTAAAAAAAAAAAAATCACATATACAGCTGTGTTTCGATACGAAATCAACTACGAGATAGTAAATAACTCGTATGACCACCTTAATGATTTTAAAACGATTTCACGCACAGAAAATATTAACGTTCAAAAAGCATAATACGGTTATACAAGATTTTTTTTTTTTTTACTAACATTCACAATTATTTTGAAATTTACATATTATTTCAGACATAATTTACATTTTATAGCTTGTTTAATAATCGTAGCTTCCTACCGTCCGGACGACAGTAAGAAAAACTTACACATAATAACATTATTACTTACATAACGATTCGATTTTTTATTTAATTTCTCGGATTAAAAAAAAAAAAAAACGTACGTTTATTACTTCCATTACTCCAGCGGAATACAATAAAAATATGACCTAAGAAATTCGGTACATACACACGCGCGGGTCGTCTCGCCTATTTCTTTTACAGGAATACTTTAGCATTCATCCAACACGTTTACAATACAGTTTAGTTTAGAAATTGTTATTTTGATTCTAAACAAGTTGTAAATAATCTGAATTCGTGTTTTATCGATTAACGAAACATACAGTAAAAAAAAAGATTAAAAAAAAAAAATGATACTCTAAAGAATGATGTGTACACGATAAGCGTTGCGCAACTGATAATAAATTATCGACATGGAAGACGTAAAAGAATCGATTCATTGAGAGAGCGGTGAGTCGATGAAATCAATCGACGCGCGAGTGTATAAAAGGTGTCAAGGATGTCGAAGAGCACGGCGAACGATACCGAAGATAACGCAAACGCGAGAAAGGTGTAATAAATAAGAACCGACAGCGTGGATAAAACGGGAACAAAATAATAAGAAAGAAAGTGTCTACTTCGGCGTTCGCAATCAGATTTTGTTGTTTTGTTGTTTGAAACAAAAACGATACGAAAGAACGTAAAAAAAAAGTGTCATTTTCAAATTTTGTAGCCGATATGATCGGCTCGGGGACAGCGAAATCGCACGGATCAGACGGACTCGCGGACACGAAACGGCTGAAACACTCTATTCGTTACGATCGTTGTTGTTGTTGTTGTTCGGCCACGTCTGCCTCGGACGTACGCGACCTGTCCACGTTTATGTCGAAGGCGCGACGGTGAAATCATTCTCCGTTAATAATGCTGGTTGTTACCGCGGGCGGTATAACGCGGTCGGCCGTATCCGCTCCTAATAGACTCCGGCCGACGTAACGTACGAGTAGTTAAGGTCGGACGACGCCTTATGAAAACTGCAACCGTTAGGTTGATTGTCTTGTCGGGTAATTTTTCTTTTTTCTTTTTTTTTTGTTTAATTATTTAGCCTCGACAGTTATTTTAGAGATTGCACGGTTTGGGGGGGGGGGAGATACGAAAAAACAAAGAAGTTAAACTAAGAAAGCGTGAATGGTCAAAAAGGGGGAAAAAACGGTGATTGTTGGGAGGAGAAAATATGTTTGGTGTCGAAAGGACAGAATGAAAAAGTGAGTTCGTGTACGCACGTTCAGAAGACGATTTGGGACGGTTGAAAAGGAGATGAGATATGTCACAGATCGGGGGGGTCGTTATATTAAAATAAATAGCGGTAATGAATTATGGTTTAGAGTCGAGAAAGAAATATCTTTAACGAAATTGGGGGGAGAGCATTTAAGGAAGTCGATTGTGTGGTTTAAGAATAGTTTGTCGGGACGTATGGTAGAAGAGAAACGAAATTTAGCTTCGTGTACTCATCCCTTTCAGGAACGACAAGAATAAAGTGTTCCGGCGTCCTTGATTCGAGTCACGCCCTCGTCCGCGAATTCATTTACTTTCCGGTGTTAAGAAAAACTAGTCCAAAAGGGCGACCTTACGAGTACGGGCGTAAAACGTTCATCGCGAAAACGGAAACGACGCGTCGGCCGGCGATCGCGGTCTGTTCGAGTAGCTCGGCGTGACGGCAGGAACGTCGCGAACCGCGTCGTGCCGCGTCCGGACACGAGGAGACCGTGACCATCGCGATAAAGATGTCTTCGGGGTGTCCAGAAGATCCCAGGCCGGCGCGCGCCGAGAAGAGGACGTACATGGGCGAGACTCCCGGGAACAGGAGAGGCGAGCAAGTTCCATTTCATTCTTTCTTTGTGTTGTAATTAATAATGATTTGTTGAAACGCGTTCGGGAAAGCGGCAGGACGAAAATGTTGAGCGTGTATTCTAAATAAACGACGGCGGCTCCTCGGTAAGCGACGGCGTGAGCGGTTCCCGAGAGGTCGTCGGTGACACGAGTTGAAAAAACAAAAAACAAAAGGTACCACACGCTCTCGAGCCTCGTCCGTACACACATGCATATATTATATAATACGCGTGCGTGTTGTTGTTGTTCAAAAAAATACGACGAAAAACGTTCGACCGGCTTCGACAATAATAATAATACGGCCTTTCGAAATCCGTATTGCATACGCACGACGAGCGCCGGACTTAAACATCACGCACGCGAACACGTCGTTCTAAAACGTTTACGGCGCGAGTCGTACTCACGTGTCCCGTCTTGTACTTCCGTCACCGTACGAGTAACCGTTCGCGCGTCCTGAACTCGCCACGCCAACCAGTGTGCAATGCCTTACCCCGGGCGGTCCGAGACGTGCGACATCCCGATTCAAATACACGTCTACTCCGCTAACCATATCGACGTTTCACGAAAATTGACCGTGCGCGCCGGACCCGATGAAAGCGATTGAAAACCGGTGACGAATACCCACGAACCGTCTTGGTTGGCGCGTGGGAATAAGATAATAAATATTTCCAACGACTCCATAACGTGGATTGTATTTGTATCCGGCGCCCTCGTTGTTTTCGTCCGCGGCGCAAAGATCAAAAACACAAATTGATTTAGTAACAAAAAATTTAAAAAAAACGTTGTATGTTGTACACGTATAGATCGAATTGTACGGATCGAACGACAACAGACCGAGAAATCGTCGACCGTCCAGATATCAGAGAATTCGACAAACGCCGGGGGACTCGATAATCAACACGAACACGTGCATAATACCGTATTCTGAACCGGTGCGCACGGCGAGGTCGTCACATCAACGACCATCGATCGTCACGGTATTTTGTCATTTGTCCCGGTGAAAACAAACCGTTGACGGTACCGTCGCACAGGACGAGCGACGTGCGCAGCAACGGGTTCCGGATTCGTTTTCGTGTCGGCCGCGGCCCGACCGGACGCGGTCAACGGACGAGAAATGGTAAATCGGGTTTCCGAAAAACAAAAAACACCGGTGTTTACGAATCGTTCGCTTGTAATCCTCTTAATCCACGACGGGGACGACGGGGAAGAAAACCCCGCCGGAATTCCACGCCCGCCGGCCGCGTATCACGCGCTCGGTCCCCAACGTCGTCAGCCCGTCCGCGTTATTATTATTGAATAAATACCGAACCCCGGACGGTTAATGATCATCCGACTGGGAACGGAATTAAACGCCGTGAAACACGACTCCGGAACACACCGGACCAGACGACGTCTCCCCGTCTCCGAATCGATTCGGACAGATCGCTGTTTATTTACAAACGTGTTTTTTACCGTAACTATTATCTCGGTTTTCGGTGACGCGGCCCTAGCCAACGGTAATCCTCGAACGTAAACGCGTCTCGCGTCTCGCAACACGAGTGCACACCATATTTTGCCTTTTGACATTTTACGTCTTTACTTTGGCACATTAAGATAAAAAACCGTCACGAAAAAGTGTCCACGAAAAGCGTTACCTAAATTAAGATACCCACTTGAACATGAAATGTCTCACTTAACGCGGACTCGTATGCGTTAATCATTTATCATTTCATTCGGGTACATTTAATCGACTGGCTTAATTCAACTAATTAGAAACATTGAAGGAGGACTGAATAAAGCCAATCGAGCCAATTTCTCATGAATTTAACTTTTTCACCCCCGCTCGTTTTCGCGTGCACGGTTTTCGCAAAAACGTAACCCGTTCCCCGTCAAAAAATTTAAAAAAAATACTCTAAAATTAACGATATTAATTTATTTTTAATTTTTAAAACAATTGTTTAAGACTTAAATAACATTCGTTTTGACAAATTACTAACAAACGAATTGATAAGAATTTATAAGTATAAAACAAACTAATAAACACGTAAATACGTTTGATGTGTCGGTTTATCTCGTGTACAGCACTTCGGTCGGCAGTCGTATATTTACAGCCACTAAGTGTACAGTTGACCGATCGTACTCGATTAGTTGTGTACGCACGTAACGTGCGAATATCACGTGATATTTTTTCGAATCGTCTTAAAGGGTTTTGAGTTGAAACAGACCGTTGGCTAGATTTAAAATGGAAGGATTCTCACGTAGACGACGCGAAGACACCGTGTGTATAGAAAGGGCGTTCTCCGCTCTTGTTTATATTAAGAATAAGTATCGAAACCTAACGGAAAACACAGAGTCCGAACTACGATCAAAGTTTTGTAGTATTGAGCCCGACGTTCGAAAACTGATGTCTGAAACGCAACGGCCCGTCTTTCGTATCGGTTGAATCGAAATTACATTTTAAGAGTGTTAAAACAAAAATATTAAATTTTTTACGACAAATCGAGTGTGATAAAAACAATTATAAACGTGTACGTTTTCATGTACCCGCTAGTGTGATATGTAAAAAAAAAAAATAAGTAATAAAATATCGATTACGTTAACACGAGATATTATGTAAAAAGGGGGGGGGGGTCCCGCGATTTCTAAAAGTCTTTCGTCGGTGCCGTTGCGTGTCGAAGAAAACGTTGAACAGCGTCTGTTTTGAAGCGACGGTCCAGCGGAACGGCCGTGTTTTCACCGTGCTCGTGGATTGTGGACAGTCGGGCCGGGCTGAAGCCGATGTCGCGTGCGGCTTCGACCTTTTGTTTTCCACCCCACGATCCGACCGGGAGACGCGCGGGCGTGAACGGATTCGACGGTACATTTGGAACCTCTTCGGGTCCGGCGCGATCGGGGCTTTTTTACCTGACCTACGGCCGGGGGTGAGTACGAGGTTTGCCGGGCCGTCGACATCCGCGGTCGTCCTCCGGAGGACCCCGAGGGGCTCGCGATCCCGTCACCGGCGGGTTTCGCGTTTACACGTTGTTCACCACCTTCGGTTTTCCTATTCGTAACACATGACTACAACTCGTCCCGGACAGCGGTTTCGAGTTTCCCACGGAAAATTTACCGCGCTTTTTTGAAAGATAGAGAGAAGAAAAATCCTTTCGCACAATGATACGTGCGGTGCGTCGTTCTCCGGCAAAACAAACAATCCCACGGTACCGTCTCCGTTCGAAACCGAAAATAATCACCATGAATTGTGACCTGCTGTGCGCGAAACCCGCGGTTGAAGTGGCGACAGAGACCGTTCCCCGACGATCGCGCACGTTTTCCAGTCCGTTTCCAACTATTCAATATGGCACGCCGGCACGACAAACTTCCCGACGGAAACGTCCGTACGAGTGTCAATTAAAATCCACTTGTTTCTTGGCCGTGCCCGATTGCCAACAGCGCCCGAACGTTAAACACGTTACCATGTCGATTGAGGAGAAACGCCATTCGATTGATGTTTCCGATCGACTGGCGATTGGTATTGTTAACGGTTTCCTCAATTAAGCAGCCTCAAACGTCGACGAAATATGAATTACACGGGACGCGCACGCGCTACAATCGAAATATTTTTATGTTACTGTGGACGGATATACTACGACGGCGCGTCCACGCGTTAACAAACGGCTCCTTCAAGCGAGTAACGTTAAACAGATACGTTTACTGGTGGTACTCGGGTAAATGTAAATTCGATTTATCGGGACCCGTCATCGTACCGTTCATAGATCATTCATACAGTTACCGCGGCGTTGCAATTAATAATAAACAACGAAAAAACAAAACAAAAACCGTTTTACGAGGCGAGATATTCAACGCTACGTCACACTGCACGAACAGGTACGTGAATATATAAACATAATTTTTACTCATAACGAGGAAAATATTACCTTTTTATTATTATTCCCACCGAAGCGAAGAATGTATTATTATTTTTTTTTTTAAACGATGTGTTATTTTTTTATATTATCGTCAAACATTTTTTTTCATTTAGGAATAGTATTCCGTTGATCTTTACACGCGTTACTCTCCGGTAGCGAATCGTATCGAATCGATCGTTTATTTGACACGTTTTTCCGTTTTCTCGACATTATTTTCTTTGGACATAAGGAAACACATTACGGAAAACGTTCATAAGATCGTCAACATTCACGTGTTTGAGGTCTGAAAATTTACGACAAGGATTAGCCGTAAAATACGTTAAACGATATTGAAAAAATTGTTCGCCACAACTTGTAAAAACGTATGGAAATTGAATCTGGAAAACATTCGAAAAAATCGTAATCAACGGAGTCTCGTAACGAACACAATACGATTTATCGTAGCTTTCCAATTAAAAATAATAACATCCACTCGAAACCTTGCTACGCTTTTTTTCAAATCTAACGTTGCTGAACGATTGTGCGGTTCATTAAAAACGTATACGAAACTAAAGCGCATTATCAATATTTAAAATGGTTTTTAAACGAATAAATATGGTCGAAAGATTTATAGCTGAAAAATCGAAAAAATAAAAATGTTCACTCGTCTTACGCGATAAAAAAAAAAAAAATAAAAATATTGAATGGAATAAAAATGTTGAAACAATAAAAGCACGTTATGCTATTACGACAACAGAAGTAATAAAAATAGAAACAAACGCTATAATAATAACGTAGCGAGCAGCAGGTGCTGTGGATATTGGCTCGAGTAAGTTACATTGACTTTATTATTACCATACGATAAATCATCGTATACGAAAAACGATCCGGAGCAAAGCTAGTAGTGTTTATTACAAATATTACTGTTAACTGTGTTCGTGTATATGTCTAAGCTTGTATTAATATTAATCGGCTCTTAAGAAACTATTCGTGCTCAAAACAAGCAATGTCGACAATTTTACCGATTTTTTTCGCTGTTGTGACTTTACACTTGTTTTTAATCACGTTTAAGAAAATAATCGGGAAAAATCGAAAAACATCTTCCACGCGAACAAGCGTTCATCGAAGAGAAGAAAGAAAACTATGTACTCTTCGCTCAGAACCTCCCAATATTATAATTTATTTATAATTCAATGTTCAAATACGATTGTGCGAATCACTTTTAAGCAAAGCCTGTGTTAGAGATAGAGAGTAATAACATTAAAAATAAATATAAAGTCGTAATAACGGATTCAGTTGAAAATCAATACGTCGAGCAATAGAAATTCAAAAACAAAAACCAAACAAATGATATCGTACGCATTAAGAGTACGACGATAAATACAAGAGCGACAAAACGAAATAAAAACTTCGTCCGAACGTTAGTCGTTGCTAACCGGCCGTGTACAGTATTCTCGTGTAACCTTGCTTCGATCACTTAAACTGAAAAAAATTAAAACATTTTGTAGACCTCACAAATAATCGACAAACGATCGTTTTCGTGTATCTCGGGCGAAACAAGCGGCCCGACGGGCATACGGGTTTCCGTACGAAACGTGCGGAAAATCCGAACCGTGATTATCGATGTCCGTACGGGTTTACAAATCGGATCGAACCCAGTGAATGTGCGAAATCGAACTGTGCATTTCGCAATTGAAATGAACGAGCGCCCGACCACATTCAATATTTTCAAAACGAAAAACCGCTCGTAATTCCCGTATGTCGTCGTGCGTGCGTGCGTGTAGATCGTAACCGGGTATCGATATCGAGTACCATGACAAATACGGACAAATACGGACTGGCGATGATAAACGACTAATGGTCCGTCAGACTTGCGCGTTTCGTTATGTGTGTTATAACCGCTCGGCCGTGATAATAATAATAACGATAATAATAACGATAATAACGAATAATGATATCATATTTATTGACCTACTCTAACCGGTCGCCGCGATGTTATTGTGCGTTCTCGCGCGCGACCTGTTGTCCACGATAACCGAAAACGTTATCCCCGTTCGAAATCGGTAATCGGCAGGGGAGGACTGAAACCCTGAAGGCCCGGGTGGGTAAGTTTTTAGGAGGCTTTGAACTAAAGTATTTTATGCGTATATTTTATAAAAAAAAATAAATAATTTGATAATGTATAACAATAAAAAAAAAAAAACGTTTGGAAAATAATAAAACGGACTTCGAAAAAAAATGCACTAAGATGTGTGAAATAATTCCGGATTCCCGTTGTATCTTGCTTATATCACGTCCAGGCCAAACATAAAAGACACCTTATATTTAATTTCCAATTACGCACTACTTGAAAATAACGCCGACAAGATTTTTGTGAATTATTGCACACTTTTTAGTGCGTTTGTTTTTTTCGTTTTATTTCATTCCAAAAAATTTTTTTTTATTTACACGTTTTTTAGTCGTAACGGTTCGATTCAATTTACACGATAATACAATATAGATTTTGTTTAAAATATTAGGTATTATATTATTTCGTGTAGGCCAATAGGCCACAACACAAAAAATATAGCTTTAGGCCCAAGCACAAAATTTCTAGAGGGCCGGGCGGGCATGGCCTCCTATCCGCCCCGCCAGTCCAGTGCCGGTTCGCCGACGGAAATTTCGGATCGCAGCGATTCCGTGAACGCGACCCAAAGCGTCGAGGAGAACCCTGCTGGCCACGAGGCGTTTGGTCGAGCTTAGGCTTAGGCTTCACGACGACAACGGCGACGAACGCGGTATCAGTGGCACGGTCGTATTCAGGGTCAGACTAGGCCACCGGGGATAGGCCACCGGCGGGCCGCGAACACTATCCACGAATGTGGCCACTGTGAACGGTTGTGCTTGTGGAGGAGGCGGCCTCGGCATTCAATCCGGACTGTTTGCTTTTGATATGATAGCCGGGACAACAGGCGGTCGCCGGGCCGCGTGGTCTCGGTTAGGTACGATGGCGAAACTAGAGCAGACGTCGATTCTCCGGCGTTGCCAAACGGGCGCCCGGACCAACCCCGCGGGCCACGATAACGACAACGATAATGATAAATATGCGTACCGGTTAGGTTCGGACGGAGTGGAGCCGGTTATCGTTATTATTATTACCGTTATACACGTGTACGGCACCGCGGCGGCACGGACAAATTGATTGTTATCGTACGCTACACTCTCGTTTGTTCGCGGCTCACGCCGGAGCACTTTCGCCCGGGCCCGGTAATACGCGCGCGCACACACGTCGTCGTAACGTTGCGTAAGTCGGGCGCATAAATCAGCCGAGTCTTTTTCGCCCGTTTCCTCTACCACACCTCGTCCTCCTCCTCTCGCCGTTCTGCAGTGACATTTCTGAAACGTAACCCAGTAGTCGCGTCGGAACAAACGCCGCTCGCGTTACGACAGACCGCCTGGGGGGGTACGCGGACTCTCTGCGAAACCGAACGGGATCGCCCGAACATGTGGGTCTACACGTACGTGATGAAATCGACAAGAGATCACCTGCACACACACGTTCACAAAACAAAAACAACAATAATTACGAACAATAGGCGGATAGGTGCGTTGGAACGTTCTGATTTTCTCTGACGGATCTCTGCGGAATCGAACCCGTGCCCGTCACAAAACGAATCGTTCGCGAACAACGGCATCGGACCGAGTTGTGCCCGTCCGTTCTGGACCGTTCCGGACGGGTCGAATGCACGTCAATAAGAAATAATCGCGAAATCCCTCCCGCAATCGTTCCGCCAAAATCTAACAACGAACGCGCCGACACATTTTAACACGACTCCGGTCAACCGGAACGTGATAGTTCGCGTACAAACGATATTCAAATCCCGACAAGAAAGTATAATCGTCTAGTTGCAGAATCTCAGAATAACACGCGTTGCATTATCGTTGGACGCACAAGACCGATGTGCGTTCTGTGACAAAGTTGTTCGCGAAAAGGCGGGCACACTGCCCACATTTAAGACCGACACTTCAAGACGCGTTCTCATTTTGTCGACTTAAACGATAAATAATATTTTCTCCAGTTCTTCTAACGCCGATAAACATCTCGGTGCTCTTATTCACACGTCTTGTGTAATACGCTTCATAGACAAAACTTGACCATAAACACTTCTAGGGGCTCCACGAGAAAACGGCTCCGTGGCTGAAAAAGTTCGGGGACCGCCGTTCCGACCGGACAAACGTCTCGTGACGATCCAAAAAAGTATACCGGATGAAATCATTGAAGCGAAATGTTCGGAATAAACATAGTGCCAAACTAAACGAAATTACACGAGATACGCGCGGACATGGCAAAATCCGAACATCGAACGGAATGAAAAACCGGACTCAGACGGACTACGCGTAGCACCCGCCCGAATCACTACTGGATTCCCGATGGCTAGAGAAGATTTGGCCGCGTCGCTCTGTCGTCTCCGACCGTCGGAAACATGTTCAAGATCGGATGAACTCGACTCCGCGCTTGGACCTAACGTAACCGGCAAAATCTAGACTTAATCGATTTTCTCAAACAAACCGACTTACAAGACCAAATTAAAAAAAACAAAACGAAATTGTAATCAACTACATATTGTAACTGAAGGCCTTCGGTGCCGATGTCGTATACGTTCGATCAATAATTTAAAAAGAAGAAGAAGAAAACAAAAACAGATCACACACGCTCGCGAAAACGATCAACTGCCGTAATTGTTACGACAATTGGCGGGAAGTACAGGGGATGCACCAGAACACGGGCCGCCGACGCCAATTAAAAAATACGTTTCGTCATGAACGTTAAAACAATATATTTTACGACCCGAGCAGCGGTAAGTACTTACGAACGGTGACAATAAAGCAACCCGCGTAGGTAATTATCGACCGGCGCACAATAGGATAGCACGGACCGTGGCGAGCTTGGGTCACGCTAATGGTTAGAGAAGGATTCTTTTACCTACTTGGTTTCTTATTCCTTTCTTTTTTTCTTCTTCTTCTTCGCCGCTACACACTCTTGTTCGACCTAATTTTCGACCTACGCGACACAAACGTGCGTATGCAAAAATCATTGTGCGCAGGATATAATTTATATTGCATAAACGTTGTATGCATGAAAGTCTCGACGTTTAGGCGTGAGAAACAAATAAAAACGAAAACGTGAACCGCATTCAGGGTAAACATTTTAAAACCGTGTACAATACGTTATTATTGTGGTATCGTTGCGTAACGGATTTGAATTTCACGATCTCGAATTCGCAACAAAACACACACACACAACCCGTTTCCTTCGTAACGATTTCAAACGGCGAAACCCGACAAAACGTCCGAATCCACAGATAGTACTACTATTTAGCTAGTGAAATATCAATTTAACAGAACAAAACAAAAAAATAAAGGTTTCGTCTGCGCGTTCAAACGCCTATATGCAGAGCCGTAGCAAGGGTAAGGCGACTGGGGCGTTTGCCACCAGTAAGCTAAACTTTCAGAAATTGTTTATACAACAAATATTTTTTCAGTATAATAAGTATAGCGGACCAGTAGAAACAAGATCGGCTGACACAAGGAGACAGCGAACGACCAATTGCATTCGAAAGGAAGGTACTGAGAACCATATACGGTCCAGGCTATAACCCAGAATTGCAAACGTACGAGAGAAGAAAAAAATCAAGAACTACAAGAGTCGTGTAGCAGGCGAAATATGTTATCATATAAAAAAAAGTAAATCTACGTCTGGAACGGTTCGGACATGTTCGGACGGCGGATGGACAAATAATAAAAGAAGTTGTAATCAAACAAATGTATGGAAAACGTCCATTAATAGGACCCGATGGGCGGATGATGCAGCCCGAGAAAATTAAAAATATAAAACAAGATTCCACATGACGGAGAGAAACGGAGAGGTTTCGCGATGGCGGTCAAGCCGATGATGAATAATTAGAAGGAGTATCGAAAAATACCGTTTTTCAAAAAGGGGTAAAAAAAATTTTGCGGTTGTGAGTGGGAAAGGGGGGGGGGGCGCCTATATCGAAATTGCATCGCGTGCCGGAAGAGTTCGCAACGGCTGTGCCCATACGTGACGACGTTCGTATAGAGAAAAACGGGAAAAATATCATTCGCTCGTCGCGCGGACACGTCCGAAACACGTCCGATACACGACACGGGCGTACGCCGACAACAAACGTTTTCCACGACGTGAACCAAACCGGAAAACACCGAATGTCATCCGTTTGGGTTTCGTGTTACCCGATAAACGATACCCTCGCCGTCCGACAGTGGCGAGCGGACAACAGGGACATTTACCCCTAACCCACACCCCCCAAGAAGCTTTTTATTCTTTTGATTAATGCACGTTTTTTTGTCATTCGACGATCTGTTTTCCTCGACATAATCGTGCGGATACATTCGGTTATGTGAACACGATAATACTACGGAGTGACGGTAATTATCAATGATAACTATTTCATCGACGTTTATTTATCGGTTTAAAATCGATATCCATTAGCAATATCTGTTGGTGTTCGGACTTTCACGTTTTAATGGTTTCAAAGCGGGAGATTTGATATTTTGCCCACCAAAAAAAAAAAAAAAAAAAACGTTTCACGGGTACGCCATTGCCGTCCGACTGGAATGTGTGACGCGCCGTCGTTGTCGTCGTACCGCGGACCACGAAAAACCCGGACGAAACGTTCTACCCGGCGATGAGTCACGGCGTACACGACGGTGGTTTCGTTGCTGCGACCCCATCCATGGCTTTTTTTACGAGTTGAAAAAAAATCATACCGCCACGAATACAAGACGAACTCGGTGTAGAAGCAAACGTCGCCGATCGCGACGCGTAAAACGTGTACGACGAACACACGCGCACAATGCCATTTCGACTAGGTCATGACAAAAAATAACGTTGTTGAAGATACACGTTACACATCGACAATAAAAGAGCGGAGACAGTCCACGCCGCGGGCCCCACCCAAGTATCCGTGCGCCACAAACCCGTCCGAACAGACCAAGACGTGACGGCCGGCGGGGACCGGGTGTCGACTAGACACGCGCATCGTTATGTCACGCGACGCGATAATAATGCGCCAGAAGTAGGCCGGTGTCGTCGCGTAACCGATGATATGGATTTCATAGAGCGCGCGCGATTTTCCGAACACCTGGATGGGTGGGTTTCCGTTGACTCGAATGTTCCGAGTCGATTATTATTTTGTTGTCCGTCAACACTCCGGTCGGAAGGCGATTTCATTCGACCTTAGTTGTGTGTCATCGAGGCCGCCCGCTATTTTTATTCCGTTCATTTGAACTGGCGACATAAATCGTCTTGAACGTATCAAATAATTTTTAGTGTTTTTTTTTTTACGCGTGATAAAATAATCGATTGTTATCTCCACTTGATCCCGCCCGAAACGGTCACGGCTATAGACGACCGTGTCCCCGAGGCGACGAATCTCCGGAACACCTGTTGTTAGCAACACGTGATCATTCGTGCTTCCCAACTACGTCGGGTCTGTGATTTACGGTTTTTAATTTTTTCTACACCGGGAGCACATCAAAAGAAATAACTTAAAAGTACGTGTAATTGATGGACCGTCCCGAAATTACTTTTCTGCGGGCGGCCTTGTGCGTCGCGGTAACCGAATCGACGTATCGCCCGAAAACGCGGTAGAAAAGGCGGCGGGAGCGCAGTCCGTAAGCTTCGCACGACGTCCGCATCAACAGCGCCTTTTTCGAGGGGATATTTGAAGTCACGACTGCAACTGACCAACTCGAACAGAGGCGAAATGCGCGACGGAGCGGATTTCGATGACGACCAGCGAGAGACAGCGCGGGGCGTATGTGACATTTGAACGTCGAACCGGAATGCATTTCGAACGTGATAAAACCACACGGTTTGATTTCGGCTAATTTATCGCGTTTAATTTACCGCCTCGTTTTTGTTTTTTATCCCGTCCGACAACGCGGTATTTTCGAATACGTCGTCGAAAAGAAAAACATCCACGCAAAAACGGTACAACCGCGAACAAAACACGCGTTTTGAGAATGTTAAACTCGTAATGTTCATCATCAACGCGTACGCGTGACGCACAACCACGACGAATACAATAATACGCGTCCGAACAAATGGTTCGGATTTGCTTTAGACGTTCTACTCGTTCGAAATAACCTAACGAAACTTAATCGTTCGCAAACGTTGTTCGCCACCGTGCAATACGGCAATAATGGTTTAAAGGCGGCCTCCGCGAGATACCGTATTGCGTAACATTTTACCAAAAGAAAAAAAAAAATCCCCCCGACACTCACGTTTCCGTCGTTCCGTAAGTTCTTTGTAGAATATATTGTACGTACCTGGAAAAGAAAAAAAAATATATACATGTATGAATACGTATTTCAGTGGCATTGTGTCGTTATTGGAACGGGTATTATTTTATACGGTGTCGTCTCGGCGCGTCTCTCCGATCTAGTGGTGAAAACGTCCGACGGCGTTTGTGTTCGCACAACAAAAGGCGAAGGCGGAATGTATAACACGAAAAGACGACCTCAGACCGCCCCCGGACGACCGCGATGTCGTTCGTCGGCAAATAAAAAAAGGAAACCCCGTACTACACGTATTGTCGTTAATTTGAATCGCCCCGACAAAAAAATGTTTACGATCGGACGCGTTGACGTCGGCGGCGAACGACCGTTTCTTCGTCCGTTATAACACGAAAGAAGTTATAACGCGATCTCCAATACACTTTGGTAAACGTCAACGATTAAAAACGATTCGTTGGCGCGTGATCTAACAATAAACAAAACGATAGACTAGATAGAACACGCGGGTGAAACAAGAAAACCATCCGATGATAAAAATTTCACCTCCAAAGGAACGCCGGGGGTACACAATAGCGATTGCAACGGGGCCGATTTGTTGTCCATCGTGACGGGGGCACGCGGGAGTCCGATTATGACCTAGACGAAGACTAGCACACTTGGCGATGATGTTTAACGCTTAAATTTGGGCTGTGGAACGGAGGACGACGTAGAGACGACGTGTGGGATTCGTCTCTGTTGTCTGTCGCGTCTGTGTTATACATGCGTGTCGCTTATCCGAAATATTATCGCGCTCTTATCCGTATGCTCAATAAGCGGGCGCCTTGCACCTTCTACTACGTCTAACTGCGCCGGTTAAAACACGTGTTATGCTTCGGCGGATTTACGTTTTTTTTTTTAAAAAATAATAATTAAATACGGTCCACCGTCGGCGTTCGATGATACGCCAACGTAAAAAAAAAAAAAAAACACCGAAAACGCTAATCGATACACACGTTATTATTATCGATTTCCGTAGACAGGCATTGAACGTTAAAAAAAAAACGATAATAATATTTAAAAAATGCTAACGAAATCGCGGCCCTCGTTATTTCGAATGGCGTGTATTATCGGGGAGAGCTCGTGAAACTACTGTATCCCAATATCGTTTTGCACATTATCTACAACTCGTAAAATATATATATATATAAAAATGACCGCGATACGAATCCCGCAGAGAAACAAACGCAAAGTTATCACGCAACTTTCTTACATGCTTCGTCGTATTCATCACGTTAACGGACCGATTCGCTCGAAATATATAAAAACGAAACGGTACACGAACATAATTGGACCGTGTTCGTGTGTCCGTTTCGATTCTCAGGGTGGGGGTGGGGGGGACAAAAAACGCCATGTTGGTTGTCATTTTAAAAAAAAAAACCCCCCCAAAAACGCGTGATAAACAAATTTCCGATCCGGAAAACACGTCATAACACATACGTACGTCGTAGATGCCCCGACCGTACGTCAAATGGCAGGTGGTTACACGTCTCGACGATAAAAGCGGCCGGAACGTTTTTATTGTTTTCCGCCATTTTTGTTTTGTTTTTGTTTATTAACGACGTAACGAACACCCGGCCCGGCCCGGACGTTTATTAGTCGACACGTCCGCCCAATCGGTCCGTAACCGTAATATGGACGACCGCGCTTGGGGGGACGGGGACTTTCAGAGACTCGGTGGACTCGGTGGACGGTGACGGGGAAAAATGCGGAAAAAATTCCGACTGAGAAGCCGGAGACAGCTTCGATAGCGTAACCACGTGGCGGCAGTCGAGAGCACCGGCCGACGGACGTGCTCGTGGGGAGGAGTACGGGACGACAAAACGGTTAGGTTTTGGGTCCGCGTGGTTTTTCCGCGACTTGCCCCGTCGGTAAATCCGGTCCCCCGTCGCGTTGTTAGCGTTTAACCACGACGATTTCCACGTACGTTCTAAACATTTTAGTTTTTATATTCACAAAACGCGGCCCAAAAACGTTTTGAAAATTAAAATCATGCAATGAGAAATCAAATCATTTATATACCGATAGTGTACGAATAATATCGTCTCCGGTCGTTTTCCCCCGGGACCATAGTACTCACCGATCCCTCCCCACCGGCTTTTGCGGGAGCACCGGTCCGTACGACGTACGAAATTCGAACGCGGAAACTATCGCGCGGGCGTTTCAAATTATAATTTCATCGCGTCGAACACGTTTAATCATTATTTCAATTTTTTTTTGATTTTTTTCTCACGGACGTTCGGCGGGAACGCTGTTAATTCACAGATCGTTTGACCGAAACGGTCGGTTATCAGCGTACGCCGCGGTCGGTCGATACGCCGTACGAATACCCTCCGGACAGTGGCGTAGCCAATTGACTTTTTTTTTTTTACAACGGTATTGTGTTAAATGATATTATGATGAGAATACGTGATAAACAATATAATATCTGATACCTTAAGTAACCGTCTACAACCGTAATTACAATAACATACAACAATATTACTGATGATATAGACTTTAAAGATATTGAAAAATATATTTTACAGCTTTTACCAAGAACGATACAAACATTGTGACTGACGAAATAAAAATATTATTAAAAATATTTGAAAAATCAAAAACCCCGTTATTTGGACGTTATTTATTTAATTTTTGTTTTTGGCCCCTCCCCCTCCCCCCCTCGAAGAAATCCTGGCTACGCCATTGCCACCGGTGTTTTAGGGGCCCGGCGGCCGTCGGTTACGACGATGTCAAACTCCGGCCGAAAAAAAACACGGCGGCGGTACGCGGGCGGTCGGGTTTCATTCGATTCGCCTTCGAACGGACGACGAGGCACGGCGGCCATCCCGCAAACCGGAACGCGCGCCGTCCGCAGTTTAGGTCTCGCGCGTATATGGATGGCGTGCGCGTTATCGTAACCGTCGATCGTTTTATCCAATTACGCCGATAAAAACGAACGGTCTACAAATTATTGTATAACCTAACCTCTCTCTCTCATCGCACCGCGGCGCCCCCCCCCCCCCACCGACCGGAAGACGCCGGAAGAACGCCATCGCGATGATCGGTTGCGACCCCGTCCGTCGATCATCGACTTTTACGAAAACGGCCCTTAACAATCCCCGCCGTCCCGACCGAACCGATAATCAATGAAAACTATCGAATTCGATTTCGATTCGTCGCGATTCCGTTCCGCCTGCCAGCAAAATCAAAATCCGTCGGACAGATCCAGCCACGACGCACTGTGCTAACTGCCGACACACAACCTGTGCAATATCTGCTGCACCGCCACGACAACGTACGCGCAACGTTCCGAAAAAACGTCAACGAGGCCACGAGAACGATCGATTCCATCGCGAAATGTAATTTACGTCGTCGTGACTCTAACCTTTGCTGTCGAAGCCTTTGAATTTAATTGGGTGGGGGGGAATACATTTTATAATAATAAAATACACAAACGTCGACAAACTATAGTGATAGACACATTTATAAAATAGAATATTTAAACAAATAAACGGTTGTAATTAAGTGCCTGTAACTCGTATGAAAAACAGTTATATTTGTGATAAAATTATTCTGAATCGGATTCGTTTTTTTCCGCGGGTATTTGAGAATCATCTCTTCCGTTTTTTTAGTAATCCGTAATCATTAAATATGTTTAAAACATTGAGCAGACCGTGTTTCAGAACTCACTAAATAAATAATGTTTATATTTTACGTTTTAATGAAAATCACGTGGCTAATTTACTGGGTTTTTTTATTTATTTATTTTTTATTCTAGATTAATTAAATTATAACGTAATAACATTTTTTCTCGTTATTTCGTTAATACGGTTTTTACAATTTTTATAATTAAATATTTTAAAAAAAATAGAGAGAGAGAGACTACATCGTACATAATTAGTGCCAAGTCGTTCTTATCAGTGATCGGCACGGTGCACTAATTGGTAACTATAAATAATCGTATACGACTAAAATATATTTAAATTACGGTAAACGATCGGAAAACGATTACAACCGTTGGACGGTCGGCTCTACGAAATACACGTACCCGCGCAACGACTAATTTTTTTAATTTTAAAAATTTCGGACGTTGCCGTCGGGAACGCGGGCCGCGGACACGACTCGAAGGGACGATAATAATGGAAACGGTATTGTTTCGTCGGGCTTGTTGTAAATGACGAACACGGGCCGGCCGGCGATCGACGTTTAAACGAACCGCGCGAATAATAACCGACAGACTTCGGGGGGGAGCTTAAGACAGACAATAATGACAAAACGCGCAGCTGCGGATCCAGAACAAAATAACCGCCGGGAAGGGGGTGCGACGATTTTTAATAAAAAATAAAAAACATTAAACTATTACATTTTAAATGGACACTCAAACTCGATCGTATCGTAATAATCGTTTATGTTTTTTAACATCGCTATTTCAGACCAATGGTCCTGAACCTGGGGGACGCGCCCCCCTAGGGAGGCGTGACGAAATTTCAGCGGAGGCGTGCACGTTTAAAAAAAAAACCCCCCACGAAACATGAAAACGTTATTCTGATACAACATCATAGTACGTACTTTGTTTTGAAAAATTTTAATTTTAATAATGCTTTTTTTTTCCAGCACAAAATCAAATATTTAAAAAAACTACACTGAAGTCGTATTTATATTGATCCGATAACCAACAAAAGCCATGCCGTACATGATCTTTCGAAAGGTCGAGAACCCATGGTCTTAGACCATTCGCCCGACCTAAACGCTCGACGTGCGGTAATGTTGAAACAGACAGTTGTTTTACAAGCAGACGTCGAGTCCCGGACCCGCCATCGACGAACACGCGCGCAACACGCGACAGGCGCGATTTCGCACACGATCGCGATCGGCAACGACGCGGCGACGGGCGTAATTAAAGGTCGGGTCCAGGTTAAGGGACGGCTTGCGGCGATCCCCGGGTGCGTTAGGGAGAAGACAAACGGCGGGGGTTCCGACACCGGTCGGGCGGTTTTTTTCATTTTCATTTTCATTTTTAGATTTACGAGACCGAACGCACGGTTCCCGGTATTTTACGCGAGGCGATCCGTCCAACACGAGGCGATAAAAACGCGCGACAGATAGTTCGGCGGATAAACGCGGTCTCTTTTCTTCCGAACGAATGTCCGCGTGTATACACTGACAACGCATACGAGATTTGCCGAACGAACTGTATATATATATATGTGTGTGTATACGCGTACACGGACTCCGCGTCGCTGATTTTGATAATCGTTTCGTAACGCGATAAAATCTGCTTCGTCTTCTTCTGTCTCGCCTTCATTCCAGCTATCTGGGGTCGAGCCACCTGTGTCTTAAACATACACTTGACACGATCTCCCACATTCTCCACGCGCACACCCGCACTCCTCATACCACGCCCGATCGCATCCAACCACTTCCACCTTCGGTCGTCCACCTTCCTCTTATTCCGTCCACGTTCATTTCCAAAACCGTCCTTACAGCTTCCGAATTTTCTCTCCTCGTAACCGTCCAAGTCCATTCTCTCTCATCGTATACGCTGCTACTCCCATGCTTCCTCTCACACATTCATTACTTATCCTATCTTCTCTTGTCACTCCACCCGTCCGTCTAAACGGATCTTTCATCTCTGCTACGTCAAACTCATACTCTATATACTCTGTCTGACTCCTACTAATCCTTAATCGCTTTCATTCAAGAGCTAATCCGCACACGTCAAGCCTTTGGTTAACTTCTTCCCCGATTTCTCCTACCAAAACTATATCATCGGCAAACATCATGGCTCCCCTTTTATCTATTTTCTAGGGCTTAACGCAGATCCTTGGTGCTAATCCTCTGTTTCTTCGCACACACTTTTGACACCGGTACATGATCCATCGTACCGCCAATGTCGTCCACCACGTCAATATACGTTTTCGCGACTCCTTTCCTCGTTAAACGTCCACATTAAAACTTCTCTCGGCGCTCAGTCCGTAACACGATAAAAAAAAATATAAAAACAAATAAAAAATCGCAATCGCGTGCACCCGGGAGTGTCTGCTTTTTTCAATTTACGCGTACCGTCCGAACGCGTCCATAAATAACCCGCGATACGTCCGATGACGTATCGAAGCAGAAATTCTCGCAGTTTATACATTTTCTCGTCGATCTTTTGTTCCTCGGGGCGTACGTACCGACGTCTCTCCGCGCCAACACCGGAGCACGATAAAACGAAGAGGGGGGGGGGTGGTATGGAGGAAACAACAAAGTACGAATACTCCGAGTAACCCGATAACTGGCCGACTACAATACAGTTGTAAATCTCCGCATGATAAATATACTCTTTCCCGTCCTATAATAATAATAATAATAATAATAATACGTGACCTCACTCGAAGGTCTCTCCCGTATAAATACGTATAAATATATAAAAAAAATTCAAAAACTTTTATACGCTCCGCGGTGATATATCCGTTTTCGATCGAGTAACATCGACAACGGCGAACAAAAACCCAACGGCAGAATAAAATATGAACATCGTTTTACGGGCACACAATAAAACGGAAATTTCACAGTCTCGATTACGATTTACGTGCGCGCTTGACTCGAAACGTTCACACACACACACACATATCCTACGAAGACACTACGAATCAAATGACACGCGCGCACGGCCGTCCCGTGACTTTTTTCTTTCGTATCGTCCAAAGTCGCTGGCGAACGATAAGGTCTTGAATGATGATAATCCAATGATTCTGTTATAGAAATATGTTGTAAGACTATCTGACCGTTTTAAGCCGTGGTTGATATTACATACATTTGGACTTGCTTGCATATTTTCGTTAAATAAACAGCTATTTTGAAAAAACTAGTGATGATACGAACACGCGTCCGGTATGATCTACGGCTATATATATATATATACATATTTAATCGTGATAAAGGCCTGTTGTACGCATAATATATCGACGTCGATTTACCTTTGACAACCTAAAAAAGTACACGGTCGCCCATTGTTTTGTACGCATTTATATATAATTTTATAATTTGCACCGAGAATTAAAACATTTTTTTGTTTTCTGTTTCACACAACTCGTATTTTTAATTGCTTGTTTGGAGAAAAATAGATACATTTATACATTTATATAAGCGCGTACATACGTTTGAATTTCAAACGCACGTGAACTCGCGCACCCTAATCGTCAATAATCAGCATGGTCACGGCGACTGTACAACGGAGCGGGGTCTCTGGCCAGGTCGCCGGGCTCGCGGCGTGTCATTTACGAGAACGAAAATCGACACGACGAAAACGTTTGCAATCTGTTCCGGTCGTCACACGGCACGTCGGACGAACAAAACAAAACGATCGGACCGCGGCTGCGTCCAAAACGGCGAACTATCCACATTCATGATTCATAATAGTACCGTACACGTTTCGCAAGTTGACACGTATTTTGTAACGTTCGTCGGGTACGAGTAAATTATTTTTATACAACGAAACCAGTCCTGTTGTTCGCGTTGTTACGGTACCGTCACATTTGACTATTGTGGATAGAGGACGATATAAATAAAAAATGAACTTGACAATCGTTGTTCGTAGTCACATCAAGTCTCGTGTGCGTGCAGTTTCCAATTTTTAAAACGCCGAAAGCCAATTATTATTTAAAAGAGTTTCCTGGTGAACAACTTTTTTTGTAATTTTCATTAACAATACGTTTTCTTTACTTTTATTTTCATTTTTTTGTTATTTACATATTTTCAATCTTTTTATTCCATGTTTTAAGAAAAATTTCACTTATATGTGTACATACATTGATTTTTTTTTTTTAGTTACAATAAGGTCCGTTCTCTGTTTATAAACAATGTCGGTGATGATCCGAACACGGATATAAAAATATTTCGAAGCACGACCGGCCGAACCGAACACACGAGGCGCGGCGGCTCGTTAAACGACGAGACGACTTTCACTCTAAAAACGTTTTCATATTAACAGCGTTTAATCATTTTCAACCTCCTTCCACGTACGCCCATTCCGCGGATAACACGCCGTGTTTTCCGTCGGTCCGTAAACAATGTCTGGAATCATTTTCTCGCCGCGTCAACAAACACCTCAGTCGATAGTTTGTTTTCGTACAGCTTCGGCCGGCTCAAAATACGGTCCCGCCGACGCGCTTTCATTGACATTTTGTAAATGACCGACAAAAAACGTCACATGGCGCGAGATGTGCCGGACACAAGAAGACACAAGGCGTTACGGAGCCGGCCGCATTCGTCTTGCTCGTTGTCCTCGTTGTTTTTTTTGAGACTCGTAGACGACAACGTCGGTCGACGCGGTCCGTCCGTGCGGTAGCCCGCGATTCGGTCATTATCGCACACCCTCGACATCGAAAAATCATCGATCGCCAGAGTCGTATTCTCCGACGTCATCTCCGTGCACGTCGGTCGCGGGTCGTCCAGAGTATCACCGGAAATGCCAAATGCATACGGACGAAGCCGTACGGTTTCGCGCGTCCGACACGATTTCGAATGAACACTTCGACGGAACGGTCGCGAGTAAACTATACCGAACGTCGAGACCGACTAAACCGGTATCGTTCGGTGCAATGACATTCAATAGTTTATGAACGTACCGATTTCACCCACCCCGTCCCGGTTTTGCTGGTTTTGACGGTCTCGTTATTTAATAGCCATAATTTAAGGTTAGTTCTCGCGGTTCGTACACTCGCGTTTTATACACATCGCGCGTGCAATTCATTGTTTTCGCCGGCGAACCGTTTATCGTTCAAACTTCACCGGCCACGAAAACCGTCAGCGACTTCGAATCAGCACGCCGTCACAAACGTGCATAACGAACACCACGTTAAAGGTGTACAATTTTAACGTTTCGCGCAACTCGGTTCGCAATCTCCGACAACGGTTGCGATTTTCGTCTCGGCCGTATAACGCACGGCTTTCCCCGGCCCGACGTGTCGACTGTGACCTAACGTTTCCATAGATCGTCCGTTTCCATGCGTCTGCCCGACCGTATTAGTAGTGACCGTTGTTCGCGTCGGTCTCTCGGGGTCATATGCGCACAACGCGTACGTGTAATGTGTAGAACCGGAGCCGGGTTTATAGGGAGGGGGGGAGGAGGAGGGACTGAGTGGACTACAAGCCCAGGGCCCCCCACGGGTTTGTAATCATTTTACAATTACAGATAATAAAAAATGGTAATGTATTTTTCTTTTTGTCAAACAAATGGGATTTAAATGAAACATGAATACGAACATTTCACGTATGAAAAATAAATTTTTTACCGGTTATAGATACGTTTATTTGTAACCAAGACGAATGATTGTCTGCCTACGGATTGGTAAACTAGCGATTTGGCCATTTTCGAAAATTAGAGCGATCAAGCAATCAAGAAATTAAAAGAAAAGATTTAGAGTCGCGTGCGGCGTCGGACAGACACCGCGTCCCGGTTTTCATGGTCGCCGCGCTTGTTCATTAGCAATAAAGCTCTAACGGTCAACACGCGTATTTCTGGTCGGCGAGCGGAAATCACGAAACCCATAAAGGACAATCACGAGTGCAAAGCCCTAAACGTGTGTGTATACATATTTATATACATACGACTGGCAGAGCAGAGCAGAGTCATAAACTTAAGAATTCCAATCGGAAATCCCCTCCGTGCGGCACCCGACCGTCAGAGAATTCTCCGGCGTTGTCGGCGGGACGTAATCTACGTACGAAAACTGACCGCCCGTCGAGCTGAATATACACACACACACACACACACGAGTCGGTCGTCTTCCGCGCCGACCATCGGGCGCAGTCGAGAGTATTAAAATGCATAAATCGGTGAGATAAACGAACGGACAAAGACGTGCGCCGTGGCGTATTAATAACGTTTCACGATCAAACGGAGAACAGACGGAGAAAACCGCGTCGGAAAATATCCGAAACGCATTTCGAACGTATCGACACAGGCGCTCCGGTGACGAACGAATCGGAAGTTGGACGTGATTCTAAAAGGCGAGACGGCCGAAAACCGCGGAACGGACTCGCCGGACAACGCGGTCCCCCCGTACGGACGGGTCATACCGTGTACGGGGGGGTCCGTATCAAGACCACGGACGGTCCAACCTAACCTAAACGCGCGGCGACGGTTCTTGTGAAAAGAACACCGCCGATGATAACCCGCAGACGACGGCTCAATCGTACGTAAGTGGTGATCGCACGTCGAAACGGATCCGATTTCGCAGCGGGACGGGACGTTTAAGACTATTCAGACACTTGAATTAATGATGGTCCGTCGTTGACGTGTTCCCCCCCCCGGCTTCTCCTTTCTTTTCGAACCCGCGTCGTTTAAACGTTATTAATATTCGTCGGTCGCCGTTTGTAAGGTATTGGGTTACCGTCGTCCGGTATCATTCCGGTTTCTCGTACGAGGTCGTCGATGTCGCGCGGACGATGTTGTGCCGGACGAGCTTTCGGACGACGACGACGACGACGACGTTCGCAAAACGCGAAATACGTGCCGGACCGTCGTCGTTCCTGTTCACCTAAAAAAAAAAAACGTGCTCCCCGCGTTATCGTCCGTGATCGACTCTCGAAAAAACATGTGGAACCGGTAGAGCGAAATTCCGTTTGGCCGGTGCACTGTGCAAACGGCATGTGTACACCGTGATGTCTTTACCGACCGGACGCACGCAATCACGACTGGTCGATATTTGGCCCGGGATTTTTCGTCGATGACTTCTTCTTCTGTCTCTTCAAGAAGCACGTATGACAGTGTTCCACGATTTTCACGTATACGACCGTCTACTAATCGCGCCCTGGGACCGTAGAAGACAAACGTTAACGTACGGTTGATCGCGCGGCCGTATCGTCGCGATCGGTCGAAAGCTGGCCGAGAGAAAACTGCATGGTCGTACGCAAGCCACCCCCCCCCAAGACACCCCTCGTCGTATATTAGTGGTTATAATAATTTTAATATGCATTCTGACATTTGATTTTTCATTCTCCCAAAAGGTACCTGAAATATTGGGCGCACAGCTTATTTTGCTGTTATACATCAGTTATTATTTAGTTAGCCTAAAAACTGGTCTTAAACACAAGTACACTGCAGTTTAATATAAAAATTAACATTTTTTTTTTAAAAAGTATTTATGAATTAAAAAATATATAATTTCAAACCTTCCACGCGTCCCGCCCGTCTACCGACGCCAAGTGGCCCGATCTCACGAAACGAAAATAACGTACACACAGATTGTTACAACAAATCATGCAATGAGAAATCAAATTATTTATATACCGATAGTGTACGAATAATATGGTGTGACTGGGGGTGGTCAAACGACTCGTCCAACTTAAATTAATAACATGTATATATTTGTGTTTCCCCCCCTCCCGGGACCATAGTACTCACTGACCCCTCGCCCGCCCCTTGGGTGGGCCCCGGTCGTACGACGGCTGTCCCGTAAATAAGCTACGAAAACGTACCCCCGAACAATGAATTCGTACGTTTTCCCCAAAAAGTCCAAGTTCCGTCCGAGTACCCGAGGGGTGGATAACCACCTCGTCCTGATTTTGAACACGAGTTCCTCACCGAGCTATTCATTTTAACGGACCAAACGAAAACCACGAAGTTTTCGACGTCACGTCGCGATAATTCCGGCACGAACGTTTCCACGGGTCCGAGCCGACCCCACCGAACACGGCGATCGGGGAGGGCAGGAAAAAGGCGATCGCACCGGCACGCGGTCCCCGAGGGGATGTTTCTCTGCGCCAGTCTTGGCGTCAGACACATTACGCGTGTCCCGTCCGACGCGGCAATACTTCTCGGCGCAAAACACTCGACGGCGGATGCATTATGCATCGGTGGTGGCGGTGGACGTCAGCGGCTTTGGCGGTCGATCAAACCGTCGTCTGGACGCGGGAAGGGTCGTGATGACGCGTCGAAATAAAACGCCGACGCCGGCAGACCGTGCGCGCCGCCGTTTCATCCGCGACCAAACCGAAACCGCGACCCCTCGGACACCACGACGACTCGTTTCGTTTGTCCGAGACGCGTGTATCGTACACGGCAATCGTTTTGCTCGGAACGCGACGCGAACGCGGTGTTTTTTTTGCTGCCGTGCGTTCAAACGTACGCGACCGACGTCAGTCCCGAGTTCCGTCCGGCTCGCTAAACGTTCCATACATTCCGCCAAACACTCGTATGAGTCCTGCGTTTCGCCCGGGTACAGAGAGACGTTTCCGTCGCGACAATCAATCCGAATAGTCGAAGAGAAATACGGAATGCGTCCGAAGACCGTATCATTAACCGCGCGCGGACCAGCACGGACCTCGGCGGTCGTTAACGTTGACGCGACTCTGGCCGTTCACAATATTGTTTTTTCCGCTGTTGCGTTTACACGTTGTTGCCGTCGTGCATTGCGTCACGCGTCACGTGCAATTAAGTAATCTGCCGACCCTTCGTTTTCACAAGATCTCTCTTTTTTTTTTCAATTAAATTTTTTATTTGAAAATGCATAAAACGTTACTGGCCGTAAAACATCGAAACACGAATAGTTAAACGGTTACATTATTAAAAAAGTTTCGTTCGACGTTTAATGTCGGAAAACTCTCTTCGGTTAATGTCCCGAAAGACGAGAAATTAAATTAACACACAGCGTTTTATGGTGGCTTGAAATTAATGAAAATCATGATTTTAAATAGTATGTATTTTACTAAAAAAATAAAAAATAAAAGCGTTTTAAAAAAAAAACATCTGGCAGAAACATAGAAGACATAATAAGGAATTTATAACAATTTAAAATCGAATAAGTTTGACGCCGTTAATTTATGGAATCCATTGATAACATAATCCGTTAGATGAACGCGATTTCGCGGACGGGCGAGCGACGCGACAAAACGGATTGATCCAATCTGATCACCCGCTTTTTAAATAAATATAGACAGGACACTCGCTCGCTTCTTTTTCCTTTTTCTTTTTCATTTTTTCCCCCTTTTTTGCGAAAATTTTGCAGCTCCAATCACCTGCTTGTTCTGCTTGTAGGTAAACCTGACGTTGCACACAAGTCATATCTCACGGATTACAAGTCGTGTTTCGCGTGAATTTTTAAATAATCAATATGTATATACGTCAGCAGTGGCGTATCCAGAATTTTTTATTTTCTGAGAGAGTTAAATAAAATATAACAGATTAAATTGTTGTTTTGCGTTCGGTGTAATCACTACAGACTTTCAATGCTAACATTCCAACACGGACGATATAATTTTGAAAAATTCTATCGAATATCGAAAAAGTACTAAAAATACATTATAAGATAAAATACGCACCAGTGGCGTACCTGCTAAACATTTGGGGGGGGCAGAATATTAAATACCTCACTTTAAAATCATTAAAATGTAAAAGTCTAATAGCAATAGATAATAGTAACTTAATATTAAATGACAAAAATAGATATCAATTTTTAATTTTAAACGATTGACATCCTAATGTTTGAAAACGTCGATAAAATAATCATCGATAACGTCCAAATGTGATGAAAACCATTACTGAAAATATTAATTTGATCGTATCATGATATTTATATATTGATAAGTTATTACAAAAATCGATAACTGAATATCCACACGATTATACCGTGGAAAACAAATGAACTAATCAAAAATAAATATGCATTAAGCAAAATAATTAAAAGCTTCTGGAGGAGGGGCAAATACCCTTGTTGTACTACGCCACTGGCATCGACCGATTTTAAATTTAATCTAAACGGGTAACGAGAAACAATTTTTATTATCGGAAAATGATTTTATCCGATAATCATGATAGTCGACGATACATACACTAATTCGGCTATCACTTGCAAACGTTTGATTTTGATTTTATTTGTACGTATTCGATAATCATCTAACATTATTTGACTGTTTAGCACGTGCCTGGCACGCCATCGTACACGTCAGCGGAATACGACCATCACGACACGATTCGCGTGAAACAACCCACGGGGAACCGGACGCAAGGCCGTAATTAGGGTAGGATGGGAGACTGTTGCCAAGCGTGAGACGATGGACGCGACTGGTGTGTCTGTCCGTTCACCTGGCCCAGGGACATGGATGTCTCAACCGTTACCCGGTCAGGATGGAGAATGCCACCGACCCGCGCTGCGTTTACTGCGGATGACGGGAAGACACAGCAGAACATACACGATGTTCCGTTGCCACACGGACGGGACGAGTACCGTGCGCCATTCAGGCGACTGCCGAAGACATTTTCAGCGGTCCTGAAAAACACTGGCTGCCTGAAATCCACGAGAGCAGGAGGAGAATTCTTGCTGCGGCCGACCGGTTTAGGAGCGGAGTTACTGGAAAGGACGAGGATGGACGGGAAAGACGGCGGATGCCAACCAAACAACATGAGTGACGACACGAACGACGGCGGCCTCGGGAAAAATAAGACAGGGCAGAACATGAACCATCAAGGAGAAGGGCCCGAGAAACGCGAGCAATCACAAGACGTCGCACATTCGCCACATTTATTCGCGTCGATCGGTGTATTTTATTTATTATCGTAGTTGTTTCGACGCTTATTTCTAATCATTTCTATTGTATACGCTCGCGTGACATTCTTAATTTGAAATTTAAATTGATCAGACCGTACCGTTGTGGCGGAGACGCGTTAGCCCACACTCTCGGACACGATCGCACGCGACACGATCCGGCGGTCTCGAAACCGTACGATTCCCCCCCGGTTTCTGAACACCGGCTGTAACGTTTCCGCGGCAACGAGAGAACGAGGCGAAAAAACACCTCGGGACGATTTCCGAACCTTTTTGGGATTACCGAGAAAAAGATAAAAAAGACGACGCCGCGGCCAAATAAATAATTGCGCGCGGACAACAATTGGCGTGACGAACACGCGCGGCCGCGGCACAGCGGGCGACCGCACCAAAACAATATACCGTGTCACGCGGTTTGTACAATACACACACACACACACATACTCCCGGGTGGGGACGGGACGGGACGATTTACGACGAAAACCTGGATCGTATCGGGACGTGGCGTCGCGTCGCGGACAGAAACTAATTAAGACGACGTTCCGCGGAGGAACCGACAAATTCGGTGTTTGTTATCGGCGAAAACCGGAGCGTCGGCCGACAATAAATTACGCCGGGCGCGCGAATGAAAATAATTAATAAATAACAGAAAAAAAAAACAATAAAACGTCGTAACGCGCGTTTATTTGTACGCGCCATTGTGTTATAAAATACACGGGCGCGGCAAATTGACGAACCGTTTAAAATCCGCGTCGGGTACGTACGGACGTCGAGCGGCCGGGGCCGGAGGAGCTGGGGGGTTTGAAAATTACACACTCGGACACGACGAGAACGCCATTCGGGAACGTGACTGCTGAGGATGGCGTTCGTTGTTCCGGCGGTTCTGCGGCAACGAAACGGTGTACGTCCGAAACGGGTTGAAAACGTCCGGTTCCGAAACGTAAAAACGTTTGACGATCGCTTCGAACAATACTATACGGATCGGTGTGTGTCGTCAGACAAAACGCGTTGACGGACAAATAGTACAGATATTACTACTAGTATAGGAACCATCCTAAACACCCGTAACAGTCATATTTTCAACGGTTCAAGTTTTCCCCGTTGACAAGTCATTTAATTTCTATTAAATGTTAATACTTTTTTTTTGATAAATACAACGCAAACACGATTCGTATTACAGACGGAATGTTATTTGTAAGATTAGTACGCTCTAAAAACATAGTTAAAAAATCAGGAAACAAACTTCTGTTCGACGTAACACGCGTTAAGTCCCTTTGTGTCCACTATGTTTCAAAGGCTACCATGCTACTCAGCCAAAAGGATAAATATAATTAGATTCAAAACGTAATGTTTATTAAAACTATGTTGTAGATATTATTATTTTTTTTCTTTATAATTTACCATTAACAATAAAGTCGTTGTATATTGTTTTATTTCTTTAATTTGATCGTTACGCGTAACGTAATGATAATTTAGACAATTAAGCATAGCGCGTATTTCTCATAATTCTCACGCACGCAAATCAAAATGTTGATGTACAGGGTCGTTCGTCAGTACAGTCGCTATAGGAGTGACAAAAACAAAATACTGCTATAACAGTAAAAAGAAATGACACTTCAAAGTACGCCTGTTTGGAAAAATGCATTTTCGTACTGTCCACCGACGTGTTAACACGGGCGGAGCGTGAATACGGAACGCGAATATGATCGTAACGACGTTTCCACACCGCTCGTGCGCGCCGACGTTTTTACGGAAAGGCATTTGACGATTTACGTGTATATAAACGCTAATGAAGTTTATGACGGAGGATCATATTTTCCGCGTTACGGTGAAACGGTCGCGCGAAAAAAACCTACCACACGGGCGGCGCGTAAAAAAGTCCGTAGAAAATCGCCGATCGGACGGACACCGTCGGCGCGCAACACAATACACACTTCGAAACGAATCGATACCGTCCGAAGGTGGAAACAATGTCGATATTATTAGACATCAGTGATTCGTATGTGTTCGCGACGGTCCGACATTGCGATTTCGACGGGAACGAGCCGATCGTTTAGTAGCCGTCAAACTCCGTGTTGTCGACGGCGTGTTTTCTACATTCTTTCGGGGAACGTGAATCTTGCATACGGAAACGTATACCGATCGTCGACCGTCTGAATAGTCTTCTCGGTCGCGAGAAAACGAAAAAACGCCCAAGACCATCGTCGTTTCGAAAACTGTATGGTTTTTCAGTTCGAATAAATCGGCGATTTTCAATATTGATTAAATGTTTGATACCAAGCTCGACTCGAACACGATACCAAAACGAATTTCGTGTCTTTTGAAAGTAATGAACGGAAAAAAGAACGGAAGTTCTCAACGTTCGTGTCTAGACCCGATAGAAATGAAGTTAAAAAAATAGGGTGGAAAAAAACGTAATCTTTTTGACTAGACGACGTGTAAAATACCGAAATGTCGATTCGTCGGATTTACGTTCGACAATTTCGGACCTTGAACATTTTCACATATGTTATCAACTTAACGGCGGCTAACGAACTTACACGCACTCGCGTGACGGTGCAACGAACACGTCGATTATTTGTTCAACGGTCTGTGCCGTCGAGCACGTTGGCAGGCTATTCTTGACGATTTTTTGTCGATCGCTAACAAAGCGAATTCGACTAACGTGACATCGCACGATTAATCGATACATTTCGTAATGATATAACAGACAATACGCGTACGCCCCGCGTTTATACATAATAGGCACCAACAAAAGCGACGCGTTTTTTGTAAATGTTTTTTGTTTTCCTTCAATAACGGGCCGATATCACACACACACACACACACACACATGCGCGCGCGTGATAAACCGCGAGATACACTGCTGTATAATATAATAATATATTGTCTATGCAACATTATCATAATCAACAGAGCGCACGCAGTCTATTTAACGACCAGAACGCGTTATGGGAAAATGAAATATCGTATCCATTCGCTTTCACGTTTGAGAATACGTTGTTAGGCGTGTATAATATACGTTTTGCCCGCTGACACCTATCACGTGTCGCCGCCGGTCACCGCGCCTCTCTCTTCTCCCGCGCACATGTACCTCGCCCACCCGTCCTTCCCGGGTGTCCGTCGCTTTTCACGTTTTCTTCACGTGATATTTACAAATAACGCGTCGACAAGCACCGAAAACAACAATAACCCCGTCGGACGGTCGTCGTCGCTTCGGGATCGTGTGCAAGCCCGTCCGTCACCAGTCTGTCGTCGCGGGGGGCTGCCTATGCACGTATGCTTGGGTCGACGTTGGTGATATCCGTTCCCGGACGGAAGGAGCAGCACGAGCGAGAGCTCAGATCAGGCTAGCGGGGAGAGGGGAGGGGATGATAGGGCAGGACGAGAAGCGGGAACCGGCTAGGCTGTAGGCCAACGGTAGAGGGAACAGAGCCCGTGCGGAGAAACACCATCGTACGGGATACCGCGGTATCTTCCAGCATTCCAATATGCGTCCGTGTATTTTCATAACATAAAAAAAGAAACTACGCTAGGGGGTCGGGAGTAACGGGGTCGCGTGTGGTTCCTAGCGATTCGATCTACGAATAAAATAAAAAAAACTCGGTCGGTCGGTCGGTTGTCGCGGCGTGCCGACACCGTTCCCTCCGGTACGCGCGCGCGCCCCCTCGCGATAAAACTCGTTTCGAAACCGCCTACCGCGTTACGCGCGACGACGTGAACAACGACGATACGGAAACACGAGTAGCGGCGCAAGGGTTGGGAATTAGCCCGTGTACGAATCGCCGCCCCCTTTCGTCCGGTCCGAATATCATTATTATTCGATCAAACGGAATATTAATACGCGCGCCGCGGGCGAACCTCCAAAACCTCGCCCGCCCGCCCGCCCGCCACCCCACGAAAACGATTTATAATCCGATTACCGACGGACCTCGGAAAATATGCATTAAATAACGTGTCCGCCGGGACGTTATTCATCAAAGAGCGCGCCAGCCGAATTTCGCGAAAATAAACGATTACTCGTCGAGACGTCCTGTTACCGCGCGCAGAACGAAACGTATAAGTCGGCCAATCGTTCTACAGGAGGACGACGGGTTACAGTATAGATAGGTTCCACAGTACCGACGGCCCGAGACGTTCGGTTTACCTGGTTTTGATAAAAACAACGGTAAACGTACACACGCCGGCCTAACAAGACAAACATTCAAATGATACGTGTCGAGATTTCATAACGATCCGACTTTTAGTCCACGCGTTACAGTGGTTTTGGTGACGCTAATGTTCGTAATTTTCAAAACAATGGAAACATCTGAATTTCGTGTGTTTGATTAGGCATTCGTCTTTTTAATGCCAGCGTAGGACGACCACACGTTCCGTATTATACGGGAAAATACCGTATTTCAATAGTTTGCCCCGGCGTCCCGACAAATGTTCTCGGGACGCTAAATTGTCCCGTATTTTAATAATATTATACAAAGGACATGTCCTTTTCCTTATTATGATAAAAAAAATATCGACACTGTCAATTATTACAATTTTTCCCATTTTTCTTCGCTTGAACCTGCACTTGTAAAATACAATCGTATCTGATAATATTGTAACAACCGATTAATTCCTGATGTTCACGTGCATTACACTTAATAAATGTTATAAAGTATTTTTGATTTTATCACAGAATACAATTTTTTAATATAGAAGAATACATGTTTGTCCCACATTTTTATATTTATAATCTGGGCCACCCTAATCATAAGACTATGTCTTGTCGTATACGCTCTACCCGATCCAGTGTGAAATAAAATCAATAAATTCGTACTTATGTTAGCATTTAATGTTCACTGTTGAAATATTACATGACACTGCCATACAGTAAAAAAATATTTTAGCTGATAAAAAAATTCAAATTTAAACAAAAAGCCATCATTAGTATAAGGTAATAATTTTTTTTTTTTTTAGAAAAATTGGTATTCGTGTATATTCTATATCGTGTATGTTACCTACAAAAAAACTGTTATATGTTACGTATTCTATCTAGTAATTAATTTTTTGATATTTTTTCAACGTGTTTCCGGTTTTTAATATAGACGAATACATATTTGTCCCGTTATTTTATATTTATACTCTGGCCACCCTGTGCTAACGACTACTACCTGTTTGCAGACCTGAAAAGAACGAGAGATTTGGCTCCAATGAAGAAGTGGTTGCCGAAACTGAAATCTATTTTGAGGCCAATGACAAATCGTTCAACAAAAAAGGCATCGCAATGTTAGAGAAGCGTTGGAATGAATGCATCGCCCATAAAGGAGACTACGTTAATGAACGAAGTCGGATTTCACCGAAAAGTTGTTGTTTTATTAGTCATCCTACAGACTTGTTGAGTGATGTGTTACGTCCATAACGTTGAAGTTCTAAAACGCGTCGCATTATACAAACGTGCAACGTGTATGGATTTTCTGGTTGATTTGTTCGCGACCGTATACCCCGCAAAACTGGTTGAAATATCTTATACCGTATAAAAAACGAAAATAGCATTGGATAAATAAGACGTGTTGATCACTGCCCGCGACGTACGTCCAAAAAAAGTCGATTGTTCCAGCACATGACGACAATCGTACGAGTGTATTTGTGGTATTATAACAATTTGAACGTAATGAAGCTCCCCGCACGTATCACACATTGCGGAATCCACTCGGTACGCGCAAAACATTATCCACGTTCACAATATTCACATTTCACTGCACCATAACAACGGCGATATCACACGACGTTAGGATTTGTATCGCTCGTTTTATGAGTGAACATTTCAAAACTGTATGATAACAATCCCATACGGTAGTTGTGTTAGTATTATAATATAAATTGACTTATTTCGGACGGTTTTTTTAATTTTTTTATAGTAATGTTGAATGTCAGACGCTAAATCAATACTGTGTTTCTGTGACATTGTCGGTATTCCTAAAGGATTGCAATTCCCGGAGTTTATCAAAAAAAACACGGGGAGGGGAGGGGGGGAATCGGTTCGCGCGGAATCTGAATAACGGTTTTCTCGCGCGCCGAGAATCGGCGTAACGGACGAAACAAACAAAAAACCCAGACCGGGCGTTTGACATCGAAAACAATACGTTTTCGCCACGCCGTACAGGAAAGTTCTTTCGGTCGAGAATTCCTGAGACGACCGGCGCGTCCGAAGACAAATACCTACAAGGGAATTTCGAACACGGACAATTTATCTGTACGACAACAATATCCAGCTGAAACAAATTAACCCGATATGAAAAATTAATTTACGAACGCGTATCGTGTGCGGCACGTGAACTAAACGGATCCCCTCACACCCCACGCGTTCCGTGCCGTCGCGCACATTATTCACGATTGTCGCGCGCGTGATTGCCGTGTTTCGACGGCGAAACGGTATGTTGTTTTCGTTTTTTATTATTTTAAACAAAAATGAAAAAATTCACACGGTCGGACGCGCGTAATTAATAGGTTTTTTTTTTTTTGTCGAAAAAAGCAGGCCTGGCAAACGGTATAATAACGATAATAAGAGAGCGAGCGAAAGAAATATCAAAACTCGTTGGACACTCGCGGGCGGTCTTTGCGCGGGTATGTACATTTCGGTCATGTTTGTGTACACATTTTTATCTTTTTCTTTATTTATGTTTTATTTTAGATTGAAATTGTAAAAAGCCAGAGGCGAACGCCGTCTCGTCACCGCGGGATAGCGCACCGACGGGCGGCGGCGGCCCCGTGACAAATGGCGACACACGATCGCTTCATTGGACGATCTATTTTTTTACGAAAGAAAAAAATAATAACATACGCGTGTGTACGTAAATAAAAAAAAATTTATCACAAGCCAGTGAAAACATATAATATTTACACACGCCGAACCGGCGGACCATTATTAATGTTTATTTTTTCAATTAACTATGTTTCGTCGCGCAAACTTTCTCGACGATGACTGGTATTTTTTACCGGTCAACGCGCGACCGATTCCACCCGGCCAATTAAGCGCGAACGGCAATCGTACATGAATCACGAACGACAACGTATACGTATATACGTATGAATGACCGTGACGCAATAACTCGCGGTAATATAAATGGATAAATATTATTAATAAATAAACGTAATACGATTTCGGACCGTTTGACAGAAAAACGTACAAATAAAAAACGGCAGGTGCCCGAATCTCGTAACGAACGAACACGCACAAAGAATAGTTTAGACGTTGTAAGATTAACGAACGTCCAAGAACGAACCGACGGACAACCGCGCGGATGTCGTTTTTGGTCACTACAAAACGACTAGTACAGCCAGGCCTGGTAATTTCACTAGGGACGCGAACACGATTTCAAACCTTTTCGCCGTTCTTATCGCTTCAATCGTTTCGAATGCGCACGACTCGTACCGTATTCAATGTAAAAAGTCGAACGACAATTTTCGATCAGACGAAAATAACCGACCCTTACTTGTTTGTTCCGTCGAAACGAACATAATTTTTGAGTCACGGTTACGATTTGAATACGATTGTGACTTGAAAACATTTTTATCAAAACGCGTATGTATTATAATCGAAAACAAATATTTTGTGTACCTGCACGGGTAAAAAATATGATACGTGTATAAGATAACAAGCAAGATGCGTATAATTCAAATGGGGAAAAAAAAAGTAATGTAATAAAAAATAATAAATAACGAATTATTTATGGTCTACCCGTGCGCGGTGATAAAATCACCGCGTACGCTTTACCAGTTTTATGATAAATTTGTTTTTATCTATTCGTTTCGATCTGTGCGTCGATGCAAATCGACTTGTATTTAATTAACGCGCGAAATGCGCTTTGCGTTTGAATTGCAAACCATTGCGACGGATTGAAAATCATAACGAATCACAAATTACGTACCACAGGCACTCGGGCGCTTTACGGTTAGAAAATTTTTTTTCGTTTTTCCTTTTCGTTTTACATCGTTCGCGTGGAAAAATGTCTAAAGTATTGAACGCCAATTGAAACGTCGACTGACTCACATCGTGACCAAACAAACCGTCTGACCGATGATCGACACCAGGGGCGCGATGCTCAAGGGGGTTCAAACCCTCCCGTTGACTTTTGAAAATATAGTTTTTACGTACTTAACTGTATTATAGATCTAATATCCGATATCGGGCAATTTTAAAAAACATAATTTTTTTTTCTCATCAGTCCTGTGTTATTTGATAATAATTCTAATCACAAATGATGACCACTAACCGTGGTAATAGCCTCTAACCATTACATACCTAAGGTCATTAAAATAGAATCTATTATTATTATTATTATTCAGCCTTCTGGAAGATGCTTATGACTAATTTTATGATGACAAGACGTATCACATAATATGAATAATAATAACAATAATAATAAAACATTTCAACCCCCCCCCCATCCCTCTTCACCATTCGAAATTCCTGAACACGCCTTCGATATCGATACGTAACGTCGGCTTTTTTTTGAAATTGCGTTCGCGCCGAGAGCCGGAACGTCACAACGGAATGATACGCGAGCACGGCGATCGTAACGACGATTACGAACGATATGTGAACGCGTATTATAATTGACGGTGTGTTTATTTTATTTATTTTTTTTTTTTTCTTACACCCGACCGGTTGACAAATAACGCGGCCGGCCGGTAAAACGGACATTACTCGAAAAAACGTATTTATAGGAAATTAATTTATACGTCGTATAAAATAAACGGACGCGGGACGTGCGCGTTTCCCGCCCCACCACCGCCATCCTATTTCCAATTGACCGTGAAGCGGATTAATAACCGTCCGGAGTTTATCTACGATCTGTTGCGGGGCCGCATAAACGCGAGCTCGTACAGTAATAATAACGATAATAATAATTCCGGTCATTTTTATACCGCGCGCGCCGGCCGCGTCTGCCCGACGAATGACTGTAAGGAAAAAATAAATAAATAAATAAAAATTAACGTATCGGATTACGTGGCGGTCGCGGTGTCCGCCGGGAAAACGTCCCCGGTCTCACGTCAGATTCCGTGGCGCGATTGTCGAAATGATTAAGCGACACGGGTAAGAGGGACGCTTTTTTCATTTTTCTTTTTTCTTTTTCACTGTCCGTTTAAGGTCCATACCGCGACAGATCGCCAGCGGTTGTCTAGGAGACGAGAGACGGACGTTCGTTCCTAGCCGAAAACCGGACGGACACAACGATCGCGGTTGCACCGTAACAAACGTACAGTAGGGAAACCCGCGTCACGCGGAGCGAACGTTTCAGACGAAGCGACAAAGAAGAAAAAACAAACAAACAAACAAACAAATAAATAAATATACCACGCGGAATAAATGCGATTTCAGAAAAGAGAATTTTCCACACCAGCGGATTTTCGTCGTACAACGAAATCAAACGCGACCGATAAAAGACACGTCCGATAAGACCGACCGTCTTTAATATGTCTCGTCGTGGCCGTTCGACGCGAAATGTCCCCCCCGAGCGTATTAACTCGAATTCGTCCAACCGCACGAGAACATTTCGATCGCAACAACGTTGTGAAAACGCAGCGCGTCCGACGGCCGGACTGAGACCCTGAAGGGTCTCACAAGCGACTTGATAGTGTATAACATGAAAAAAAAAATTTCGGAAAAACATGAAACCGACTTCGAAAAAAATGCACTAAAACGTGTGAAATAATCTGGACAACAGTCTGGATTTTTCGACTTCGGCTATCGGCGTTTGGCAACGTTTACGGTGTGATTACGGTGTGATATGTGGAAGATAACAAATATAGAACATCGTAATAATTTTTCTATTAGGTATTGTATTATTTTGTGTAGGCCAACAGACCATAATAAAAATATATAGCTTGAGGCCCAAGTACAAAGATTCTAGCCTCCTACCCATCATGCCAGTCCGTTCGCCCCTGAGCGTATCGTCTATCTTATCAATGTGTACCGTTTGATATAAATATTATAGCAAAATAACTTTTAGATTCGTAGTTTTTATTACACAATATAATATGTGATAATTTTTATAGAAATCACGTATAACACCAAATCTTGAAACGCCGTCCACGAAAAACGTTACGAATAAGAAAATTGAGTATTTTTTTTTTTTATATTTAATTACACACAAACTTCTATTAATCTTGGCTCGTGTTGGCGGGTGGACGCGGGCATGACGCGTCGTTGAAAAGCCCGAGAGAGTTGTTATGTATACTGTTTTACGATTTAAGTGTAAACTATAAATGTTTGAAACGTTTGAAAAATGTGTACGACAAGCGATAAAAGATAACAATAAAATTTTATCACTAAAGATAAAACACGTTTATCATCCGTTCCGTATTTTGTTGGTTTTTATCATGCCCGAGGTGGATCTACATCACTATTTTCGTCATGACGACGTCGGGCGTCACGAGCGTCTCGCGGACGTCGAAATCGGGCGAAAATGAGCAAAAATAATGTGGTATATCGATTCGAACGAGAATTTCGCAGGAATTATCACGGTGTTGTTATTTTTACATTTATATTAAAATCCCACGAGTACAGATTAAAAAACTTAGGTCGTTGGGTCATTTCACCGTGTATGTGTACGGTGGTATTCAGTTCAGAAACACTCTGTATATAAACATATATATATTATTTTTTTTGTTCAAAGTACATTAATAAATAAAATCCATATTAACGCTAACACTTTATACATTTTGTTGGGGTTAAACCTCCAAAAACCGTTTTTTATCTACGCCAATGACTCAGCAAGAAACTATGTAGCCCCCCCCAACGAAAAATCCTGGCTACGCCGCTGGGAACGTGTTTAGATCGTTTGTGATTATCGTTTAAAACATTTCGCGGGAAACACAATGAACGTGTCTTATGGCGGTACGGTGGCGGGGGCGGGGGGGAAGGGGGGACTTACGGTTCAACTCGCAGCAACGCGAAAGAATCCGCCGGGACCGCCGGTCGTCTCGGGCGAAACGTGATCGAACGGCGGATCAAATGAATACAAGCGATTTAACGGAGAAATGTCTCCCCGCGCGCACGACTGTGCGGCCCATATGGTTATGGTAGTGGTTAGTGTGTGTTTACCGTTACCGGACGCGGAAACATTATTGCGGATGAAATTATTATTATTATTATTATTATTATACGAGTAGTACGCGCATGCCGATAAATCAACGGGCCGATGACAGATCAATTAAACAGAAGTAACTAATTGTAATTTAGATCCGCCGCCGCCGACCTGTCTGTCGCGATGGCGAACGGACACGCGTTAAAATGAAATTTAAAAAATAAAAAATTTAAAAAAAAAAACGAGAGAGAGAAAGAGAGAAAAAAACCAATACGCTTTCGCAAAACGAGTTTCGAGATTTTCCGACGGCGAAGTAAAAGAAAATAGCGAAAAGAAATAACCGAATTGGCTATTTTCGGCGGTACGAATCGTATTCGTAAATCAGTAACATAAAAACGTATACACTTCGTTTAAACACACGATATAAAACTGCATTCTTAGGATCTTCGTGGACAGGTGAAAAAATGAATATTTTATTTGATTAAAAACACAAGACATTGACGATTTTTAACTCGACAACTCAAAATAACAACACGAATTCACGTGCGACAAAAGGCCGTACGAAAATGAAATCTACGTCTAACGTGTTTTCAGATATTACGGTATCCGGTATTATTCGGGCATTATAAAATAATATAATATTTCGTTCTACAAAAATTTGTATTCGTGAGAATACTGAACATTAACTGCACCGGAAACCGCGTTGAAAAGTGATAATCGTAAAAACAAATAAAGAAAATAGTTTTTCCCATGATTATTTAGGCACTTCACTTGTAATAGTGTGCTGAATCGATAATTTTAATAGATCGGTTTTGGTTGGTATTTCGAACGTATCGGACGATATTTTCGTGTATGGACACGTACGGTTTAATCTCTATAACCGTTTTCCTACGTCTCTGTTGAATAGACACGCGCGCGCGTGCGATATTTTAAACCGAGTTCGCCGTCCATATGCCGTCAACTGTGAAAACGAAAAAACGAAACTCACATTCCGTACCGAACGAACGTGTTGCGAAATAAAACGGTATCGATAAATTGCCGTGGTCGCGCAATTACACACTCGTAGAGACGTATTCGAACGTTATCGTTCCGTTCGGCCATTTTTTTTCACCCGTTTTTTTAGAACGAAAATAATGTTCGGGGGAGGTTTCACAAAGAAAAAAAAAAATTAATAACCTAATTGAATTGTTTTTCAAAGTTGTCATCGTTTTACGTCAAAACGAAATGACGACGAGATCCAACAGAGCGAAATTCGGTTTATTTACGATGAAATTGTTTGGAACATAAAAAAAAATTACAAATCAAATTGTCTACGCTTTTCGGCAAATCCGTCCACGATTACTTTTTCGGCCGTAATATCGATTTCCCTGTGGACATTCAAAACAGCACTGCCGTTGAGCCGTTCTTCTCCGCGATTGCATTTCTTCGCCGAGTCTTTAAACGTCCCAAAGTTGATATATGTCCGTTTTTTTTTAAACACGTGAATATGTCGCGGCTGGTTTCGTCCGACTCCCACACGCCCGTCGTTACTACACCGCTGACGTTACGTAATAATTTTTATAAGTAAAAATGTCCGACGATACACATTTTGTCAGAACTAAAACGAGAGCATAACGATATTATATAGTTGTGATAAAAACAGTTTTTCCTTTCAAATCCAACATATGGTCTCGTTTGTACATTTTAACCGAACACGAAAACAACAATATCGTATATAAATACATTTTTTTTTTTCGAAATTGTTTCACTATAATATCGAAACTAGACGTTCGAAAACTAATTTGCCAAACTGACGGTGTGGGACGATGCCGCGTAAATTATGTTTATAACAGTTTTTCCACAACGCAACCTTTGATATTATTGCTGTATCCCTTTCAAGACGCGCACGCTGTAAGATAATACCTTGTGTATACCTAGTAAATATAGGGTTGAAAATGATCGAATAATTTTTTTTTTTCCGAGGGTACCTCGTTATAACGCGATTAATATCCCGAAGTGAGGCTAATTGTAGGTTCGGCCGCACAATAATAACGAGAGAGAGAAAGACGTGGATTTTTAGGGCCGCGGGCCTTGTAGGCACAAAAAGAGGCGCCTGGCACATGTCGTCGTTCACTGGATGGTGGAAAGGTGGTTTATGTTTTTATGACCTCGATACCGCCATAATATGATGGGTGAAATTAAAGTATTAAAAAAAAAAAAGAAAAATAAGAAAAGAAAAAACACCGTAATAATGTAATAAAACGTATACACGAAATTGTTTGTGGTTGGCAGCTGTCGCGCGACTCACGAGTCGGACCACTTGAAGACTTATACCCAATATAACTCTGACGAAAAAGCCAATAAAACTTTTTTTGGGGGTTTACTTTAACTACGTGTATACTTATGAGAACACACGGATATGTCGGCGGAGACAAGCGCTTTTAATCAGCTGAACGGTATTTGTATTTGTTTTTCCGTATAAACATAAATAAGACAAATTACTCATTTGTTTTGGTTTTTGGTTTTTTTTTTTTTTTACGGCTCTACATACGGGGAAAACGAAATATGATTGAAAAATAAATCCCGATTGGGAAAGGAAATAAACCGCTTTGAAAACATCGTTAAAACGGATATTGTTTCCCTTTTTGTAATTTATATTAAAATATTATAAGCGAATTCAATGTACACATAAGGTAAAGACGAGAATATAAAACGTACACGCGAGAGCGCATTAGTTTCGGTATTCGTATACATTTATACAGGGCGCTTCATTAACATTATTTACACAATGAAACATTTCCTTTATATTTACTTTACGTTTATATTTACGTTTTGTACCATTTGCGATTGTGAAACTTCGACTGTATAAAAATCGTCGAATGTACACTATATTGCATAACGGTACGTAGAAAATTTTCGTATCGAAATATGAAACATGGGACATGTTAACAATACCTGTTTATCGTATTTAACTCGAAAACATTGTCCGAGCTACACCTGTCTTGCCCATCAAACGAGATAACTTGTAACGTAAAATCGCTCGACATTGTGCACAATGTTTGATCGGAACAGACAGATTCTGCAATCTACCAAGGGTGCACGTAAACGAGTTAAAAGTTAAATTTAAGTGAAAAAGTTAAATTAACTTTAATCGACTTATTTAACGTGTTGACTTCAAGTTAATTATAATAAAAGATAATTTTCGCACGAAATTATCTAAATTGACTTAAACGATCAACGACGTAGGTAACGTCGAACACTATAGTGTCGTTTAAAGTGTTTGACGACGTAAACCCGATCGTGTTGACGATTATAAAAGACGTTGGGAAGTCTCATTTTTCACGTAATTCCTTTTTTTAATACCAATTTGGAAAATGTTAACTTATATCTAATATTAGACTTGAAACAAAGTGTATAATTGAACGTCAATTAAACTCGACCAATACGTTTTCGTATTGACCTAATTTAACGAGTTGAAAAAAATTAGTCGGCTCGATCAGCCTCTTGCATTGCACATCATACGAACAATGATGTGTATCAGCCGAGTTAAAACGCACCGACACGTAGACGTTACATAACGAATCGAAACGGATAAACGCGTAATAAACAAGCCGATTACGCGATGTGTAAAATATAAAACGTATATCAGAACCACCTCTACAGAGTTAATTTATATACCAAGTAATAACAAAACACTTTGAAGGCGCGTGCGAAACACAAACGGCAAATAAAAATACCGCTCAAAAGGCATGTATATATATATATATACGTGTGTGTGTGTGTGTGTATTGTGGATTAAAAGTTTTTTATCGGATGCTGTCATCGGTATTTTATAGTTCGGTCGGCGAAATTTATGGACTGCTGCGAGGCGTAAAGGGCAACAAACAAAAAATACGAAAAAAACCTACGGACGGAATTCGTGAGGTCTGCCGCCGCTACGTTCATGAAAACGGCGAGCGTTTATTTTATGAATATAAAAAAAAAAAACACGAAAAAAACGAAAATCACACCGACCCGACGAGGACCGATCCCGAAGGACGTGTCCGCCGGACTTTTAAGTCCGAAACGACGTCCAAACGCAAAACGAACGAAACGCGATCGAAACGCTCGTGTAACTCGCACCGGGTCGTGCGCGTTATCGCGCGGGACGTGTACGCGCGCAACCAGTTCCGCGATCCGCATCGGAAACGCCGCGATCATTTTTAACGAGCCGGGCGGGCGGTAACGCCGGTAACACGCGCGACACCGCGAACGCGGTTCACGGGCACAGGAATCGTACCGCTCCCGGGGGGCGGGCGCGACGGGAACAACAACAGAGACGTTTGGCGCCGAGTTCCGGTCGCGAATGACGAACGCGTTCGAATCACGGGAACGGCCGTCTCGCGCAAACAACGCCGACGACGACCGGACGGCGGAGACGGCGACTCGGGCACGTACCGTAAATAATTGCTCGTTACATACGTAACAAACCGCCCGTCAATACGCGCGTGTGCGCGCGCGAGAGAACACGGGTTCGCCGTTCGCCCGAGACAAACTACACGGTAAGTACGTCCGGCCCGAAGCACAACGCAGAAGAGACGCGCGGCGCTCCCTCCCGGTAAGTCTGTCACCGGTCCCGGTCCGATCCGGTCCCCGGGTCCGGGTCCGGGTCCGTTATTACCCGACCGCGCTCGTCAAGGTTCCCGGGGTACGCGCCGTTTCCAGAACGCGGAGCACGTCCCTCGCGTTCGCGTTCGACTGATTGCGCGCGGTCCGATTTGCACACAATATAAATAATATTATAATACGCGCGCGGTCCGCGACGGTCACGTACGTTTATTGTAATACGGGGGTTTTTTATTTATTTATTTTTTTTTTTCGTTCGTCCGACGCGGCGTCCGATCCGATCGACAAAACCGTGTTCGAAGATCCAGGAAAATTCGCTCGACGTTTTCGGAAAGCGAAATCGCATATCGTTACGGCGCGCGCGCGGTCCCCGATTTGCACACAATATAAATAATATTATACGCGTGGTGCGCACGCGGTCCGAGAGAGACGTGCACGTATAATTATTATGATGATACGTTTTTTTTTTTTTTGTTTTTGTTCGTCCGATCCGATTGAAAAAAAACCGTGTTCAAAGATCCATAACAAAAAAACAAAAAAATAGAAATTCGCTCACGCCTTCGGAATAGTCCGAGAAACAACAAAACTATCGGCATCGCGTCACGTGGTTTAACCATTTTGATCGAAATCTCAACACCAGCGTTCGCGTTTCTCAAATGGATATCGTGCGTCCGGTGAATTTCCTCTTTTCGTTTAAATTTCGACTGCCGCGAAGTCTGAAAATTTATTTGTTTTGTACTCGTATTTTTTTTTTCTTTCTTTTTTTGTTTCTCCCCACGAAAGATTTATCACGCGGCGAAGAGAAACTCCGCCTTCCACGCGCGCGCCGACCGGAATGCGTTGTCGTCTTTTCAAATCATATGATTTATACGTTATACAATATAAACACACGTTTTAAGATTATGTATATATATACACACACACACACGTTATTTTATTTTTTTAAATATGTTTCATCCTTCACCTACTCCTTCGTGTCCACTCCATAAACATTGGCGTAATTTTGAGGATAGATTAAAAAAAAATTAAAAGCCGTGTGTATTATATATATACGTGCACAGGCGGCTCGGCAGGATATTTTAATGACTATAAACTAAACGCCGGGTTTGTATATTATACTATAGGTTGTCGGGACTTGTTTGTTGGAAGGTGCTTGGCCCGGCTAATAAATACCGTGCTAACGAGACCTGACCAGTGCCGGTTCACCTGGCACCTTGTTATTTACCGTGTGTGTGTGTGTGTGTACTCGTATATTTTTTGTTTTTGTTTTTGGTTTTTTTTTTTTGTTTAACAAGGTACGTTTCAGACTATAATTAAGTTTGTTTAGAACGGCGACGATGTTGGCCCGACCGCCTCCCACTCCTACGAGGGATGTCCGAAAAAATAAATCGTTTAAGACGATTCGGATCGGTCTTATAACACAACAACAATATTATTATAATGACGACCAGACGGACACCTTTCGAAAGCGACTTGAACGGCGGGCAACAATGGGAACGACGGCAAAACGTGTTGACCGAGGTCGACGCGGTTTTTTTTAATCCCGGTGTAATTTAAAACGGATTTCCGATGGGTTTTATTCGGGTAAACGCGGAGTGTAAGAAAAAAATATAATGAAAAAATTGTTTTCGGTCTGTTTTCACGCGGCGCCACCAACGGATCTTCTCTCCGCACCACGTCGGTTCCCGTAACCGACACGAGCATTCCTACGGACGCGTCGCACAACCCTTTTTCCCCTCGCGCGTTTTATCGCTGAATCTTCGTCGGGCAGGGGAGAAATAAAAACATTTATAACAGGTAACGTCAATATAAATAGTATGAACCGACGGTAAAAAAAAAAAAAAGAAAAGAAAAAACTGTCCTCGGCCGCCCCGCCGTGTTCGAAATGCGATAATCGTGCACGGCGGGGCCGTGTGCTCGTATACGTCCAAATACAAATATACACGCGCACACAACACATCGTTACGATAAACGTATCCTCACTACTACTAAAAAAGAAATAAAAAAAAACGTACAAACAACGATATTTCCGACGAAACTATTGTTATTCGAATGGCATCTGTACCGATAGACCAGACACGCGGATGTAAATTATGTACACTGAAATGAAACGTACAAATTGAAATATACACGTACGTATAAGAAAATCCGTAAAAATTATCTTTACGGCTGTTTATTTATAAACGTTTGATATTATTATAATTTTATAACGTCATTCACGTGTACACGAAGCGTATATACACACACAGTCAACTCGCATGGCTCCTAAATAAACTTTGAATAGTTATATCTTTACGATAAACGCGCGGGCGACGTTCCCGCGCACATAAAATACAATACTAACTGTAAATTATCCGAACTGTTAGGTACGAATCGAATGAATATCCGATTTTCTACGATACATTGTTAATAGCATTTTCAATACGACTGTTAATTGCAATTTTGTTGAACTACAATTGTTAAAATCACGACTCTTAGACGGGTTTTAAATTATTTAGCGACCACGTTAACAATACATTAATATTCTTCGAACGGTTCGATTCGTATACGATTGTATATTACATAAAACTGGACGTGGTAACAAGACAAAATATGAAAATACGATTCCGGGAGGTTATTTAATACCAAACAGAACGGAAATTATACGGAGCGTTGACTAGTTACGATCCAGTCTATCATTAGGATCGACCATTAATATACATTGAGTATATCGTTCTCGGTTTCCCTTTCTCTCTCACGCTCGTTGAAAACTATATCCATATAATTTACGCAGGGGACCGGTACATTTTGTGATTTCTTCGCTACGTTTCCTACTCATTCTCGTTCGACGGACGGTTAATCACTCTAACAAAGGTTCTCCCGGAACCGAACTACAAGCCTGCGCCTCTGTTATTACACACGTAACACGGTATTCGTAGTGTGGCCTGGTGAAAACAAAAAATTAAAACAATACTCGATTACGTTTCATTTTATACGAGAGAATTAGTTAGGTACTTTAACTACGACTTACAGGTGCACTCAAAGTGTTTCTGACGAGTAAAAGAGATACGAATTAGATCCGAATAAAAGATTGTAACGTGATAAACAAAACGAAAAAACCATGTTCAAAATGTTCATGTTGTACACGGAATACTATTTTTTAATTTGAATTTAAATACTGCACTCGTTTTTTATTAAACATTCGTTAGAACCCTCGTTTGTATATTAAAAACATGGTATTTAACTCCAAAACGTTTCATTCTATTCCAACGGAATCGATGAAAAGAGCATGATTACTACATTCTAATACGAATTATTGCTGTAACAGTAGTGTTATCAAATCTAACGTGGAAACTAAAGAGCTTACGTTTTTATAGGAAAATCGTTTTATGTATATTATTACGGTTACGAAATACTGCAGTAGATATAAAAACGGTTTACGTTTTAAAATAAAAATCATACATCTTTTGAAGCTAGAAAATCAAATACATAAATAAAAGGATGTATTCAATACACAAATATGGTTTTTTAAATCGCATCAGTAGAGGTTAAAATCATGTGTTATGTGTACTACGACAAATTTTCGTATAGTACAACATTTTTTGTTGTAAACTTCGAATTGAAAGCTAGTGTACACGGCACCAAAAATCGAAAACATTAGGTTCTGAGTTTAACTTTTTACTATAATAATATAGTGTGATCACCGATAAGTAATGATTAAAAAAACAAACGAAACTACCGCCTGTTTATAATTAACGTTTATTTAATATTTACATGAACTCATAATGTTGATATTATTGACAACAAACTATGCTGGCTACTATACAATCAAACGTACCGAAACATTATATGAATATTTATTAATTCATAACACGTTTCGACTTTCAGTTCACAGTTTTTAGTATTTTTCTAAACAAAAATTTCATTGGTTTTTTTTTTTTAATTGTTTTAGTTTTATGGGTGTTTGTTTCGTGGTGTTTTCATTAATTTGCTTTTATGTTCAAATAATTCTTAATTTATTTTCTCCGTTAAATTTGCAATCATCGAGACGAGTTCTGAATCACTTTTAGCAGGCCATTCGACAACGTGGTCCATTCTAGTGGATCGGACGACAATAAAAAATAAATGGGTGTTGTGGTAATCGTATACCAATCGATTTAGTTATAGCTATAACGTTAAGTTCATTATTTATTACAGTATAGTAGTCGTTAATAATGTCTGTAGTAGTATCCAAACAATAGTTAATTTGATAACGGTTAACGGTAAGTCGAGCTAAGTTAGATCGAGATATGTACGTCTGATTCGTGTTTAAGTATTAATGTGCTATTTGGTAAGTTAGGAAAGCGGAGCGTCAGTATTATTCTCGTCGATTCGCGAGTAAGATCAAAAAAAAAAAAATCAATAAATACAATCAATAATGAGGTCGGTGGTCGGCATAAAACGTTCGTAACAACGTGCAATTAAAACCTTACCGTAATAATCGTTTATAAAAATAAAATACGATTTGTTAAAGAAAAAACGTTTAATTTCAAATCAACCAAAGTCTTTTTAATTGTTGTACGTCAAGTACCAGTATCCGTGCGTACGGTTTATGGAATAACAGTAAAAATAATATTAATATCGACGCTAAGAGTGGATTAGGCCTGTGCTCGCGGGGATACCACTGTAAAAAAACACGCCGTGTGCAATAGCTCATGCTTTTCAATTACGATACGTAACGAGTATATTACATACATATATATATATTGTCACTTAAGAAGCTAAGGTGGTGAGGAAATTTGCACGTATCGATTAAACGAACTAGATGATGGACGAATGATCAGATGCTACCGCCCCGGTTTTGCCGTTTTTTACGATATAAAAATTCATAAAAAAAAAAAAATGTTTTATAACGAAAAACAACGTTCGGCTTTCGGCTTTTTTTACAACAAATTTGATGTTAACGGTAGTTAGTATTTATGGACTTTGTTTATCGAAATCGGATCGAAATTCGAAACACAATTTTCTGTTTTCGTTAGCGTTGAATTAAAAGCGAGTGTGTGCCGTACTAAAAAAAATTACGAACATTTTGGGTACAACGTGTGGGTATTAAAAAAAGGGAAAAATTTTATTTAGCTCTCTCAAACCATTGCTCTTTTTTCCAATTTTTATTACATCGATATAATAAGCAACACATTAATTTTCTACAGAAAACTTATATCGGTAAACAGCACAATAGGAATGTCATGATGATATCGATTACAAATGCATAAATATTACCATTAATCAAACTACGTGTAGGTTTATTACGTATTTGGTAAACTACGTGTTTATTGTTTACGGGCCTTTCGGAAATCACAATGTAAATAACAATAAATTTGAACTGTTTGTCTAACGAAACGTGGTTAATCTGTTTAGAACAAGACGAACAAGACAAACAACGATAGTTTAACGGAGTTTTTATTTATTCAAATAAAAAAAAGCAAAATGTTTAAGTAAAAACCGCCCGTCATAACATGATACGCGAGATATTAAATTAGTTGAGTTGGAAATTATTTTTACGTAAATTCAAAAACAGTTTTTTCTTATTTATATATATCATGATAGCATAAACAATGAGTTTGTGTTATTATTTCGTTAAATATATAAATACCGTTGAAACACCGACGCTCGGACGAGAGCGTAATTAATAATGCTTGAATGTCCGAAAACCGTATTCATAAATATTAAAAACTATGCATGTAAAATTGTGCACACAATACGTATAAGTAAATCACACAACGAGGGTATTAAACATGTCTAAAAATATTATGCTCGGCTTGCGTGTGCACAAACTTTAAAAAAACCCATCGGATAACTTACATTCAATGTACCTGTTCACAGTAGGTATAAGAGCAAGTTACTCAATTAAGTGTAACTAGTTACATGATATAAGTTACATATTAAGTTACGTGATATGTATTAATTAAAATATTTTCAAGAAAATAATGCACTCCACTAAACATGTCTGTATAAAAGCACGTGTCATTAAAAAAAACGGTTAGATTCCATTCATAAGGTACACAAAATTATTTAACAAATAATAAAATAAAATTTAGCAATAAAAAATTGAAAAATACCAAAAACTGTTATACATAGTCGCACGGGTACTTAATCTTTTTCTTTGGCTTCTGGTCATTGAGACCATAATTCCAAACATGTACTTCACCGGTTATTTTTATATTTTGTTGCTACCATCCATTACAAAAACGATTCCACATTTCTAAAAAAGATGCCATAAATAACTTTTCATGGACGCATTTAGAACTTAAGCGAATGCACAATACCGTAGAGACAGGAAATTGAGATACAAGTAACGCATCTGACGAATAATAAGTCACCAGGTTAAGATGGCAGGTATACAAAATAGAATTCTGAAGATGCTATACAACGAAACAATGACGAATATACGTAAGCTAATAGAACTTATTTGGGTAAAGGAAACACTCTCAGAGAGGTGGAATGTAGCGGTAGTGTGCCCAGTCCACAAACAAAAGAATGACTCACAAATCCGTAAGAACTAACGAGGTACAGTTCTACTAAATGTAGCATATAAAGTCCTGGCATATTGTATACTGGACAGAACCAGACCAATAGTCGAGGAACTGTTGTGAGATTACCAAGGCGGTTTCACACCCAATAGGTCAACAATAGATCAAATCTTCAATACGAGTATAATACAGGTCATCGAGAAATCATTGGAATTTGAAAAAAATCGTTTTTACCATATTTTTAACCATATATCATATACCACATACCACATGCTATATACTATATACCATATAGTTTTACCATATACCGTGTATCGTTTAATCTACACTCGCTACGCATTTTCTACGATGATGATGTCTTATGGTCACGGACGTAGACATTATGATAAACAGTTATATGAGTATTGATACTGTTATCGTTAGTAAAATGGTGTATCGATCAGAAATTGACGAAATAATTCGTCACGGATAGACTTTGATATGTCGACACACTTATTATTACAGAGAAGACACGACTGCACGCGAACAAACACGGTGAAACATATCGGCATATCAAGAGACGAATACAAAATACACGGTGTAAACATGCCAACTGATGACGACATTAAGTGTTACAAAAGTCACGCAAAATTTTGACAGATCACCAATTTATGACCGGACAAAAGACATTTTCATGACAAATTTAAACTCTAGATCAATCAATCAATGATGATAATTATATCTATTTTTCTATTATTATTATATCTAATTTTTATTTCTATTCTTTGTTTTTTGCACGTCCGTTTTTATTCTTTATTTATTTTCTCTTTTGTTTTCACTACTTTATTATATATCTATTTGTTGAATATTATAATTTTAAACCTTTTTTAGGCGTATTATTGTACGTAATTAATATGCACACACAAAAAAAAAACAATAACATTTCCAGTCTTCTAGCACTAACATGTGTGAATATATAGAATGCATGAAAAAATTAAAAATCATTCGTAGGCTAGAATGTCTTTTTTTTAAAAGTTACAACAAAATTCGATATATCTGGTTAAAAACCGTAACCGAGTTGCATTAAATTGATACAATATGTAACATTATGTGTGCAATACTGTCTATATACATATATACATTATACGTATTATAGCGTCGGTGCATACTGTATATCTTAGCAAAAAGCTTCCTCGCCTCTCTACGTATATAATTATATACATATATTCTCGTTAAGAAGACGACCGAAAGACTGCTACCGTATATATACATACACACACACACACACATATATATATATATACTTAAATAGGCGTAGATATTGTGCGTTTAGCGTCACCTGCACCGGAGCTCGATACGATCTGGTCGCGCGCGACTGGCGAGACGCAATACGGCCGACGTCGAGATCCGTGACAGTAGTCGTACCGCATAATGCATATTATACAATTTATACGTAATATACGTGTGTGTGTGTGTGTGTACATACAAGTGCTACGGCCGTCCGCTCGTTTGTACCTGCCGATCTGATATATTACGTGCATATATGGAGAACACGAGAACGGGTGAATAATAGCCGGGAAAAACGAAATAAAAATATAACATTGGATCGCGACGGCACATGGTCGGGAGGACGAACGCACGAGCAAAGAAGTAAGTACGTTCATCCGTCCGCGTGTTTCGGACGCGGTCCGAAAACGGTCTCTGCGCAAAAGGCCGAAAAACCGTCTGCGCGTTCCGGGTTACAATCCCGAACAACGAATTACGGGACACGGCGGAGATCCGCGTTTAACGCGTGTAAATTCCGTGTTTGTTGATTATCAGATCGGGAAACCGGATAAATTATTTATGTTTGGTTTTCGGTGGATGTGTGTATACAAAAAAAAAAAAAAAAAAACGTATGTACGCGTACTTATTGAGTATCCCGAAAAAAAAAATAAAAATAATAATAATACGATTTTATTAACGCAGACGAACCGATGAGTACATTATCTCCGTCGGTAATCAGCTAGACACAGGCAGTGTGGAAGAACACAACGCACACAGACAGCACTCCGGACAATGGATCTAAAAAAGTTAAACCTATAGGCAATTAAATTTTACGATGAAAGTGGTGTGTCCGATTTTCGTTCGCCGGCTGTCTTATCGCCTCACGGAATCGGTTCAACCAGTGTGTTTAATAATAAAGAACCGAGATTCGAATCGCGGCGGACTATCGTTTTTTTTTTTTTTTTTTTTTTTTTTTTACTCTCTCGTTTTTCGTTCACGAAATCCTCGTAATGGAAAACGTCGCGCGGTCGTGTCCGTCACACGCGAGAAAACACGATCGATTCGTACAAAGATCTCGTGAAAACCTATGACACGCTGACGACTGATCGGTCGAAACCCCCGAGGAGATTCTTCGAGGCGCTTTAAAAAAAAACACACACACACACACACATTGCTTTACGGAAAAAACGTGCACGATGCACACAAATCGTCGTGAAACCGTGTGTGTTGGCAAACGAATCGAAAAATATTTTCTCGGCAACGCAGACAACAATATACGCGACGATAGCATTTCCGACGTCGCTGTCGTCCGCAAAATACGTTACGGCGCTATTGAATAACGCGAACACGATTCACGAAAATAATTGTTCGATAGTGTTTCTGTCGAAAATACGAAAACCCCTTTGGGCCGTTCACCTTATTAAACGCGACGTCGAGTACGATTCGACGGAACAAGGCGCGTAAAAGAACGTTTTCACGACTACCGACGCGAAAACGACGTCACTGCGGCCGTAGGGGGATGCACGTAATTGTATACGTTTTCAACGTTATTCGTTCGGCTTACGGCTAGACGTGTACGCACAATATATTTAACCTTTCGTCGACCCGTGAATACTGATCCCCGCCGAGTTATGCGTACGGGCGAAATCATTCACTTTGTACGTATTATATTTCACAATATCACATCTGAAAATGTCACGATCGGCGACGGAGCGCGCGCGTACGATGTTTCCGTTACGACGACGCTCATGCACAAAACGTCTCTAGTCGATTTTGTTTTTTTTTTTTTTTTAATGGAAAACGTTTTCGTTCCACTCCGCCGTCGATTGTCGAGTACGGACGACGCCTGTGCAAATAGGACAGCGGCATAAAAATCGAACAAAAATATGATAAACGCAACGATAACCGTTGGAACGTCTGCGATGATATTGAATACGCCTTTATGGAAAGGAACCCAGATGATACAACACACATCGCCACGAAGCTTTCTAATTAACGCGAGATCGGAGAAAATTGATCGGCGAATCCGTAGAGTTTAATGGCGATATGAATTACGCGTTTTTTTTTTTATGGAGGTCGCGTTTAATAAAACATCGTAAGCAAAAGAAAGGCAGGTGTGCTTGCACACTCCGAAACGATATACCGTGTTTAAAAAGAATACCGTCGAAAACACGTCCGTCACGATGTTATAATACGTACCGACGCATAAATACACGAGACGAATGGATTAGTGATAAACACACCAATCCATTACACAACATGTTCAGATAGTCCATTTATGTTAATAATCCGTGTACCTCTAACGGGCGACGAATACGTTTAAAATCAATCAACTCGGCCAATGACATTCGCTTTGTTTACAGCAAAGTCAATAAAATACAATTTATATACGACAGTTGCAACCGAATGATATCGAACCGAAACGTATCCAGCGTTAACGCGATAATCGGACGGTACGAATACTACTCGAAAAGGTAAAAAACTGGAAAACACCCATCGCGTCGTAGTAGTTACTTAACAAAAAGTCATCGTCGAATTAAAAAAAAAACCCCCTCCCCCCCGATACATATAATACGGAACAGCCGAGGAACACGTCTCGACTACTACGGGACGATAAAAACCGAAATCCACGTACCTAACCTTAACGGTAAGACGGCCGAGTACGTAAACAAGTAAACACAACGATGACACACGCCATGACGGCCGTGTGACGAAAAGCTGGTTTACCAGTCAACAATTTCCCCGTCAGACGTTTAATATTGTTTTTATGTTCAGACATAAAAACAAACAAACAAAAAAAACGTTAACCGTGCATTGGCGTGCTTTCCTGTATTGGAAAAAAAACGAAATCATTAATCAAATTTATTTCGATTATTTATGAATTAATTATGGTTTGTGACTGTTGTTCCGATCTCTCGGTAAGGTTAGAATTCTTCGTCGTCTAGTTTCACGCTCGGCGCAGTCAACAATTCACACAGCTAACAGCAAAATGCAAATTACACAACAAGCGTTATGTGTTTTATAATAATTGTGAACGTGAATGTCCCTAAGAGAGACGAGCGGTTTGTAGTGCGTGCGGCCGCCAAACCGTTTGATCTCTCGTACGGAGCGAACGAGAATATAATAATCGAAACGCGGACAACACGGGCGATAATGTGTTATTGTACGATCATGGATTGTGTGATCCGAATCGGGACCCGGGGGTGATGATCGACGGCCGGTCAATAAACGCCCGGGGGGGTTAATGGGATTTCGGGCCTTATTATCTCGACTGCTCGTCGCCTCGTTCGGACGGGGTTAGGTCTTAAAAAACGAAAACGCGAAAACGGCCAGACCGTGCGCGAGAGTCCCGTAACCTAACGCGTCACACTGACCGGGGGGGGGAGGGGGGGGAGACGTGGTCCGTTACCGAAAAGCCAAGGAATTATGTGTCGGGGCGATCGGACACGATTTAGGGTCAGTTTTACGATAATGGATTAAACCTGGTTTAGTGTTTAAACCTGATTTAAATCGAAAAGTGCGTATTACGATTCACTGGACTCATTTTAAACTGAAATTTTACTCGATCCACCGATTTTAGTGAGTTAAACCGAGTTCAAAGTTTGATCTGTTGTTCATTAATGTCGATAACGGATACTTATGTTATGTTAAACGATAATTTGGAGTTATCATATAAAAGCTATGAGTAATGCCAATCCCATGAAACCTCCATCGTCAGTTTAATGTTCACACATCATTTATATTACTAAATTAATTAATTAAATAACATTGTATACGTTTTAATAAATTTAATTTAATGTATAAATCAACATCATTTAATCATACTCTGTTATCATACGGCTAATTCACACTTATCACGGACGATTTGCTTAAGCCACAGCTTCACCGCGGTTCGTCAAAACCACAGTTTTAACTCTGTGATCGTGATACCGACAATGAAGTTACCACCAGGACCAGTTGACGAACCCGGTTCAACTGAACTCGGGTCAAACCATGAATTGTAAAACTGACCGTTAGGGACGCGCGGTTTGTCGTCGTGCGTGCGGCCACCACCTACACCGTTTAAAACCCGTACGGAGCGAGCGGGAATAAAATCGAAACGCGGTTAGGTCCGGACCACGCGGACAACACGACATGGCGGCAATATATTACTGGTACAATACCGCCGCCATGGAACGAGCACGGACACGAACGCGGCGGCTCCTCGGACCGTGTGATCCGAATCGGGACCGGGGTGATGATCGACGACCGGTCAATAAACGCCCGGGTTAATAGGATTTCGGGTCTTGTTATCACGATTGCTCGTCGTCTCGTTCGGTCGGGGTTAGGTCTTAAAAAACGAGAACGTGAAAACGGCGAGACCGAACGAGAGAGAGAGAGAGAGAGAGAGACAGAGACAGACAAACGTGCTGCACGCTCGAGAGAGCCTGTTTTCGCCGCGTCATATGTTATAAACGACTGTGTTTTTTTTTGTTTTTATTTCGTACGAACACGAACGAGACTGAAATTCAAATTGAGTACGCTCGGACAATTGTAACTGCGACGATTCGGTTTTATTATTTTTTTTTTGAACACGGGACACTCTATCGGCTCGTATTTTATATAATCTGCTAACTATTACATCGTATACATTAGCGAATTCGTGTCTTGTAACGACAAGGAATTCAATCGTTTGGTAATCTTGTTTTTACTAATTTGCCGTTTGTAGAACCTGTATATTCTGTGTGTGTGTGTGTGTTTTTTTATAAACCATATTTTAAGTAAATTCGAAAATTAACTCACAACGCTGGTCGATTATCCAATGGAAAATAATCATTTATAAATTATAAAACTCCTATTTCCTCAAATAATTTTAATTTTTACATAACTTCAAACAATTGCGTTGGATTTGTAATACTCTGTTCGATTTTGTCATAGTTTACGTTAAAAACAGATTAATAAAATATAACAATAATTTCACAACAAAACGCCTGTTTTCTATTAACGCTGGAGCCGTTATATTATACACCTAATGCACTTAACGTGCATAAAGAATCTACCAAACACTTTTTTATTTTTTCCTCGTTAACAATCGTACCGTTTAAAGTATAATCTTTTAATATTTATACCACTTAAAAGTCAGTTTTTTTTACAAAAAACTGATATAACGTCAGTTGAAAACAATACATATATACTACGTAAGCTATTTATAACATAATAAGTGATGTATATGCTTAAAATATGTTTGAAAATACAAAATGTAGTAGTCGAAAAATATAGAATTTTTGAGCTAAGAGTTTTACGTAGGGCTTAAAAAATGACTTTTCTATGTTCCAGATGTTTTAAAAGCGCGTATTGGCAAGGCGAAACCGAAAAAAAGGAGAATGTAATTGATAAGGTAAATGCATTTAGACCGCGGAATCGTCGTGAACGTTTGAAGTCGTACTTGAGGAATTTCTACGGGAGAAAATCGACTAGACGTATTGACTCATCTAAGTATCCACAGAGAAATATCGATACAAAGCAGCGAGGTGATCGATATTTGTTGTTGTTGCGAAAATAATAGAAAGTTTATGTTTCAAGCACAATTATCTCTATAATTTTTTATTTTACGTAGACGGCCGAGTGAAATCACGTCAATACAACACGCCATTATGGCACGTTAATTAAAAAAACAAAAACAAAAACAATAACGAATGAATAATCAATTAAAGTCCACGGCAATGTCTTGTGCGGGTCGTCCGACTCATTCGCCGAAAAATTGACCTGACCGAAAAAATCGGGTCTAAGCACAGCACCCCCGGCAGCCGTGATTGTTTTGCTCGGGGACGGCCGAACGGTAATCACGACGCGCACGGGTTCCCGGTGGTTTTACGAACGCGATCGGGGACGAATAACGGGGTGGGCGGCGGTGACCGGCTGTTGACTAACGCGAGTACCGGTTCTGTTTTCGAACGCGAAATTCGAACGCGTTAACGACTCGACCGGCTCGCCGGGATCGGACTTTCCTCCTTACCCACCCCGTCCGTTTCAAAACGCGCAACAACAGTATTCCGGTCACTCCGCCGTTCCCGGGTACGCATTAGTGGTACTTCCGAACGGCGGGGTGGGAGGTTAAGGTGGTGATGGCGGTGGTCTGGCTTTACGGGAACACACGCGCGTATTCGCCGGCATGTTGTCGACTCCCGTTCGCGGCATCACGATCGCAACACACGCGGCCTACGTCTCAATTATTACGACGACTACGACTACGACTACGACTATACCCGGTATTATGTATACGCCGTGCGCGCGTACGAATACGTCTGCACGATCCTTTGGCCCGGCGCCGTTTTTGCATATTCATTAGCGAAACGATCGGCCGAGCACGGTTAGGTCGGGTTAGGAGGTTAGGTGTACACGCCCGCCGACGTCAACTTAACAACCGCGTCGGTGCCGGCGCGACGAACGCCGAGGAGCCCACCCCGGGCGGTGCTACCGGTTCATCGGATTTTCGACCGTTTCGCGAACGCCGCGACGGGATGACCCGACGCGCCGATTGCGTTCTATCTGGAACCGCATCGAACAACGACACGAACCGAAACGATCAATTGCGATCAACCACTCCTGGCCATCAAACACGCCGTTCGTGGAACCATTTACATTCGGACGGTAAGCGAACGAGCGTTTTTAGCGTCCGTCCCCGGCCAATTCGAAATACACCGCGTCCGGGACCCGTTCCTCGTCGTCGTTTCACGTTATTTCGTGTCGTTGTTAGCCATTCGGTTTGTGATTTATCCGTGTACGCTCGTGTTTCGCCCGAACAACGGTCTCCTCATCACCCACGAAGACACGTTCAATTAGACCGCTGGCCCGGGGAGATAACTGTACCGTGGAAAACGTTCGGAAAACCATAAGACCGAATTGTAATTAAAGCACGTAGAGCGGACCGCAATTAACGATACCCGTTCCCCTCGCCGGACCCCTTTTGTTGATGTTGTACGCGCCGCACGGTAACAGTGGTAATTTCTGTGGCTAACAAGCCGTGGAACCCGAATTATCATAAATATCAAAAAAACATAAGTCATACCTAATAATGAAACAACAACAACAACAACAACACTCACTACTCGAAATCACCACGCTTTGTTGTTAAAAAACACGACGATTCGAGAGACTCGTGTTATTGTCGTTGCTGTTGTAACGACGCCAACAATAAGGGGACAGCCGAGGGTATTTCGTTTTTTTAACAACGATTAAATCGTGTGCGCAACAACGTCGCGGTCAGACCTACAAATCGTACACGTTGTGATCGACGTCAGACGGCGATCGGCGTTCGCGCACATACGCGATAATACGATACCGTGTTTTACGCCTTACCGAATCATACGAAAAAATTTATACGATTACGACAACGAAATGGACTAGTGGACAACGCGTTTTCAAC